>JBAMMX010000024.1:23386845-23776261 GCA_037126225.1 Dillenia turbinata
TTCCCATGTTGGCAGGAAATTCCATCACTCCAGGGAGATGAAAGAATATGTTGTACTTTTGGAGATGGGAAAGTAGCCTTGTAATTTTGGCAAAATTTTATGTTTAAACTTTGGAGAATGGTAATTGTAGTAAAACTAATAGGCATCAAGTTGCCATGCGATTCAGTGATTATCATTATGGTAATTCTTGAGTGAATAACTTGAAAAATGTTTTATGCTAATAATTTACTAGTTAAAAATGGATCTTATTTTATTTTATTGAGTTAATTAAAAAGGTGCTTGTCAATGGTCATAGCATTTTTCCAAAGCAAGTAGACACATTTAGAAAGGGAAAAGAAAAAAGGAAATAAATGGTTGTGGTTCACGAGTCCCGTTGGCTCATTTGGTTGTACACTAATTGGAGTGTGACATTGTAGTAATGGGGCTGGGGGGCAAGAGTTCTCTGCTTCACCTTGTCCTAGGGTGCGTGCGGGTGGACTCGACATTGGAATCCTTCTGCTTAACATTAAAAATCTTAAAAACCTTATTTTTGTTCCAAAAACAAAAAAGACAAAAAAAGTCAATCCTCCGTTTCTTCCACAACCCACGAACGATTTCGCCGTCCCATCGGATGTTGGGATTCCACTGACTTGACTGCTGGACTTCGAGGGAGGAGTGGACGTTTGAGTGAAGAAGAAGAAGGAGAAGAGAGAGAGAGAGAGAGGATGTCGATGAGAAAAAAGGCGGTCGTGGATAAGTTTGTGCAGGAGCTAAAGGAGGCGCTCGATGCTGACATACAAGACCGCATCATGAAGGAGCGGGAGATGCAAAGCTACATCCAGGAGCGCGAGCGCGAGGTCGCCGAACCCGAATCCGCTTGGAAAGCTGAACTCTCTTGTCGCGAGGTCCTCTCTCTCTCTCTCTAACCCTAGTCTTTTGGTATTTGAATTTCCATTCAATCTCAACATGAATAATAAGCCCCGATCACCCTCACTATTCTATTTGGGTCAATTTTCTTCATTTTGAATATTTTGCAGCAGAGATTGCTAGACAAGAAGCAAGACTGAAGATGGAGAAAGAGAACCTGGAGAAAGAAAAGAGTGTGCTGATGGGAACGGCCTCGAATCAAGATAACCAAGATGGAGCTCTTGAAATCACTGTTAGTGGCGAAAAGTATCGATGTCTCAGATTTGCCAAGGCCAAGAAATGAGGCCATCTGGCCGCTGGTTGTTGATGCAAAGGAGGAGAAGACTTAATCAGTCATTAGGCATTGGCAGCCTCCTCCATTTGTGGTTATAAAAATCTGTCCCATTAGGACTGTTATTGGGTTTGAGGGTCTTTTTTTTTTTTTTTTTTTTTTTTTTTTTTTTTTTTGTTGACATGAATTTATTGATCAAATATATTTCGATAAAAATTTTTTTACAATAAATATTTGATTTAAAGAGTTACATAAAATAAATAAATCAGCGTAAATCAAATCTTTACATACAAAATTTGAGTTTAAATATAATTTAAATACAAACAATTTAAATTAAAATAAGTTGATTGAATTAATGAATTGAAAAATAATATAGTTAACTCATATATTTTCTATTAAAAAGATGAGAGAATTAAAATTAAATAATTTAAATTTCGGTTCTAAATAGTTAAAACCGGAATTAAATCATAAAGAACCGAAATCGTCAGTAAGCGGTTTGGTTCCGGTGGATGATAAATTTGAACCGTCGGTTTTGGAATCAGAACCAAATCATGAGAAACCAAAACCGAAATCGTTGGTGAGCGATTCGATTTTGGTTCTATTGGATGATGTACCAGAACTGACAGTTTTAGAACTAAAATCCTCGGTTTCGGAACCATTGTCAACCCTACAAGAAAGGCTCCTTTTTTTTTTGATTTTTGGGGGGGGGGGGGGGGAAGAGGGGTAATACGTTGGAATGATTGTAGGAATGAATTTGGTAATGCCCTTGGGCATGTGTAGTTTTGATCCCAGTGAAGCCTTTCGTTTCATGCAGCAGTTGATCTTCTCAATGATGACTTCCTTTGGATGGCGGTTTACAGTTAACGCTCTTGACCGACTTCTCAACGATGACTTCCTTTGGGTATCATGTAATTTGTAGAATCGAATGAACCCATCTTGAATAGATCGTCGTGTTTTACTACTACAGAAGCTTCAGAAAGTAACCAACCTTGCAAGTGTGGACAACGCAAGAATTTTTCATTAAATGGGTTGTTATTAATCGATGAATTTGAGTTTTAATAAAAACAGGTTGATAAATTTAGTTTTAATATGAGATAAGCATGAAAATCCATAAAAATTAAGTGCTCAAAATTGTAAGGATTATTTTTCAAAGTGACGTCTTTTTCTATTAAAATTCTTCAAATGGTGTCCTTTCCTTTTTATTGTTCCAAAACTAGAGATTGCGCTTTCTCCCCATTTTTTAGTGGCAATTGCGCTTTTTAGAAAGCAAGAATACCACTCGCACTTTCTGAAAAGCAAGAGTGACCTTACTTTTTCTTTTCCTAATCTAATATTAAAAAATATTTTTAAATTATCAAAAAACTATTATTAAAAAGTTAATAAAAACTATTAAATTAATAAAAAATTATTATTAAAAAACAATTATTAAGTTAAATATTAACCATATTATGAATAAAAAATTATATATTAAACAATAATAACCATTTATATTAATTAATAAATTAATAATTAAAAAATTATTTAAAATTAATTAAAATTATCAATAACTAATATTAAAATTATTTAAAAAATTATCAAAAATAGTAATCAATCATTAAAAATATTGTTAAAAATTAATTAAAAAGAAAATATATAATTAATAAAAAATTATTATTAACTTTTAATTAAAAACATAATCAATAAATTTTTATTAATTAAAATTTAACCAATAATTAAAAAAAATAACAAATTAACCAAAAATTAAAAATTGTTAAAAAATTAAAAATTAACCATAGAAAGGGTTTCGAAAGGAGCATGTTTTTGCTGCGAGAAAATGGGCCATTGGTCCAAAGATTATTACTGGAATCCGAAAATTCAACCTCTTATTATTTTTGGACAATTTCAAGATAATATTTTTGGGTTTATATTTCTCTTTCTATAGTGAATATTTTTCTAAAATTTTTAAATCATTATAAAGTTGATATTTGGTAGATTAATTGACCTTTAGAAAACTAGATTTGAAACTCTCAAAATCATGAAGAAAAATACATTCAGAAACCTCCTATCGCAATCCGGAATAATCTAGATTTTAAATTTTATTTCGAATAGTCAACTTTGATCGTCCATAACTTTCTTATTTGAACTTCTTTTCCTATGATTCTTGAATCATTTTAAAGATCATATTTAGTAAAATAATTCATCTTTAGAAAATAAACTCAAAGTCTCACAAAATTTAGGCCAAAATCATATCGAATATCTCCTATCAATCTTATGAAAAATCAGAAAAAAGACTCAGAACACACATTTAACTCAATTTTTCGATGACCTAGAGTTGCCGCTGATGAGTCCCATGGATTCTAGGATGATACTCATACTTCCTATTTTTAATTTCAGGTGTTGGTTACCCATTTTTGACACCAAACTACTATGAAAAATGACGGTCAAACTAGCAAAAAAACCATCCCAGAAATTTTAATAATAATTAAACCTTAAAATTATATTTTAAAGATAATAATTTTTTAAATTAAACATTAATTAGACATTAAAATTCTCCAATTGATTATAGGATAATATTTTTTTAATGTTTAATAATAATAATAATAATAATAATAATAATAATAATAATAATAATAAATTTTTTTATTAATTTTATTTTTTTCAAAAATTAAAAAAGAAAAAAAAAAAGAGGAAAGCTAGTTTTTCACATGTGGGATTTAAGGTTTTCGGGATAGTTTTTTTTACTATTTTGATCATCATTTTTCATAGTGGTTCGATATCAGAAATAGGTAATCAACACCTGAGATTGAAAGTAGGAAGTATGGGTATCATTCTAGAATCAATTGGAATCACCGGTGACTACTCTAGATCATTAGAAAATCGAGTTAAAGGTATATTTCGAGTCTTTTTTCTGATTTTTCACATGGTTGATAGGGGGTATTTGACATGATTTTGGACTCAGATCTTGTGAGATTTTGAGTTTACTTTCTAAAAATGAATTATTTTACAAAATATGATCTTTAAAACGGTTCAAAAATCACAGAAAAAAGAGTTTAGATAAGAAAGTTATGGACGGTTAAAATTGACTATTCAAAATAGAATTAAAAATCTAGATTATTCCGATTTGCGATAGGGGGTTTTTGAGTGTATTTTTCTCCATAATTTTGAGAGTTTCAAATCTAACTTTCGAAAGGTCAATTAATCTATCAAATATCAACTTTACAATGGTTTAAAAGTTTTAAAAAAATATTCACTATAGAGTGAGAAATAGAAATTCAAAAATACTATCTTGAAATTGTGCAAAAATAATGAGAGGTTGAATTTTTGGATTCCGGTGATAGGTTTTAGACCAATGGTCCATTTTCTCGTAACAAAAACAAACCCCTTTCAGAACCCTTTCCATGGTTAATTTTTAATTTTTGGTTAATTTTTTAATTATTGGTTAATTTTTAATTAATAAAAATTTATTAATGATGTTTTTTAATGAAAAAATTAATAATAATTTCTATTAATTATATATTTTCTTTTTAATTAATTTTTAAATTTTTTTTATTATTGATTACTATTTTTGATAATTCTTTAAATAATTTTTAATATTGGTTAATGATAATTTTAATTAATTTTTAACAAATTTTTAATTTTTAATTTATTAGTTAGTATTAATGGTTATTATTGTTTAATATTTAATTTTTTATTGATAATATTAGTTAATATTTAATTTGATAATTGTATTTTAATAATAATTTTTTATTAATTTTTAATAATAGTTTTTTATTAATATTTAATTTTTTTATTAATTTAATAGTTTTTATTAATTTTTTAATAATAGTTTTTTAATAATTTAATAATATTGTTTAATATTAGATTAAAAAAAAAACAAAGGTAAGGGAAGCGAGAGCTCTCGCTTTCCAAAAAACGTGACATTCGCACTTTTTTTTTTTTTTGAAAAAAGGAGAGAAAGCGCGATCCATGATCACGCTTTCCCTAGTTTTGGAACAATAAAAAGACATCATTTGGGGAATTTTAATGAAAAAGGATGCCACTTTGGGAAATAATCCAAAATTGTAAAATAGAGCTTTGCATATCTTTTAAGGTCAGTGTAGTTTAGTGGTTGTGTAGGTTTGAGCCTAAGAAGCCTTTTATGGGGAGGCAACTAGGGTTTCAATAATATATCTAATATTGGCTAGATTCTCTCTTCACTTCAACAAATGGTTACCTACCCATAGAGAGCCGTCATTTTGTGAAGATCGAAGAGGAAGACAAAACTTGCTCAACTTGCTTCCGAAAAGATTAATTTTGCTTCCGTAATGTTTTGAGTATGACCAACAGGCAAACATGTACGCGTCTATGGCGTTCTAATTCTCACACATTGATCTTAAATATGTTTTTCATATGGTATTAGAGCAAGGTTTGTATGAGATTAAGATCCTAAATCTATAATTTTTATTTTTTATTTATAATTTTGCAAACAGTAAATTATAAGGGTTTGTTATTTGAGTTGTTGCAATCATATTTTCCTGTCATTGATCTTGGGCACAACTCCACAAACAGACACAGTAGTCTCCCATTTGAAGTGATTTGGTAGAGATAATTGATGTTGGAGTAGTAGATTGATTACGTTTTCCAATCTGCACAACGGAAGATGTGAGGCTTTTAGAGGAGACTATACCTAGGAATGATTAGTATAAGAATGACATAAAATTGGATCATTTTCCATGCAAAAGTCATTTTTATGTTAAAACACAAATTGAGGGGGAGAGATCAAATTTTACAGATGAAAAAAATTGAAATATATGTTAGCAATCTGAATTAAAATAAAAAAGGGGTTTTGTTATCATTTCCAGACAAACATCTAAATATTTTCTAGCACTACAACATGGGAAATTAAAAGATTTTTTTTTCCCTTTGAAATTAGGTTTAGTCAAGTGGTTTCATCCTTGGTGCTAATTATTTTATTTGGTGTTAATTTATTTTTTGTGTGTTTTGATATACGTTCATATACACTCTACTTTTATGCACATTAATTTTTGATTTTATCATATTATAAAATATTTGGGCACACCTAAAAAAAGAAAAAAACAAAGACATATTGTCAGCATGTGCTCTTCATAGATAGGTTTAGAAAAATATGTACTCTATGATTGTATTTATGTGCATAATTTTAAAAAAGGGAATCATTTAAGACATTGTGTTTTGATTAAATATATGTTGTTTGAGGACCAAATGAGATACATCAAGATTTAGTATCTCATCTAAGGTGGTCGATAGCATACATTGGGTTGAGTATGCGAATTGGAATTCAAAGGGCAATTTTTTTTTTTAATTTCCTGGTTTGAGTATGTTTTATTAATTGATGTAAATGTTTGGCTGCCAAAGTGACTCATTTACTAAAATTAACGAAATTTTTTCATTCAAGATTACGGGATGATTAAGATCTTAAGTAATCACTTGCCCAAAGGGGGTGATTGTATTTGGTAATTTTGGTGTGGGTCATAAGGTATCAAAATTGAGGATATATATGTTTAGAAGATCTATCTGCTCAAAGGGGATGAATTTCTTGAAAATTGGGATATTCTCATATTAGTTTTATGTAAAGAGTACCTATTAGTATGTCACATTCTTTGCCCAAAGGGGAGTTTGTGATGATACACCTGGACTCTTTGTTTACTATTAGTACATTTTAGATTGTTGCTAATTTCTTTTATTATCATTGCCCATTAATTAATTATTGCGTCTCTTATCCTAAACAGTGACATTTAGCAAAACAACAATCAAGCTGCTATTGAGATTCTTCATGGGTCCAATTATAAAAGATGGAATGAGGATCTGTTATTTGCATTGGTTATGAGTAAGATTGACATGGCCTTGCGTGTTGATCCGTCAGCGAAATTAACTCCTGGGAGTACTTCTGTGGAGAGGGAGTTTTTTGCTAAGTGGGATAGGGCAAACCATATGTGTCTCTATGCCATTAGGAGGTCTATGTTTAAACATCTGTTGAGTAGGTTGGAAACCATTGAGAATGCTAAGCAGCTTCACCACGCTGTAGGAGAAAGAGATAAAAAATCTATTAAGTTCGAGGCTGGGAACCTTATGAATGAGCTTATGGGTATGAAGTCTGATAGTGCATGGGTGTTAGAGATTTTATTATGAAAATAGTCCATATCCAAACCAAATTGGCCTCCTATGAAATCATCATCCATGAAAAATTCATCATGCCCTTAATTCTTTGCCTCTTGAGTTTTTCCAAATCAAAACTACTTACACTGTTGTGAATGAGAATTGGAGTGTCAATGACCTTATCTCCAAATGTGTTTATGAGGAAGAAAAACTTAAGAAATAAAAGAGTGAGAGTACCTTTATTGCCACCCATTCAAAACCCAATTTTCAAAAAAACTTTTAAAAACCCGAGAAAAATGTGTCTAATGCTCCTAAGAAAGTTCAAGATAACAAAGGGCAGAGTAGTGGTCAGACCAAAGTTGTAAGAGGTCCCAAGGCTGTCATTTATAAAGTGGTCAAGTGTTTCTTTTGCAAAAAGAAAGGTCACATGAAGTCAGAGTGTCTAAAATCTAAATCTTGGCTAGAGAAAAAGGGTAAACAAGAATATAACCCACTAGTTTTCGTTTGTTTTGAATCCTGTTTTATTGATGCCCCACAAAATTCTTGGTGGCTTGATAATGTTGCAATTGTTTATGTTGCTGTTACATTGCGGCAGTTCAGAAGCAAAAGAAGCCAAGTGAGACAGAGTCTAAGCTCAAAATTGGAAATAATGCTGAAGTAGATGTTTGCTATGTAGGAACAATTGGTTTAAATTTAGAGTCTGGTTTTGAACTCATTTTGGAAAATATCTTTTATGTACCATCATTTAGGCGGAATTTGATTTCAGTTTTCTATTTTGAACAAATTGGGTTATCACTTTGGCATTGGAAATGGAAAAATAGACTTGATTTTGAATTTCAAAGTTTTAGGGGAATTTAAACTTGTTGATAATTTATATAGACTGTGTTTAGTTCCCAATAATGAGTACAGTTGTATGAATGTTAAGAGCACATTGTCTAAAAGACCTCTCATTAAAGAAAGTCAACTCTATTGTAACATAAAAGATCATATCACATTTCAAATAAGAGAATTCAAAAATTAGTAAAAGATGACATTTTACCATCTCTTGATTTTGAAAAATTAGACACTGGTGTAGATTGCATAAGAGGTAAAATCACCAAGACTAAGAAAAAGGGGGTAACTCGAAGTAGTGATCTTTTGAAAATTGTACACACCAACATTAGTGAATCTCTTACTCCTACATTATGTGGTAATAGATATTTTGTTACTTTTATAAATGACTTTGTCGATTATGGTTATCTTTACCTAATTAATGATAAATCTAATGTTTTAGAGAAATTTAAAACCTTTAAAATAGAGGAAGAGAAATAACTAGAGAAAGTTATTAAGATAGTTAGGTCTGACCATGGAGGTGAGTACTATGACAAACATGGCATAACTGGATAACAAATGGGACCGTTTGCCAAATACTTACAAGAGTGTGGGATTGTTGCTCATTATACTATGCCTAGTAGTCCTGAACAAATTGGTATAACCGAAAGGTAGAATCGCACCCTTAAGAAATGATGAAGAGCATGATGAGTAAAATAAATCTTCCCGAGTTATTTTGGGATGAAGCCATAAAAATAATCTTGTATATTTTGAATAGAGTGCCTAGTAAATCTGTTCCCAAAACACCTTTTGAGTTGTGGACCGGTAGAAAACCCAAGTTAAACCACTTTTGAGTTTGGGGATGTCCTGGAGAAGTTAGAATATATAACTCTCGTGATCACAAAACTGAATCTAGAACAACTCGTTGTTTTTTAATGGGGTATCCAAATCGTTCTAAAGGATATAGATTCTTTTGCCCTACACATGAAACCAAAATTGTGGATTCACAAGTTACAAAATTTTTGGAGTTAGAAGTTGTTGACATGAAAATATCGAATATTGTTGATAGTGAGCCTGTTAAAGATGTCACCATCTCTTTGGCCACTATACAGAGAAGTATAGTGTCTACGATTGTTGAGAGAGAAGATTAAGGTTATCATGATGAAAATTCTCCTCCTCAAAATTCAGTTGTTGCTCTTATTAATATTCCTATGGTTCCAGAAGTTGAGGTTGAGGTACCCTTGAGGAGATCTTCTAGGCAAAAAAGGTCTGCTATTTCTATTGACTACTTAGTTTTTCGTGGAGAAAGTGATTATGATATTAGTCATGTAGTGGATCCTGTGACTTTTTATGATTTTATTAGTTGTCCTCAAATTGCTGTGGATGGATGTCATAAAAGACAAGATGTAATCCATGGCTCAAAATGGTATTTGGGAGCTTCTTGAGCTTTCAAAGGGATTTACTCAAAAAGAAGGGGTGGATTACAATGAGACATTTTCACTAGTGTCTTCAAAGGATTCTTTTAGAATCATCATGACCTTAGTATTACATTTTGATTTGGAACTTCATTAGATGGATGTGAAAACAGCTTTCTTGAATGGTGAGCTTGAAGAACAGGTTTATGTGGTACAACCTAAAGGTTTTTAGGAATTGGGGAGTGAACACTTGGTGTATAGACTCAAGAAGTCAATCTATGGCCTTAAACAAACTTCCAGGCAGTGGTTTTTAAAGTTTGATGAGAGAGTTACTTCTATGGGTTTTGAGGAGAATAAGGATGATCAATGCATATAGTATAAAATCAGTGGGAGTAAGTTTATTTTTCCTGTTTTGTATGTAGATGATATCTTATTGGCCAGTAATGATGTTGGGTTGTTGCATAACACCAAACATTCGTTGTCTAAGATTTTTTATATAAAAAATCTTGGAGATACATCTTTTGTTCTTGGTATTGAGATCCGCAAGGATAGGTCTTGGAACTTGTTGGGTCTTACTCTCAATAGATTCAATATGTAGAATTGTAAGGCTAGGGATGCACTTGTTGTGAATGGTGGCAAGTTAAAACTTAGTTAGCGTCCAAGAAATGATTTGGCTAGAGAATTCATGAAGAGCATATCTTATTCTAATACAGTTGGGAGTCTTATATACGCACAGGTTTGCACTAGGCCAGACATAGCTTTTGTAGTGGGAGTCCTTAGTAGATATCTCTAGTCATGCTTATTGGGTTGCTACCAAGAAAGTGATGAGGTTCTTGCAAAAGACCAAAGACTATATGCTTGTATACAAAAAGGTGGATAACTTTGAAATTATTGGATACACAGATTCTGACTTTGCTGGTTGTAAAGATGATATAAAGTCTACATCTAGATATATTTTTATGTTAGCTAGAGGTGTTGTTTCTTGGAAGCATGCTAAGCAAATACTTTTAGCCACCTTCATCATGCAGGCTAAGTTTGTTGCTTGTTATGGAGCTGTTACATAGGCTATTTAGCTTAAAAACCTTATTTTCAGTTTATAAGTTATTGATTCTATTTCTAGGTCACTACAAATTTATTATAACAATAAGTCTACTATATTATTCACTAAAAACAACAAAACCACTAGTGGGTCTAAATATTTAGAGATAAAATTTCTTAAGTTCAGGGATTTTGTGAAGAATGGTGACATTGTGGTTAAATACATTGACACAAATAATATGTTAGCTGATCCTTTGACCAAGGGGTTGTGACTCATAGTCTTTGCAAAACATATTGAGAGTATAGGTATTTTAGGGTCTTTTGATGTACTTGGTTAGTGGGAGTATATTATATATGTTTTGAATTTCCGCATTACATTTTTTGTACATATTTATAAGACCTTGCTATGTTTGAATAATTTATACAATTTTGATCATATATTGATTAGTGATCATCGTTGATTTATAACCCATACTGTTTGTTTGATTTTAGTTGTATATGTGCACATGATTGATTGGGATTGTCATATTATATATTGTGAGATTTTAAGCTTAGTGTTCATCTCAAGAATCATTTTAATAGTATGTCTCATAAAGACACGACTGAATTATCTCGAAAATCAGTGGGAGACATGTCGATGTATTGTTAATGCCATGCAGATTTTTCATTGAGTTCAAAGAAATCATAAAGAGGACCGATAATGAAGGTAGCACATTATGATCACATTTGGATACTATTTTCTTGTTACACAGCCACATTGAGATCCATTGTCAATAGGATTATTGGTACTTTGTAACTATGGATTAGTCTCATGTCAATAAGGGGCATTAAGACTACCATAATTCAGTATTATATAATTTTATTGGATGGGGTCACTGAGACGTAATCTCATGGACTAAATTAATTTAAAAAAAAAAAATTGTGGCCACATTAAAATTCAGTGAATCAGTGTGGAGTCTTGTTTTCAAACTACATACATATATCATTTTAATATAAATAAAACTCTAATTAATATTGCCCAAGTGGGAGAATATAGGAATTTTCCATTAAGTGGGCTGCTATTAATTAGTGATTTTGGGTTTTAATAAAAATAGGCTGATAAATTTACTCCTAATATGAAACAAGCATAAAAGCCCGTAAAAATTTTAATTGATCAAAATTGTAAAATAGGGCTTTGCATATCTTTTAAGGTTAGTATGTGTTAGAGGTGGGTTTCAGCTTCATAGATATTGGCTCTTTTAGACTTGAATGGGCGCTCCGAGGAATAAAATGAAATTTGTAAAAGACCACCGGAGGGTGTTTCAGCTGGGAGAATTAGACACTCAAGTCAAAAAGAGGGATTTTCGAGAAGAATGAAACAAACTGAGCAAGAGAGAGGGCTAAGGACAAGAGCTCTGTGGTCTGCGTGTCGAGTGTATTATATCTAGAGAGCGTACCTGGGATATGGCATGCAGAATGCTTTATAGGCTGGTCGTTTGTGAGTCATGCATACCCGAGGTGTTGCAACCTTAATTTTCTTATGAAGTTGTCCTGAAATCTCAGGACTCCATAGTTAAATATTCTCAAAAGATTTGGAATTCTTATTATTTGGAAAGTCCATCGTGTCGAGAAAATTCATTCCTTATTGATTAGATTTCAAAGGTTTCATTTCTCATTTAAGAGATATATCTTGTAATCGAATATGAAACAAGCACTACTACGAATCTTAATTGAATATTAACTTTAGCTGACGAGGGAAAATGATTAGCTCCTAAACAAAGTTGTCGATCACCAACCAAAGAGGAAGCATCGTCTTGAGCTTACCGAATGCCTTTAAAGGCCATAGACTGATTAGATCTCCACCAATAGAGATTATCCAAAGTATCGGGCCGTGAAATGCTTATTAGATCATAGGCTTATAAGAAGGGATGTTATCATAACGGGCCTTTAGGTCATGTCCCATTAGTGTGATTTGGCTGTTGTGTAGGCTTGAGCCCAAGAAGCCTTTTATGGGGAGGCAACTAGGGTTTCAATAATACATCTAATATTGGTTAGGTCCTCTCTTCACTTCAATGAATTGTTACCTACCCATTGAGAGCCGCCATCTTGTGAAGATCAAAGAGGAAAACAAAACCTGCTCAACTTGCTTTCGAAAAGATTAATTTTGCTTCCGCAGTGTTTTGATTATGGCCGACAAACAAATAGGTGCGCATCTATGGTGTTCTAATTCTCACACATCGATCCTAGATATGTGTTTCAGAGAGAGCTTAGCTTGCATGGTGGGGGTGTTAGAAGAGAGAGATTAAGAGAGAGAACATGCATGCATGTTTGCGATGAGTCGAGGCGGGGGCGTTTAGGAAAATTGGGATGCTCCTAAGCAGGAGAGAGAGTGTGTGCTTTGTCTAATAACCGACCTCTGACTATCGCCACTAAGCAGTAAAGAGGTTTTCTGGTTGCAGAATGAAATGCAGAATCATCAAAGACACAAACAGAAAATCGAAAGACAAATAACCACCAAATGAATAGTTAGTACTTCCCCCTAAAAAATGTATAGTACCGATGATGATGTGAAACTGGTCTTGTTTCATAACTATGCACTGCTTCTGCCTTTACAGATTCAGGTTCACAACTCACCAATTTACAAGGCAAAAGAAGAAACAGTCACATGCATCCCTATTTGCATACTACTTTGTTGAGGGCAATCCTGCAAACATGTCTTCTCTTACGGTTCAATTGCGGGCAAGTTTTTATTATTTGTCTCATCTCAATATTCCTTTTCTTTCACAATCACATTGAGTAGTTCATCCTGCTCGTGAAAGAAAATCAATGAAATCCTTGTTGAACACAGGGCCATGTCAAGTATGTCCAAGTAACGATCTGGCTCAACGGTTAACTCTCAACGGAGGAAGAATCTTTGATGGCCAAGGTGTTTAAGCATGGCCATTCAATGAGTGCCCCATCAACTCCAGTTGCCATATTCTCCCTATTGTACGTAATTTTTTATTCTGGTTAAATATATATAAAGTTGACAAGATGTCAAAAGTTCATTCTATAACATATTTCTTTCTCTTTGTTTTTAGAATTTGAAGTTTGTGGCCATGAATCAGACAGTTATTAAGGACATGACTTCAGTCACTAGCAAGTTCTTCCACAGAGCTCTCGTCGAATGCAGAAACTTCAAGGGGACAGAAATCAAGATTTCAGCACTGGCAAGCAGTCCTATCATTGATGGCATCCACATAGAGCAAAGCTCTAGTGTATATCTCAGTCACATATTGGTATAGGGGATGATTACATTTCAATAGGGCAGGGAAATTCTGATATCACTATTACTGGCATTACTTGCGGTTCTGGCCATGGCATCAGGCAGACTATAAAACATTGATGTTGCCATAAAGCAAAGCAATATTGACCTAAATACTTTGTTATTTGATGATGGGAATATACCATGCAAGCATTGTTGGGAGGTTGGCCAGATATCCAAACGAAAAAAGATGTGAATGGACTTGTGGAAAGAGACTGCATCATAAAAGAGACCATGAACTACATTAGGATCAAGACATGCGCCGATTCCCCGTGCAACAGCTCAGCCACGAAATGACCTTTGAGAACATTGTCACGGACAACGTCACCAATCCAATCATCATTGATTAGACATATTGTCCCTATACTTCCTGCCCTTCCTTGGCGTGCTTCTGGTCAGATGTTAAAAGGACTTTTCTGAACAATGTTTTGGATAGTGCAGGAACCATCGCCAGTGAAACTAACATATTTTTTAAGAACATAAGGGGGACATCATCATCATCAAAGGTGGCAATGACGCTTCAGCAGAGAGATTATGAGAGTGATGGGGCCCGTTCGAAAGATTCAATATAAAAAGTGTTCAATCCTATTAAATCCATGATCTGATCCAAAGAGACAGATATGCCTAAACGTGTCGATAGTTTTCGCCATAAAAGAATCGATCGGATCCCTTATCCCGGCGAAAGTTTAAAACTTACACTCCCCTAAACGTGACTCTTAATCAAGTCTTATTCCATATCAAGAGCAAGTCATATATCAAGTAGCCTCTTCGTTCTACACAGGCTGACTCCTAGAAAGATAGAACCAAGTATTGCCACTTTTATTGAGACTACGGCTGTACAACCGACGATTGTAAAAAACTCAAAGAAAAACTAGAGTTCTTAATTCGAAGCAAAAAATTGTAAAAATTCATCAGTATGGAAGGGAGAAACATACCCTCCCCTGATCGGCGTGATCCGCCATAGGAGAATGGACCAAATGAACAACCAATCGGTCAACTGCCGCATCCTCCATATCTATGATGAATAGTCTCTGCACAAACCTTACATTCTTACTAGCATTTTTCCGACCTATGACCGGAATTTCATGCAGTCTTCTCCAAGTAAACTTTGAACCTCTCTCTCTTAGCGAATGTTTTCACAATGTCCTATAACGGACGACTCTTGTCTCTCTGTGTTCATTTTTAATTTATTTGTTACTAATCTCTACTTATGACAACATGTCCTAACGAACCGATCATGCTTAATGGAATTATCGATGAGATTTATCTTTCCGAACGGGCCTATATTGCCCGGATCTACCGATGGGATCTATCTCCCCAAACGGGTCTATGTCGCCCTGACCTACCGATTCCATCTATCTCCCCGAACGGATTTATGTCGCCTCGACCTACATATGAGATCTATCTCCTTAAACGGATCTATGTCGTCCCGACCTATCGATGAGATCTATCTCCCCGAATGGGTCTATGTCACCCTGACCTACTGATGGGATCTATCTCCTCGAATGGGTCTATGTCTCCCCGACCTATCGATGGGATCTATCTCCCTGAACGGGTTTATGTCGCCCTAACCTACTGATGAGATCTATCTTTTTGAACGGGCCTATGTTGCCCCGACATACTGATGAGATTTATCTTTCCGAACGGGTCTATGTTGCCCCGACATACTGATGGGATCTATTTCTTGAATGAGCCTATATTGCCTTGACCTACAGATGAGATCTATCTCACCGAACATGTCTTTGTCGCCCTGATCTACCGATAGGATCTATCTCTCCGAACGGGTTTATGTTGTTTTGATCTACCAATGGGATCTATCTCCCTGAACGGGCTTATATCACATTGATCTATCAATGGGATCTATCTTTTCGAATGGATCTATGTCGCTCTGATCTACAGATAGAACTATTTTCTTGAACGGGCCTATGTTGCCCTAACCTACTGATCTACCTCCCCGCATTGGCCAACTTTGCCCTGACTTATCAATAGGACCCATTCCATCGGATAGACTTACGTAACCCCAATCTATTGTCGGAAGGTACCTTCTCTAACCAAAATATTACCACTGAGGTTTTTGAAAGGATCAATGAGATCTAGCCTCTAGAGGGATAACTATAATTCGATCGATAGACCCATTAGCGAAGGAGATATATCCCTGACTAACTTAATGCTTCCCTACTAGTCGACCGACTCGAAAATTATCAAAAGTGACAAGTTATGCCAAAAGCATACAAAAGAAGCTTATTCAAATGATTAAGAAAATATCTTTCACAAGATACACACAAGCAAAAAACCTTTCGATCAAAAACTCCATGATACAAAAGTCATACAAGGTCAGAAGGAACAGAAGGAAGTGCTAAAACCTCCCAAGAAGAAGACTTCGTGGTTGTCTGAGTCACAATCGATCCCTTGTGCTGACCAACTGAAGTCACAAGAACCGAACCCTAGTCCACTACTACCCCACCTGTTGTCTCTTCGAAAAGGGGTAAAGCATCATACCTGCCGACTTGGCAAAGTATCTCCTCAGCGCATTTCAACCTTTCAAACAACTTACGATAAGACCGCCTAAGAGCTGTGGCATCCCTAGTGATGGATTCCTCAAGATTGGATATCTTCCATTCGGCCGCCTAGAGAGACTCATCTCGTAATTGGACCAACGTGTTGGTAGTTATCAGACTTACCTTGCAAAGTTGCACCTCAGCCTCCAGTTCTGCGCAACGCTTCTGGGATAGGGCCAGATCCTCCCGTAAACGCTTGATCTGGTCGTCTTTCCTAATGAGCAAAGTGCTCAAGGCTTTCCCTACCTCAGCGTCCTTCTCCCTTTGTTTAAGGGCGTCCTACAGTACCAACACCTGATTACCCAAATGGTTAACTTGCTTCTCGGATCGCTTCCTTCTCTAGCATTCCATTAAAGCAGCAGTCTGGGAAAAAAAATACATGTCAGGTAAATTCAGATGAAACCAAAGCAAAATGAGTCTAGGTGGGAAATAATACCATCAGACAAAGAGAGCGAAGGGATTTATCAATCTATTCCTAAGACATCTTATGCAACTCTAATTTAGGGTCACAAAAGTCAAACCGCTTTGCTAACCAGAGTGCCTCTTTAGTGTCAACACAATTGTACTGGTGGCCCCCCACACAGATGGCAACCGAACCTTCCCCTTGCATATCTTTCCAACCGTTAAATGATCTAATAGGAATAGTTGATGAAAGGCCAACCTCCTCCCTTCTTTCTCAGGGAGAGCATTAGGGCTCCACAGGAGACTGCCCAGACGCCTCACCCACGGGGGCAATAGGAATGCTTGACTTCACTAATAGCTCTTCTTACACCACTGGAGTAGAAGCACCTATCAGTCCCTCCACTTCAGGAACCTCCCCTATTAGGATGCTTCTCCCAGCCTCCCCTATCGATGAAGATGCACTCAACAACAGGTTGTCGGCTCCCTTCGACCCTACTCCTACCAGTTCGGAACACTTAGATGCCGTGAGAGAAATATGTTCCCCAACCTCCTCAGATCTCTTCTCCTCTTTGGATAACATGGGCAAGTGAACTTTTCTCTGTTTCGATGACTAAACTTTAGAAGGCCTATCGACTTCCTCTAATGGCCTTTTGGCATTCGGTCTCATCTGCTTGTCGGTCAAAATTTCCTCTAGAAGGGATTCCTCCATAGACATCAACACATCAACCAAATCTTTCTCATTCTGCCTCAATAGAATAGGCCTACTAATTTTTCTCCTCTCGTCAATTAATAGGCTCGCCAAGAGTAGCATCTGGTCTTCCACAAGTGAATTTACCTAGATGTTCAGCTGAGTTGACTTGCAATAGTGTTTAACAGATCATAAAAAAGGGAATGGTGAGTGGGGGTCGGAGGTTTTATCTTTAACAATAGTGCTTGATTAAAATTCGGCAACATGGGTAGGAGATTTCTATCCAGAAATTTCACAAAGAAATACTTCTGTATCCAATGCTTGTCCTTCGACTTGCCGTAATAAAATTTCCAATGGGAATCCTGACGAGTTTGCAATTTGTACCACCCTAAGTGAAGCCTTGGCCTCCACACCGTACTAACAAAAAAAGGACTACCAAAATTTCTAAGTCAAAATGGAGGCGGCAGAACCCTAGTAGAGAAATTACTGTAACTACAAAGCACCAAGCACTAGGGATAAGCTGCGTAAGGTAAACATTCCAATATCAAATCACCTCCCTAAGTGGGCCCGCATATGGAACTTTCAAACTGTACTTCACAAATTGTTTATTCATGGGGACCCAACCATCGGGTGTCCTGTTCACCCTATCTTTCTCAGTGGCTAACACCAATGTATGATTGCTCCCTAGTGACATACCGTCCTAAGTCATTGTGCTTCGTATATCATTAATACTTTAATGAGAGGAGGAAGAAGAACACTTCGTCATTTTTTCCAGAAAAAACCCTTGTATGAAAGAGAAGGTTCTACAAGGAAATACAGAACTGTACACTAAAATGCACGGCTTTAAAAAGAGTATTGAAAACGATTCGTGAAAATCGAAATGACATCTGTGGTATTAAAAGTTTCGCACCTTTTCGATAGTCATCACTCATTGCGTCTTTCTCACGAAATGACACTACAAGTCGGGGGCAAATGATAGGGCCCGTTCAGAAGATCCAATATAAAAGTTTTTAATCCTACAAAACCAATGATCTAAAGAGGCAGGTACGCCTAGACGTATCGATAGACCGGGATCAATCTCCTCGAACCGATCGGTATTATCTCGACCGATCGTTTGGCTGACTCTTGACAAGGGTAATCCAATTGACATATAGAGGCATCTGGCAAGCCCGAACCGATGCCCCTTTCTTTAAGGAACCCATCGTACTAGCTAAAGGTGAAATTCGACTAAACCTCACATTGATTCTTGGTTTCCTATTTCGACACGAACCATATCTCCAAGATAAGAAAGGAAACCTTCAAAAACCAATCGATAAGGAAAGAAATCTCCCCATACTACTGAACTTTCTAAATAGTAGCTATCACGAATTATATAGAATATTTGACTATAAGATCCCGAGACCTTCGAACATCCAAATAAGGAAACTAGAGTTGTAACACGCGGATACACATGGCTCTTGCGGTGCCCATGCATATAAGCTTTCGGTACACCAAAACCCAGGTACGCTCTCGAAACATTTGACACACAAGTCATAGGGAGATTAGCTCTCTCTCTCCCTCTAGCTCTTTTGCTTTCAATCTATTTCTTTCCTACCGAAAATCGCTCTTTCTGACTTAAGCGTCGGAGCCTCCCTCGCCAGAGCACCATCTTGTGGTCTTTTACAGATCTCAAACCGTTTTAGTAATAGTTGTTCGAGTTGAAAGGAGCTAGAATCTGTGGAGTCGAAAGCTAACTCCAACAGAAAGCATGTTGAGAAGGTCGAGTAAGAAATTTGCGAGGACAAGGATGAGGACTAGGGATGCGAGACCTTGCATGTTATTTAACCAAACTATTTTACTAAGAGGAAGTTACTTTCCATAACACTTCAGGGTACTCAACAACACACAAAAATGTTCTATATAATCCTGAATCACATATCCAGAGACACGGCTGATATTTTCTCTAACAGCTCCATGTTTTAGTAGAAACTCGACAACATCAAAATTGTCTATGCTTCTTTCCACCAATTCATGCTAGATTTAGTGTTATGGTATCAAGGGTCCATGTAGATACACCTTTTATTATCCTACCATATAATATAAACCCTAGAAAGGTTAGTCTGGCTTTTGAGAGAGAGAGTACTTGGGAGGAAAATCATAGAGTTTGAAATTCTATGTACATGAACAAAGTTGTTTGTTTTTTGTTTCCTCAAAGTGCATCAGGCTGCATGTTCAGATATGATTTTTCCCATCTAATTAGGCGTAAATTTCTATTAGGGTTGAGGTGATAAAATTCTTCTCATACAAAACTGGGTTATGGAATTTGAAATCCCAACACAATTCATGGCTCAAATCCATATATATATATATATATATATATACATACATACTATGGTGCTTCTTATATATATAGTATATTACAAAATATACTGGTAATTTGATTTAGAATTAACACATGCTGATGTGGACTCTCATAATACTTTTTTTATGATCCACTTGGTCCATCTAATATTATTGTTTAATTAGAGGTTCAGAATGCTAAGAAAAATGGAGTGGGTGGCATTTTTCAAGAATCAGTCTCTCCTGCAGTCTGCTACCAATGTAACTCAATTAAGGTTTTACAATATTAATTTGTATGTGCAATTTCAGTGATTGCCTGGTTTGATTTAGGAAGAGCTTTTCCCTTTCTCCTATTTTGAGCTTGTATTTATTCATTCTGGCCAAAAACTTATAACGCGATTTAGGTATATCACGATTTCGGACAAATATACCCTAGTCGAGTGTTGTGTATAGTGCAGAACAAGTATCGATCCGACAATAATATTTTATACTACCAAGTATGAATAACTCTAATATAAGTTGAACAAATCGAATCAAATTGTAAAAATTTTAGAAACTACTAAAAACAAAATTTAAAATATGAAACTCGAATATGATAAAAACTCTCGAATTTCGATTTTATTTATTTTTATCTTTCTACATGGTTAAATCTTTTCGATTCTTAAATTCATTGGCTAATAATTTATTATTGATAATGACAGATTTTTCTAAATTAGATTCACCCAATGATCATGCAATGGATTCCTAATTTGTTTAACTGAAACCCAATGGTCATGTAATTTCAATTAAATCAAACCATATTAAATTTTGTGAAAATCTATAAATTAAAGTTTTCCATAATCCTCATACATGAAATTAATCCAATGGTCATACTCATAATTTCATATGGATTTTATTATTTGGACTAATCTTGTGCAATTATATTGGTCATACATACACTCAATCTCAAATCATCAAAATGTCGGGTCCAAAAACGTTTGAAGCATTAAGAACAATAATAAAATATCATCAAAATAATAATCATGCCAATAAAACTTAAGAGAAAGAATCAAATCAAGCCATGTATTAATTAAAAAATAAAATCCATTGAGTCTTAGAGAAAATAAAATTAACTAGACATTGAAAAAAAAATAAGAAAGTAAAAGAAAATATTACAACCCTTGTTTACACGAACATGGATTTAGGATGGATGAGGCTACTAGGGATTGCAAAGTGATGGAAGAATGAAAAAAATAAAAGAGAAATTCATCCTTAGGAGCTACCCTATTGTTACATATATATAGGAGTGAAAACACTAGGAAAAATTTAGTAATTTGGACTATTTTGGAAGTTTGGATTTTGAATTTGATTTGGAAATTTTCTTTTGCTACTTGATGATGATCTTTAACTTTTCAAATATTTGAAAATTCTCTTTTTTTCAATTTGGATAATTTCTGAAATTATTAGCAAGGTAATTCCAAAATTGTAGCACCTTGTTTCTTTTTTGATTCTCAATTTCCGTTTTCCAGCACTGTAATAAATTTGACTCAATTTTCAGATATCTTCTGGTCTAACCCAACCTTTGAGGTCTTCGCAAGAGTTGTAGGGCTCGAAGTCTTCTTTTTAACGCCATGAAAATCACCTTAATCGGACATCGGGACAAAAAGTTATGATCAAAAACTGAATGCTGTCTGTTTAGTCCGAAAATAGCAAGTTTGCTCCATTTTTCCTAAATCAATGATCGCGAAAATAAATTAATATAAAATCATAAAATATAGTTCAAATCAATTCTAAAAAATATAAATAAATATTAAAAAAGATATAATTCAAGTGTATAAAAATATTACTATCAAATACACCAACACTTGAATGTTTGCTTGTCCTCAAGTAAAAATAATTTTCTTTCAAAATCAATTCAATTTTTGTCAAGTCCCTAACCATGCGTACGACAAGTTCAAATCGGGATTACAATCAAGACATTCAATACTTCACAGTATTTAATACTAGAAAAGCCGTTACACCTCCTTTAGTCTCCTTGAAATCAAGAATAATGCAAGATTCAAAGACCCTGACAGTTGGTTCGCTCAATAGAATGAAGAGAGATACTATTCAACTATTCAAATCACTCAATGTATGTAAGGGTATGAGTATCACTCAAATCAACACGAGAATATGACATTACCATAAGTTTGCTCATATATCAAATCTCCACCACTTAAATATAAAATCCAAACGCCAATCAAAAGGTTTTTTATTTGGTTGTAATGGGGTTATGGTAAAGCATAGAACAATGAATAAAATGTAGGGTTAAAATGATTCACTAAAAATACTTAAGCATCAGAATATGACATCCTTCATATCAAGGCAAGTCACTACTAACTCTAACTATGAATATATAATGTGATATATCACTTATTCAGAACAATGCAATGAATTTTCACTGTAAAAGTGAACAATATCAAGAAAGAAAAATGTCCATCTCAATTTTTTTCTTTTTCTCTTTTTTTTCTTTTTTTTTTATTTTTTTCTTTTTTTTCCAACCAACAATTTTTTTTTCTTTTTTTTTGTGCTGTTTTTTTTTAGTACATCGACTTAATAACATAAAAAAATCATAATGCAAAAAAAAAAAACTAGAATGTTATGCTATCAACTATAAGTACCTTAGTGAATTGGGGTTCAAATTCTGGGGTTAGAAAGAACGATGGTCATGGGGTAGATTATATAGATCATTAAAGAAAGAAAAATGTTTAGACTCAAATGGCTTAACTAAGGGATAATATGATAGGGATGATATTTTTCGAAATCTAAATTTGTATAAACCTAGGTACCTTAATCATTTTAGTATATGAAAATCAAGAATGTAGTATCAAAATGCATAACAGAGCAAATTCTAGAATGATCAACTCATGTGTGATCTACGCTCAACAAGAAAAAGAATGAGAGCAAGAAAAGTCTCAAATCCTCACTAAGGTAAGTTTGTGTCAAATCTTGCATTGTTTGTCTTTCAAATCAACCATAAGAAAATGAATAGTTAATCATATACCAAATAGCTACTAATATCAATCATCTTTCATACAACCCAATTCAACACAAATAGCACGCAAGGACTAGAAAACTCAAGAAAAATTTTCGTTGGCATGAAAGAATTTAGCAAAAATTTTTCAGAATGAAACAGAAATTCAACACTCAAATTCCTATATTAAAAAAAAATAGGAGCCTATGTATGCATATTCCCTCACACTTAAGTTAAGCATTGTCTTTAATGTGAAAAATAAATAAAATAAAAACAAAGAGAACAGAAGACTCCCCTGAAATATAGCATTCTTTTCGACTTCTTCCTTCTCGTGTGAAGGGCTTATCAAACTCATGTATTATTGAGAAAAATAGCAGAGCCATCCTTTGGATTGGTTCCCTCTTCATAGATCTTCAGACGCTGCCCATTAACCTTGAATTTCTCACCTTGCTCGTTTGAAAGCTCCACAACTCCATAAGAGAATACGTGTGTGACAATAAACGGTCCATATCATCTTGATCTCAACTTTCCTAGAAAAAGTTTCAAACGAGTGTTATAAACTAAAACTTTATTACCAGCCTCAAACTCTCGCTTCTTGATCCTCGCATCATGCCATGCTTTTGTTCTCTCCTTATAGATTCTGGCATTTTTGTATGCTTCATTTCGCCACTCATCTAGCTCATTCGAACGTAATTTTCGCTCTTTACCTACAAAAGACAAATCAAAATTTAGATATTTCATTCCCCAATATATCTTATGTTCTATCTCAACAGGTAAATGACATGCCTTACCAAAAACCAAACAATAAGGTGACACACCAATCGGAGACTTGTATGCAGTCCTATATGCCCAAAGTGCATCATCTAACTTAATGGACCAATCTTTATGAGAAAGACTCAGTTTTTTCAAAAAATGCTTTTCAACTCTCGATTTGAAACCTCAACTTGTCCACTAGTTTGGGGATAGTAAGGGGAAGCGACTTTGTAACACCATATTTAGTTAAGAGTTTGTCAAAATCTTTACGAAAATGTGAACCTCCATCACTAATTATGGCTTTAGGAACACCAAAACGGGAAAAGATATTTTTCTTTAAAAACTTGCACACCGTTTTAGAGTCATTTTTCACACATGCAATTGCTTCTACCCACTTACTTACATAATCCATAGCAACAAGAATAAATTCATTTTGACAAGGTTTTGGAAATGGACCCATGAAATCAATACCCCAAACATAAAAAATATCAACAATTAAAATATTGTTCAAGGGCATCTCATAACGATTAGAAATATTTCCAGTTCTTTGACATTGATCGCATGCACGGACATAAGAATAAGTATCTTTAAATAAAGTGGGTTAATAAAAATCAGATTGAAGTATCTTAGCTGCTGTACGAGAAGAACCATGGTGACCACCAACCTCTTTATCATGACAAAAGCTAAGAATGCTACTTATCTCTTGTTGAGGAACACATCTCCTAATGATACCGTCACCACAAACCTTGTACAAGTAAGACTCATCCCAAAAATAATGGCGGACGTCAGACATGAATTTCTTTTCCTGATGCCCTTTGATTCTTTCTGGTTTAGCCCTGCAAGCAAGATAATTAACAAAGTCAGCATACCAGGGGTTGAAAATGGAATTAACAGAGAATAAATGTTCATCAGGTAAAGAATCATTTAAAGGATGTTCAAGTATTGTTTCAACAAAATCTCCCTCCAACCAAGATAAATGATCAGTGGCTGAATTCTCTACTCCTTTTTTGTCCACTATCTCGATATCAAATTCTTGCAATAGAAGAATCCAATGCAACAATCTGGGTTTTGCATCTTTCTTTGAAATCAGATATTTAAGTACAAAATGGTTAGTATGGATCACAATCTTGGATAACAACAAGTAAGAGCGAAATTTATCAAGTGAAAAGATAATAGTAAGTAGTTCTTTCTCAGTAGTGGTGTATAATTTTTATGCATCATTCATAGTCTTACTCGTATAATATATAACATAAAATTTCTTATCTACTGTTTGTCCCAAAATTGCATCTACAGTGTCATCACTAGTAGCACAATAAATATCAAAATGCAAATCCCATCTAGTTGGCTGTACAATAGGAGCATCAATCAATTTCAACTTCAGGCATTGAAAGACATTCAAGCATGAATCATCAATCAAAAAGGTGTATTTTTCGCTAAAAGATTGGTTAAAGGTCTAGCAATTTTTGAAAAATTCTTGATAAATCTACGATAAAAACCTGCATGCCCTAAAAATCCTCTAACATCCTTTAATGATTTAGGGGGAGGAAGTTTTTCAATTAGTTCAATTTTTTCCATGTCGACATCTATTCCCCTAGAAGACACCTTATCTCCCAAAACTATGCCTTTCTTAACTATAAAATGACATTTTTCCCAATTGAGCACCAAATTGGTTTCCTCACATCTCTTTAAAACCCTCTCCAAATTGTTCAAACAATTATCAAATGAGGAACCAAACACAGAAAAGTCTTCCATAAAGACTTCCATGAAATCATCAATAAAATCGGCAAAAATAGATATCACACATCTCTAAAAAGTAACAAGAGAATTACAAAGACCAAAACGCATACATCTAAATGCAAAGGTACCATATGAACATGTGAATGTGGTTTTTTCTTGGTTATTAGGATCAATAGCAATTTGTAGATAACAAAAAAAACCATCCAGAAAGCGATACAATGCATGACTAGCCAATTTCTCAACAAGTTGTTCAAGAAAGGGTATGAGAAATGATCTTTCCTAGTTAAATCATTTAGTTTCCTATAATCTACGTAAACCCTCCAACCCATGACTATATGTGTAGGAATCAACTCATTTTTATCATTTTCAACCACAGTAGTTCCACCCTTTTTAGGCACAACTTGCAGAGGACTCACCTAAATAGAATTAGAGATAGGAAAGATTATACCTGCATCAAGCCATTTAATGATCTCTTTCTTTACTACCACTTTTAGATGTTTATTCAGTCTCCTTTGTGGTAGAACCGTGGCCTTGAACCCTTCTTCCAATAGAATATTATATATGCAGATCGTAGGGTCTATACCATGGATGTCAGCAATAGTCCACCCTATTGCTTTCTTATGTTCTTGTAACACTTGCAGTAGTTTCTCTTCCTCAAAACCTGTCAGATCAGAAGATATAATTATTGGAAAATTCAAAGAATCATCTAAAAAGACATATTTTAAATGAGAAAGAAGAGATTTGAGTTCGGGTGCAGAGGATGGTTGAACAGTTTGCTGCGGTTCGTCAATTCTTTCTTTAACACACAATAACTTCTCAGATTATGCCAAATCATTGTCCGAACCTACATCCAAAAGAACACATGTATCAACATTCTCATCATCTAGAAATTCACCATTCTCATACAAAGAGCTAGAGATACAATTTTCAACAGGATCACTAGAATAAAAGACATTAAAATCATGCTCAGTAATCCTATCGATGCAATCAACTCTAAAAATATCATGCTTGTCAAAACTTCTCATATGATTAAAAACATCGAACTCAATTTTCTCATCATTGATTCTCAACATCATTTTTCTAGCATGCACATCAATCAAAGCACGGGCAGTAGCAAAAAAAGGTCGACCTAATATCAGTGAAGTACCCTCACGATCAGAATCCATATCCAATACGACAAAGTCAATAAGAAAAATAAACTTATCAACTTTAACAATCATATCCTCAACTATGCCTCTTGGATACTTAACACTCCTATCAACTAATTGCAGTGAAATATTAGTAGGTCGACATTCTCTTAACCCTAACTTCAAAAACACATAATATGGCATAAGATTTACTTCAGCACCCAAATCACATAGAATATCAGAAAACTCAATGGAGCCAATAGTGCAAGGGATAGAAAAACTCTCTGGATTTTTTAGTTTTGGTGGCAACTTCCTTTGTAAGATTACAGAACACTCCTCCGTGAGCTTGACCGTCGAGACTTTATCTAATTTTCTCTTGTTTGAGATCACATCTTTTAGGAACTTCCTGTACTTTGGCATCTCCCTAATTGTATAGGCAGTTTCTTAAAAACTTCTAAAAACTTTTCAAACTGTTTTTCTGCATTTGGTTGTAAAAGACAACCAGGGAAAGGGATAGGGGGCTTATATTTACTCAAAGAAATACTTCCCTGTTCTGTTTCCATTGCGTTAGACTTGTCATTTATGGACTGTTTGATCTCTTTCTCGGCTTCTTGTTCCACTTTTTCGTCTTTTGACTCAATTGGCCCCTCTTGCAATTCTTTTCCGCTTCTTAATGTGATTGTCTTAGCTTGCTCTCTCAGATTTTTCTCTGTATCACTTGGCATCCTACCCGTCACACGAGAATGAAAGGTTTTAGATAATTGGTCAATCTTATTTTTGAGCCTTTCAAACCTCTCATTAGTTGCTGTTGCCAATTGTTCGATTGCTAACTCCCGTGATGCCTTATTTTCCCTTTGAACTGGTTGTGGAATTGCGTTGAACGCTGGTGAATTGGTTGGTCTTTGCGGTGCTCCCTAACTCCATGAAAATTGGGGTGGTTTCTCCACCCAGGATTGTTTATATTTGAGTAGGGGTTATTCTGAGACCTGCCATAGTTAGAAACATAATTTGCTTGCTGCACCTGTGGACACTCAGAAGGCATGTGAGTAGATTCACCGCAAGAATCACAATATAAGGCTTGGTTACTCACAGCATTAAGTTGATTAGTTTTCATGCAATTAATTAAAGAGTCAATTTTCGCATTCAACATGGTAAAACTATCAAACTCATGTACACCAACTCTCTGTCTAGGGTTTTCATGTTCATTAGACCAATTGTATTGATTCGAATCCATATCATCTAATAATGCACATGCCTCATTATATGACTTACTCATGAATGCATCACCAGCTGCAGCATCAATGGTAATCTTAATAGATTGTAAAAGACCTCCATAAAATATTTATAAGACTAACCAATCAGATATACCATGATGTGGATACTTCCTAATCAAATCCTTAAAACGTTCCCAAACACAATATAAAGATTCACCATCAAATTATCTAAAACTAGTGATATCATTGCGTAACTTAGCAGTTTTACTCGGTAGAGAGTATTTGCTTAAAAATGTTTGAGACAAATTTTCTCAATTAGTGAAATAATTAGGAGAGAATGAGTTAAGCTATATCTTTGCCTTTTCCCTGAGAGAGAAAGGAAATAAGTGCAACCTTATGGCGTCTTGACTCACCCCATTTAGTTTGATGGTATCGCTGATTTCTAGAAAATTCTTCAGGTGGCTGTTTGGGTCTTCAAAGGTCTCTCCACCTAATTGATCAGCCTGCACCATATCAATGAGACTAGGTTTTAGTTCAAAATTATTTGCCTCAATAGTAGGACGTGCAATACTAGTTTGAATATCATGAAATCTAGGCATAAAAAACTCTCTCATGGCTCTATTCTCTTGATCCATTGCAACCTTACACTTCTTTTCTTCCTTAACTTGTCTACGAATAGTTTTGAAAGTCTCTTCTATTTCAGGATCAAATTTGATTAGGTCTGAATTTGTCGATATTAGCAAAAACTCTGTACGGATACAAAAATAGCACAAATTTAAATTGTCAAAATAAATTACAAAAACCACTCTAATAAATCTAAATTACCTATGTATGAATGAAAATCACTAAAATACAGCAAAAGAATGTACCAAGGATAGCTAAACAGTAAACTGAAAATTTAAAGTCACTAAAAATAAAAAAAAATAGAAAAACCTATGAAAACGATGGAATTTGGCCGAGATAGTGTGGTGCTCATAGTTTTGTTATGAGTTTTGCTCAGTGGCCCGAAATCCTTTGAAACAGGTGGTTTTTTCACCTCAAATCAAACTGTTTACCCAGAATCCGAAAATTCTCCAAAAATTTCGTCAAAATTCCAAAACCAAAATCTAAAATAGTAATTGTGCAATCTAAACCCTAATATAAACAAGAAATAACAAAGTCCAATCTCAAACAAAGTTATCCTGGTTGATATACAAAGATATCACTGGCAACGGTGCCAAAAACTTGTTTGCGATTTAGGTATATCACGATCTCGGACAATTATACCCTAATTAAGTGTTGTGTATAGTGCAGAACAAGTGTCAATCCCACGAGAATATTTTATACTACCAATTATGAATAGCCCTAATCTAAGTTGAACAAATCGATTCAAGTTATGAAAATTTTAGAAACTACCAAAAACAAAATCTAAAATATGAAACTCTAATATGATAAAAACCCTAGAACTTCGATTTCATTTATTTTTATCTTTCTAAACGATCAAATCTCTTCAATCCCTAAGTTAATTAGCTAATGATCTAATAATTTATTATTGATAATAACAGATTTTTCTAAATTAGATTCACCCAATGGTCATGTAATGAATTCCTAATTTGTCTAACCGAAACCCAATGGTCATACAATTTTGATTAAATCAAACCGTATTAAGTTTTATAAAAAACTATAAATTAAGGTTTTTCTTAATCCCCACGCATTAAATTAATCCAATGATCATGCTCATAATTTCGTATGAATTTTATTATTTAGACTAATTTTGTGCAATTATATTGGTCATGCATTTACTCAATCTCAAATTATCAAAACGTCGGGTCCAAAAACGTTTGAAGCATTAAGTGCAATAACAAACTCTCATCAAAATAATAATTATACCAATAAAACTTAAGGGAAAGAATCAGATTAAGCATGTATTAATCAAAAAATAAAATCCATCGAGTTTTAGGAAAAATAAAATTAACTAGACATTGAAAAGAAAAATAAGAAAGTAAAATAGAACATTACAACCCTTGTTTGCACGAACATAGACTTGGGATGAAGGAGACTACTAGGGATTGTAAAGTGGAGGAAGAATAAAAAAAATAAAAGAGAATTTCTTCCTCAGGAGCTGCCCTATTGCCACATATATATAAGAGTGAAAACCCTAAGAAAAATTTAGTAATTTGGACTATTTTGGAAGTTTGGATTTTGAATTTGATTTGGAAACTTTCTTTTACTGCTTGATGATGATCTTTAAATTTTCAAATATTTGAAAATTTTCTTTTCTTTAATTTGGATAATTTTTGAAATAATTAGTAAGGTAATTACAAAATTGTAGCACCTTGTTTCCTTTTTAATTCCCAATTTCTGTTTTCCAGCACTGTAGTAAATTTGACTCAATTTTTGGATATTTTTTGGTCTGACCCAGTCTCTGAGATCTCACAAGAGTTGTAGGGCTCGAAGTCTTCGTTCCAACGCCATAAAAATCACCTCAATCAGATATTGAGACAAAAAGTTACGATTAAAATACTGAATACTATCTGTTCATCCGAAAATAGCAGGTTTGCTCAATTTTTCCTAAATCAATGATCACGAATATAAATCAATATAAAATCATAAAATATGGTTCAAATCAATTCTAAAACAAATAAATAAATGCTAAAAAAGATATAATTCAAGTGTATAAAAATATTGCTATCATAGGTCTAATTAGTGGTATCACTATCTTAAGAGGCCAACATAAAACCCACAATTTCATTAACTATTATGTCTTCCCTTGTAAAGAGCATGTGATGATGGAATTTGATAGGATATAGCCCTAGACCCAATTTGTAAGGGTCAGTGCCAACAGGGCCCATGTAGGAGGCCCACAAAGGACAGCTATCGTCTGACTTCAACTGTTCTCTACAATAATCTACCGAAGGGCCTTAGTTGCCCAAATCGCCTGAACGATAAGAGCTCAGTCGCCCCACTTACCGAACGAAAGTAATCTCCCCGATCAGGTATACAATAACTTGTCTATTGAATGAACGAGTACCGAAGACCCTTCATTGGCCAAACGGTCGATCGATAGCCAGCAACTCTAACGATACTAAAAGAATGTCAAAACACCCTGCGGTTTTGGTATCCTGCCTAAGTACGGCATCTTTAGGATCCTTCAGTTAATGAAAGGATCTCTCCAGAAGAAGAAAGTTTCCATACGATGAAGATCATGATCAATTCGGAATATTAAATTTCCAAAATTTTCGGATCTATTCGATAAAGAAAGTAAGGCTGGAGCACTCCAACGACGTATGCCTCTCACAGGTTTAAGATATCTCAAAACCTTCTAAGCCAGGTATGCTCCCTTGGTCTTACACATTGGTCACTCTAATCACAGGGAACTTTTCCCTCTAAGCTCTCAGTCTGTTTCTTTTACATTCAAAAACCGCTCATTCTGGTTTGAGCGTCGGAGCCTCCCCCGCCGGAGCACCCTCCGGCGAGTTTTGCAAGTCTTACATCCCATCGACAGTAACCGTTCGAGCCAGCAAGGAGTCGGCATCTGTGGAGTCATGACCCACCTCCAATAGATTGACGCCGTCCATGGAAACAGAGTAGAGTAACTTCTGTAATTCTAACAACTATGCCTTCGAGAACTAGAGTATCCTCCCTCCGGCACCTAATCACTCAATTCATGACCACATGTTTCCTCCTCGGCCATCCCATCTAGAACAAGTTTTACAATCTATAGTCCAAGAACAGCTGGTTGTGGCCCCAGCACCAGAACAGGCGAGCCAGTCTCAGATGGAAAGACTGGAGTCAAACTCCAAAGAATAAGCAAGCAACTGGAGGGACTCAACTGAGCCCTTAAGCCAGACGGCCACTCATCCACGACGGAGTCCAATTATGAACGACCATCGAGACGAGTACTTCTTGTAAATTATGAGCCATCGGTGACCTCTCGACACGATCCTGAGGATCTGAGGAAGCAAGTCGAACAGTTTATAGCCGCCGAGATTAAAAAGGCAAGTACAAAAAAGGGGAAAAATCCCCTCCACCCCAAGGAGAATCGCCATTCGATCCAAAGATTTCCTCAGAACCAATGTCAAGAGATGTCATTCAGCCTCCCATGGAGTGATATGATAGAATGACTGATCCCTGTGACCATATTGCCCACTTCGTAACAGTTATAGTCTTCAGAAACCTATCAGACGCAGGGATGTGCAAACACTTCCCCACTACTCTCAATGGTAATGTCTTGGCATGATTTAACTCTCTCCCGCCATTTAGTATCAAGAGTTTCGCCCAACTTCGACAATAGTTTGAGGCTCATTTTATAATCAGTCGAGGAGTCAAGCGAAAATCCACTTCCTTGCTATCATTGCAACAGCGGGAAGACGAGTCTCTAAGAAATTTTCTGGAAAGATTTAAGGCAGAGATGTTAAAGGTCCCCGTTTTGGACCATTCTGTCGCATTGGCTGCTTTCCTAACAGGTTTGCGCTCCTTCGACATGAAAGTCTCCATTACAAAGAAACTTCCGGCAACCATTCAAGAATTTTACTTCCGAGCTGAGAAGTACATTGCGATAGAAGAAGTGGAGGCGTTCGACCAACGAAGAAACCGTCCTGGTAGAAAGGAACGTAGCCGATCGCCTCGCCAATCTTTCCAAAAGATGAGTAAACCAAGAACTCTACCCTCGCGAAGGCTCAGCATTTACACTGTTAAACGAGACCCCGAGTCGGGTCTTATATCAAATCAAAACCAAACTGTATGTCAGGTGGCCCCCTCGTCCCACAGAGGAAGATTCTAAGAAAGATAAGTCCAAGTACTGCCACTTCTATCGGGACTACGGCCACATGACCGATGAGTGCAAGAGGCTTAGGGACGAGTTAGAGTTCTTGGTTCACAGTGGTAAGTTACAAAAGTTCATCAGTATGGAAGGAAAGAATTCACCTTCCCCTAACAGGCGTAATGCACCATGGGAGAATGAGCCGCCTAACCGACCGGATCCTAGGCCATCGCATGACGAATCAAGAAGGGTGATCCTCCAGATCCTCAACGAAGACGTCTGGCATGAGCCCTATGTTGCTACTAGCGTTTGTTCTGCATACGACCTGGAGTTTCCTGCACTCTTCCCTTGAGAAAGATTTCGGCGCTCTCCCATTGCTTAGTGATTATTCTAGTGGTGATTCGCGACACGAGATCCTTAGTGACTTACAGAGGAATCGCCCCCTAACCTCTAAAGTTTCCAATCGAACATCGGGCCTTAGACGCCCTGATCTTACCGATCGAACTTGTCATCAAAATTAGATAGAACTCCCTGAATGGGTATATATGGCTCTAACCTCTAAAGTTTCCAATCAAATGTCGAGCCTTAAATGCTTTGATCCTATGGATCGAACGTGTCATCAAAATGGGATGGAACTCTCCGAATAGGTGGACACGACTTTAAACTCTAAGGTTTCCAATCGAATGTCGGGTCTTAGACACCCTAATCCGAACGATCGAACGTGTCATCAAAATGGGATGGAACTACCCGAACGGGTGGACATGGCCCTAACCTTTAAAGTTTCCAATTGAATGTCGAGTCTTAGACACCCTGATCCTACAGATCTAACGTGTTATCAAAATGGGATAAAACTCCCCAAACGGGTGGACACGATCCTAAATTCTAAAGTTTTCAATTGAACGTTGGGCCTTAAATGCTCTGATCCTACCGATCGAACGTGTCATCAAAATGGGATGAAACTCCCCGAATAGGTGGATGTAGCCCTAACCTCGAAAGTTTCCAATTGACCGTCGGACCTTAGATGCCCTGATCCTACCGATCGAACGTGTCATCAAAATGGGATGGAACTCCCCGAATGGGTGGACATAGCCCTAACATCTAAAGTTTCCAATAAAACGTTGAGGTTTAGACGTCCTGATCCTACCAATCGGATGAATATGGCTTTAATATTTGAAATTTCTTACTATACGATGGGTCAAAATCACCACGACCTTATCGAGCGAACGATATAAAGCATTATAAAAGTTTTCTTTTCATGAAAAATCGTTGCACCTCAGTAGAATATGAGACAAATGGCTTGACACAAAATCTTTTCATCATCGAAACAACATGAGATTACAAAGGGGTGGAAGGAACAGTAGAGGCCTCAGGGGTGGAATCCGGATCCGCTGCCACTCTCTTGGTTGAACTCTCAAGATGAGGTAAAGCCTCATATCGGCCAACTTGTCAGAAGATCTCCTTAGCGCACCTCAAACGCTCGAACAATCTACACTGGAAAAACTAGAGGTCGATAGCATCTCTGGCAACAAACACCTTGAGGTTAACCATCTCCCGCTCAGCATTTGGAAGGGACTCCTCCCGAAGATGAGCTAGCATTTCGGAGGCCGCTAATTTAGCTTCCCATATGCGTGCCTCGGCCTCTAACCTTTCACAACGCTCTCAGGTCAAAGTCAAGTCCACCTGAAGACGTTCAATTTTCCTGTCTTTCTCCTCTTCGGTGTCTTTCCCTTTATTCTCCAGAGTGTCCTTCAATGCTAACACTTGGTTACTCAAACGGATAACTTGCCCATCATACTCTTTCCTCTGTTTTTTTTGGAGTTCGGTCAAGACCGCAGTCTGGGAAAGAATACACTTGACGGTCAGAATCATATAATAACAAATCTCAAACAATTGACTCTTGCCTCAGCACAAACACTTTTCTTGATAAATTTATGAACCCATTTAGGAATTGCAACGATCTTCGAAGGATTCCCCTTATCAGATTCATTGGATTCTTCTTTGCTTTCATTTGCTCCATTGGTTGAGGATGACGATTTGGGTCGAATGGTGGTCTTGCTGAAAGGCTTCTTGTTGGAAGAAGATAGAGGAGGAGGTGGTGATGGATGAATCATCATCGAATCGCCACCGTGAACGAAGAAGACGGTCGATCGGTCACTGGATCTATCACTATCGTCATCTAATCCATCCTCACCAGCATCAGATTAAGGTATCAGAAGACCTATCGATTGCCGTGAATAGATGGCTCCTGTGAGGCATGAGAGAGAGACAAAGAGTGAGTGAGAGTTAGTTTTTACTTCTTTTTTCTAGGTATAGTTTTTTTTTTTTTTTTTTTAAATAAGGGATATAACAGATATTTTACATATCTCCGTTAGTTTTCTATTAATTTTTCATGGTTTCGTTAACTTGCCACATTTTTAAAACCATGGGGCATAACTATATATTTTTACATTATATGGGAAGTATGTATTTTAATTATTAGTTAATTTTTTATTAATTTTTTAATTATTGATTAATTTTTTATTAATAAAAATTTATTGATTATATTTTTTTAATTAAAAAATTAATAATACTATTTTTTATTAATTATATGTTTTCTTTTTTAATTAATAATTTTTTAATTTTAATTAATTTTTAACATTTTTTAATTATTGATTAATTATTGATAATTTTTAATTAATTTTTTATATTGGTTGATAATAATTTTAATTGATTTTTAACAATTTTTTAAATTATTAATTATTGGTTAATATTTACTTTTTAAATAATATTGGTTAACATTAATGATTAATATTGGTTATTATTTATTTTTTTATTAATAATATTATTTAATATGGTTAATCTTTAATTTTTTTATCATAATTTTTTTAATTTTATTTTTTTCAAATAAAAAAAAAAGCGAGATCCTAATCTCGCTTTCCAGTGAAAGCACAATTCCTATTCTTGACTCCTTGAGAATGGGAAACAAAAAAATCACACTATTTCCCGGATTTTTTTCAATAGTATACCATTTTAGGAAAAAAATCCTGAGGTTTCAAGGGCACATTATAATTACAAAGACGAGGTGTTGGCAGCAAACGAGCCATGCTCTCAAGGTTAGGCTCATCTCATTCTCCAACAAACCCAACAAATCCAAATTCTCGAGCTTTGTACAGAATTAGCAAAGAATTTTAAAAAATTTTCTAAAACATCATAAAAAAAGGGAAAAAAATCATAAAATGGCACACATATGTTGTGAGTTGAAGACGCGACATGGTATGTCGCGTCTTCAACATGTGATAAATGCATGTGATGCGACATGTTTGCACTTAACCTTTGAACACTCTCATCTCTTCTTCCCTTTCTCTCTTCTTCTCTTATCTCTTCTGTCTTCTCTCCCGTGACAAACCCTAACCCTAGCCTACTGCCATTGCAAAATCGGACCACATCTATGTATTCCGGTAGAGGAAGCAGTGTCTGGCAGCTTTGTTGTGCATCCTGCAAACTTCTTCAACGATTCCTACAATCTTTTGTGGCGATTCCTAAAAAAATCCGAAGATCTAAATTCTCCCCCACCTTGTGATTGGTTCATTTGAAATGGTGAATTTGATGGTGAATGATATTTGTTGAATTTAGAGTTTTAGGACTTGTTGAATGTTTAGTATAAATTTAGGGTTTAGAGCATAAATTTAGGGTTCAGGGTAATTTTAACAAATTATTAATTGTTGAATGCTTAATTAATGTAAATTAATATAAGTTTTGTATGTTTGTTGAATTGTTATAAGTTTATGTTTAGAGTTCAAATTGCAAAAGTTAGGTTGAAATTAAATTAGATATTAACAAATTCTTTTTTATGTTTGGAAAAAAATTACAGACATGGTGAGATTGTTATGCTATAGCAATGGTGAAATTGTGATGGGTGAGGATGAGATTCGTTATAATCATGGTCCCACAAAATTGATTAGGGTGAGGAATAATATAAGTTTTGATGAGTTGGTGACTGTAGTATGTAAGGGTTTTTAGATAAATCGTATGACACAACACGTGGGGATTTATTATTGTTGTCCCGTTTCGTACATGCAATATGGTAATGTATGGTTTGAATTAGTTCTGATCAGTGATGATGATGATGTTTTAAATTTGATGGACTTTGTGATGACTATGGGAGGGGTTGCTACTCATGAGTTGAACATCAAACCATATGATGGTGGAACGTCTGTGCAACAAGGTTGGCATTATATGGATGACTATCCATGTATTGAATCTCAAATGGAACTTACTTTCACAGAGGTGGATAATAATATTGATGAGAAAGAAATGGCGGAAGAAGAGGATGATGACAAAGAAGAAGATGATAGAGAAGTTAGTGATGGTAGTGGTGGTGGTACTGCGAACGAGTTAATGATTGAGCCCTCCTCAGCCCATGGTAGTGGTGGTGGTGGTGGTAGTGGTAGTGATGGTGATGGTGGTGGTCGGGGATATACCTATAGCCGAATGGATGACTCAATTCCCTTCATGACCACTACACTAAGAGGTGATAGTTATGTGACTTTTGAGTAAGATTATAAATTGACATGCGATAGTTGGAGTTTTAGCGATGAATTGAAGAAGGGGATGAGATTTGAATCGAAAGAGCAACTTATTCATATTGTCAAAATGTATCATGTGGAGCACCACTATCAATTTCAGGTTAGGAGATCAAGCCCAACACTTTGGACAGCAATATGTACGCAAATGGATGAAGGTTGTAAGCAGAGGTTGCATACTCATAGAACAAGACTAGTTGGTGTCTTTGTGATTACTGTTATTGAGGGACTGCACACATGTGAATGCTAGGCTGACGCAAGATCACAGACAGTTAGATTCAAATTTAATGGCCCGACATTTCTTTAACTATGTGAGGAAAGATTTTAGTGTCAAGGTTTTTTTCCTTCGAACTATTATGATTGAGAGAACCACATATAGAATTTCCCGTAGAAAACTTTGGGCAGTGAAAATAAGGGTTATAAAGATGATATATGGGGACTGGGATAATTCTTATAAACAACTGTCTTGACTGTTGGATGCAATAGTACAAAGGAATCTAGGGACACAAGTCAATTGGAAGTTTGGTCCACTAAATACAAATGGTGAAATGGTTTTTGAAGTTGTGTTTTGGACATTTGGTCATAATATCATGGCTTTTAAGAGTTATAAGACATTGATGAGTATAGATAGGACTTACCTCTATGGGAAATACAAGTATAAATTGTTGATTACATGTAGTATGGATGGTGCTAATCATATTATCCCGTTGGCATTTAGGTTGGTTGATGGAGAGTTACTTGCTTCTTGGTCATGATTTTTGAGCTGTGTGCAACAGCATATTGTTGGAGATAGAAAGGGTCTCATTTGTTTGATTTTCAGATCGACATTAAGGGATAAGGGCAACAGTTGCACATTCAGAATTTGGATGGTCACCTCTAAATATTTGTGTGGTCAATAATTTCAATACGCACCACAAAAATCAAACTTATAAGAGAGTTGCTATCATTATTGTATTACAGGCACAACGGAAGAAATTTGACATATATATGATGAGAATGAAAAAGATAAAAGAAAATATTCCCGATTACTTTGCAAATATTGCCCCTAAACAATGGACTCTCTCTTACGATGGTAACTTTCATTTTAGGTATATGATAACAAATGCAAACGAAAGTTATAATGCCATGTTAAAGAGTGCAAGGAATTTACCTATTTCTACCTTAGTACTTAAGACTTTCTACAATTTGATGAACTACTTTGAGGCTCGATTTAGTAAGACGAGAGCAGGAATGCCGAGGGGGGAGTGGTACATAAAGTATGCAAATGTCATATTAGGGAGATAGATGAACACGACTAACCTTCATATGATTTCTCATTTAGTAGGGAGCATTGAATCTTTGAGATAAAGAGAGACCATAAACAAACATAGTATGGTCATAAAGAAGGTAATAAACAGATTGTGGATGTGAGAAATGAGTATTGCACATGCGGGAAGTGGCAAACATATAGAAATCCTTACTCGCATGCAATTGCTGCACTTACGCGGATTATGATTAATGTGCATATGATCAACGAGAAATGGTATATATGGGAATATCAAGTTAGATTATATGAGCATCATTTCTTATTGGTGGGAAACCATTCGAGATGACCCATGGGTTTATACCCAGCCATCATTCCCAATAGATCACTTAGATGTGAGATTTGAAGACCTAAATCATCTCGATATCATAACGAGATGGATTTTCGAAAATCATTTTCACGGACATCATGTGGGAGCTATAGTGCGAGGGTCACAATAGGAAGAGATGCATGAAGCAAATGAGATGTGGACTTTATGGCAGACAAGGACACAATCGACAAAATTTTCCAACTCAAACGAATCCAAATGCTTGATTGTATTTGTATTATAAGTGTAATTCTTGTATTTCTTAATGTATCGAACATTGTTAATTATTATGGACTCTGGCATACATTCAATATACTAAGCTTGTCTTTGTTAACTACTCTATCTGTAAAACATTTAATTTAGTAAGTCTTTGTTAACTAATGTACTTCGCATACATTCAATGTAGTAAGTGTCGATGTCCTTGATATATTGTACTTGATACATGATGTTCATTTTTAAGTAATTTTTTATGTATTTTTTTAATACACATTTCTAAGTACTTTTCTAAGTATTTTTTCTTAATGTACATTTCTAAGTGTTGATGTCATTTTCCTTCTTTCTGTTTCAGATGGATCATGGACCTACCGATCAGAACGTTCTATGCTTGCAATAAGTTCACCACTCTTCTAGAGTTTGGGATGGAGATGACCAGACATGAATCGTTTGTCGTAGACACGAGGTAGCATTATAGCGTTGGGACCATGGTTATGTTGACGAGCAAGTTCATTCCCTCCTAGAGCAGTTGAGATTTTTGAGTGTTGCTCGATTGCGATTTATTCAGTTAGACTTCCATTTGATTATAGCCCAGTGGAGCAATGGAGGTAAGAAATGCACACATTCCATACGCCCCACGGTGAGCTTATTGTTATCCTACAGGATATAGAGGTACTCCTAAGTTTACCTGTAGATAGGATTCCCGTAGTAGATAAAACGATGGGGGTCTTATAGGGTGATATGTGTCAGAGGTTATTAGGTATGAGCCCTCCACGTTCTATGTTTAGGGGACACACTTTGAGTATGCCTTAGTTAGCAGAGTTTTTTTGGTAAGTTACCCCATGATGCAGATGGTGTATATATTTTACAGTGGATATAGGCATATATCTTATAACTAATCGAGATTATTTTGTTTAGTGATAAGTCAGGATATTATGTACATTTACAATATTTGCTAGTGTTAGAGGATTTAGATTTGTTTGGTCAACGTAGTTGGGGTTCTACGTGTTTGGTTTACTTATATAGATAGCTTTGTATAGCCATGCATGCAGATTCGCATGAGATAGGAGGGGCTCTTATACTTTTATAGATTTGGATATTGGAGAAATTTCCATACATAACTTCGACTAGACAATCATTACACGTACATGAGGATGGTCCACTAACATTGTGGTGTAAGGCAAACTTTGATGTTACTAGCCTTTCTACACACGTGGTGGGAGTGTATAAAGAGACGTTTGATAGGCAAACTATGGATCAGGTCGTGTGGGTGCCATACACTGAGGAGATATTGTCTTTCCTCTCCGACTATTATCATGAGGGCAGAGATATTTGGTATGCCCGCGTACCGCTTAACTGCTTTAGTATCGTAGAATGGTACTTTTTTGGATAGGGTGATCTGTCAGTACGGAGAATTTCAATATATACCGATTCATTGTGATACTGATGATCGACTTTATGACACTTCTATGCATGGTCTATAAGAGACTGATTGGTTGGTCGAGCATGCTCGCTACGTAGATATTTGGACTCACCGATAGGACCATCTAGTTCCACTAGACACATCTTATGGACTAGTCGTCGATCATACCTACACCACGTGGAACCGCAGCATCACCCGTCTATTTATTGACCATCGAGGAGCTTCTTTAGGTTATGTGATAAGTTTGCAACTTCCTAATTTTCATTTATATCAATAATTTAAATTTTTTAGTTTAATTAATATATATATATACCTTTTTTGTAGTGGGATGCCTTGCACCATATTCGAGACTCTGAGGGTACAGATGTATATAGACTTGCGGAGTCAGCTATCTCAATCTTGACAGAGGACATGACGTATCTTTTGAGACCAAAACCGAGATTGATTAGAGACGGTGATGAGGGAGGTAATGAGAACCGAGGACGTAGACGACATCGAGGGAGAGCACGTCCTAGGAGACCACCACATCATGCATTACCGCCACCATCTCAGTATCCAGAGGACGTCGCGGGACCTTTGAGTGGGTATATAAAGTTTTCATCTTTCTACACACCTGTGTTTGATTTCCTTCAAGTTTTCACTCCTCGCGCTCCACAGAGGGGAGATCGTCATAGTGTTCATATAGATGAGGGACTAACACAGGTTGAGAGAGATAATACACGACCCGTGCATCATGTGTCCCCTCTAGTTTTTACCGATGCTCAGTATGATGATATAGGACCCTTTCAGATCACACAGATAGATGATCTGAGTTTAGTATCTCATGACGATAGTACAGATATTAAGCCAGATTTAGGTATTAGAAAGTATACTAGGAGAAGAAGACGTTAAAACTTATGTATTATGTGTCCGTTTGGTAGGGTTTTTTTTTGCTTCTCTTCTCCTTATAAGGAGAAGTAAAAATTAATAACTTTTAAAATTAAGTTAAAAATTGTTTGGTAGATCTATTTTAAAAACAAACTTATTTTATAACTTTCAAATAAAGTTAAAAATTAAAAATTAAAAATTAAAAGTAAAAAGTAAAAATTAAAGAAAAAGAGAGAATATGAGAGTAAATAAATTTATAATATGGATATATTTGAAATTTTATATTTCTTAAGGGAGGGTATAAACGGAATAAAAAAAATAAAAGCTAGATTTTTAAAAATAATGAGAAGCAAAAGCTCTTCCCAGGAGCTTTTGCTTAAAAGTTACTTTTAAAATTTTTGTTCATAAAAAAAAAATTCTTTTTTTAAGAGTTTCTAAAAAAACATGTTTGGTAAGTTTTCTCCTTAAAAGGAGAAGAGAAACCAAAAAAAAGCTCTACCAAAAGGGTTCTATGTACTTTGTATATTCTGTTCTACTAATAAAAATTATATTCCATTATATGTTGGTTTTGTTGTGCATAGTTTGTTACATCTGATTTATTTTATATGTTGTTTTTGTTGTGTTGTTGAGATGTTGAATTTATGCATTATTGTGAAATTTGGATGTGATAATTGGTGTAATTTGAGTGTAAGAATGTTGTTTTTATTGCACTACTGAGATCTAGAGTTTATGCATTGTTGAGAAATTTTGGTGTGACAATTATTGTAATTTGGGTGTGATAGTATTGTTTTTGTTGTATTGCTGAAAAGTTGAATTTATACATTATTGAGAAGTTTGGGTATGATAATTAATTTATTTTGGGTTAGGATGTGAGTATAAGAGGTTAGGGAAAGGGGGCGATTGATATGTCACATGTTTCATATGCAACATATTATGTCGTATTTTAAATTTATGATATACTATGTCGTAAGTTTAACACATGACAAATATATATCATATATTAGAGACGTGATATATTATATTGTATTTTTAACCTGTGACATATGTGTGTGACTTTAAGAAATTTTTTTCCTTTTTATGATCTTTTAGAAATTTTTTTAAAATTCTGTGTTAATTCCGTACAAATTCCCCTCTCTTTTGGTGGTCCCCTCCATTTCTTCCCTCAAAACAATTTAAGAGGAAATTACTTGTCAAGTCCCTGAACTTTACAACGAATTTACATATTAGTCTCTGAACTTTAAAATGCAACGACTTAGTCCATACACTTCAAAAATCGTCACGTCATTAGTTCTTCTGTCATTAACATTGTCAGATTGTTCGTTAATGATGAATTGGCATCTGAGGTGAACCGGTTGTATCTGACATAGCTTCCGGTGTAGATGGAGATTGCTGACGTGTCCGATGACACGTCAGCATGCCACCCAAAATTGATTGCCACGTCAGACAATTGCTGACGTGGCATGACATATTAGCAATTAGTTCGATGAGAAGGCCACTTTTTGGTACCATTTATTCCCTCCAAAGAAGTTTGTTAGTGAAAAAAAAAATAAAAGTTGAATTTTTAGGGATTTGAGAGAGCTGAAGTGAACATCCATTCGAAGGGAAGATTAGGGTTTGATCTCAAGGTTGGTTAGGGTTTGGGTTTGGGCAACATTTGGATAAATGAGGGTTAGGTTTCGTCTCAACATCCATTCGAAGGGAAGGTTAGGGTTTGATCTCAAGGTGGGTTAGGGTTTGGGTTTGGACAACATTCGGACGAAGGAGGGTTTGGTTCATCTCAAGGTGGGTTAGGGTTTGGGTTTGGCTGACATTCAAACGCAGGAGGGCTAGGGTTTTGTGACGTCTGCTATCTATTTGTCTGCAACAGTGATAAAATGTCGTCAAGCACGGTAGAAGGTTCATTGAAGTGTAGATGCAATCTTGATGCGGTGTTGGTGACTTCATGGTCAGAACGAAATCCATCGCGAAAATTCTACGGTTGTCCTAATTTTTAGGAAGGTAATGGTTGTAATTTTTTTGAATGGTATAACCCACTATTTAACCCTATAGCAGTTGAAGTAATTCATGGTCTGAAGAAAAAAGTCAATGAGCTCAAAATGGTACGCAACTCCATAGTAGCTAACTGAACTTTGAGAATGCAGGATGTAAGAAATAACATCGAGAGGCTGAAGGATGAAAATGATCGACTGTTGCGATGTGTTCAAGAGCTTGAGGAAATAAATTTGACATTGAAGGAAGAGATTTTAAGCTTTGAGGAGATGAAGGAGAAAAAGTTGAAATCCTTTTGTAAAGATTGCATACGCATGGGAAGTATATTAACAATTGGAGTTGTGATTTTTGGTCTTCTGTATAAAGTAAGGGAGGAAGTAATTTTTTTTCTATTTCTGTATTTTTTTTTTGTGAGAAGTTATGTTATCTCAATATTATTAATGGATCTATTTTCTTTTTTTTTTCCCAATATTGCTTTGGTGAAACAATTTGAAACTTAACATAAAACCTGGAAACAGACCATTTGTTATAGAACTTGAAGCAACTTCTTGAAGCATATCACAATTCAAAACACAGTTTGAAGCTTAACACAAAACCTAGAATCACAATTCAGAACTTAACCCACAAAACCTGAAACATATCACCTAACACAAGATCACCTAGCATAAGAAATCTAAAGTAACTTCTTGAAGCATATCATAATTCAGAACACAGTTTGAACCTTAACACAAAACCTGGAAACAACTTTATAAACCTGAAGCATCACCTAGTATCACAATTCAGAACTTGACCCACAAAACCTAAAGCATATCACCTAACAAAAGATAGCATAAGCACAAAACATGATTTTGGCACACACTTTGGGACAACAATCTGATTTCACAACTAATCCAGAACAACATTTCATATTTCTGAAGTTAAATACATAAACATTTAATGTTTGGCACATACTACATCAACATAAAAACTTCACAACTGGAGATAAAGTTACAACTCATTTCAGAACATCATTACAATTTCACAACCAAAAAAAAAAACATCATAACAATAATCCACTGCATTGTTCAAGTTTACAGTTTCCACTGCATTGTTCAAGTTTACAACACATTTGAAGTTTACAACTCTTGTCTTCTAGTCCAGGATGAAGGAGGTTGGGATGCTTCTGATGCAGGTTGGCTTCGATCTGCTGAGATGAAGATGGCTGGGATGCTTGTGATGCTTGTGATGGATTTGAGGTGCATGATCTTCTGTTATGTCCAGCTTGCTTACAAAGAGTGCATTTGATGATGGTTCTAACCCTAGAAAGTGTGTGGGGGTTCTTGTGTGGGACATCAGTGGCCTCCCTTCTCCTTTTTGTTGCTGACCTTCCTGCTTTTCTTTTGTAGTTGGGGGGCAACAAGTTTGGGACTTGACATTTGTCCCAAACATTAGGCCCATTACAAGGATAAACAATAGGCACATAACACTCCGCGTAACAAGCTGCACTGTAACAACTAGAGACAAATTTTTCTGGATTTTCTCTTCAAATAAAGATACAACTAATAGCATGGGCACGGGGAATGCCAGATAATTCCCAAGCCTGACAAGTGCAAGTCCTATTGTCCAAATCTACAATAAATTTGTTGAAAAGGGATGTCACTTCATATATCCCACTCCCTGTTAAAGTTGGAAACCAATGTCTACTTAGCCGCTTCTGTTTTTCTAATTTCCTTTGAATGGCAGGACAAATATCACCATTGAAAGTTGATATCTTAGCTCTATTATCAGAGAACTTGGACATCAACCCACACCTAATAATCTCTAGCAAGCTGATAACAGGCATCTCTCTTGCATCTAAAATTTTAGAATTGAAAGATTCACAAACATTGTTTACTAGCAGATCACACTTACTGTATCATGAAAAATGCAGATCGTGACCATGCTTCGGTATGCTTGTCCTTCAGCCAAGCATAAGCAACAGCATCTGAAGTCTCAATCTCCCTCATTACTCAAATGAATTCAGCCTCATATGTAGCCCCACAAGCAGCATAGAACATGTTTTTCAACTCCAAGTCCTTTAACTTCTTGTGTAGATTATTGTAGAGATGTCGGGCACATATTCTATGTTTGGAATGTGGAGACAAGGCAGAAATAGTATTAATTAATCCCTGCACACAAAAAAAAAAATGTGGAGACAATGCATGCTAATACAATTCCATTACATTTTGATGATTAAAAAATAATAGTTTCTTACATACCTTCTGTTGGTCCGACATGAATGTCCATTTTCTATCATATCCAATGTCCCCAAGTAAATAATTAAAAAACCACATCTAGAAATTTGTCTCCTCCAACTCGACAATTGCAAAAGCTAAAGGAAAGATTCAATCATTTGGGTCTTTTCCCACTGCAACAAGCAACTGCCCTCTATATCTACTTTTCAGAAAACAGTCATCCAATCCTATAAATGGCTTACAAGAAGCCACAAATCCCCTCTTACAAACCTCCAGAAAGATGTACAATCTTTTGAATATTGGAATTAGGGGATATTGGATAGATAAGAGATACTCTTCACCTTCGGGTAAAAAACTTTTTATTTTATAAGTACTTTCCTTATTGGTTCTCAAAATCTCTTCAAAATATGGTCTTAATAGGAAGAACTGCTCTTTGTCTTTACCTGCAGCAAGCTCTTTAGCCATGACTCTTGCTCTCCACACCTTCATTCTTCCACAGCTGACCATAAACTTTTCTTTAGCCTTTTGTTGTAGAGTAGGCAACTTGATTTTAGGATCATTTTGGACACTCTTGACCCATTTCTTTACAAGCCACTTTGCTGTTACATGTTTGTTATTCCAAGATCTTACACAGCTATGCTAAGCCTTATATGTCACTACAATTGCTATCTTTTCATGACCATCAAGTTTTTTGGCATAAATCAGCCATTCACATCCCTCAACACATATAACTCTAACTCTCTCTTTGTTATTTTTCACAAATCTGAGATTTCTTCCATTGTATATAGCATAATCTTTCAATACTTCTTTAAAAAGGTCAAACTTTCAAAAATCTGCCATTATTTGAATTCAATAAATCTAGAGTTGTAATCTGTCTTGAACTCTTCATATCTATAATTTTTTTTTACTCAACCCCTTCATCTTCTCTCTCATTCTCTCTCACTGTATACTCTAAATCCCCCTCCTCCCAATTATTGAATACATTTTTGAAGTTTAACTCTTCTTCAGAGTCTACAATGCCCTCTTCATAACCTGCATTGGGCTCTTCACCTTCTAGAGGATCATCACTGCACATTTCCTCCTCCTCCTCCTCCTCCCTTTCTTGCCGTGGACCATCATCATCATTACTATCAATACTTACCAAAATCTGAGTACTAATGCTCTCACTTCTCCCACTATCTTCATCAATTTCATTAAATAAGTCAGCATCATTCTCTAATACATAAGCGTCATCAATACCATGTTCTATATAAAAATCAACATTCTCATCTTTTTTTCTTTCATCCAAATAATGTAACAATGCTGAATCAGTTAATATTGGACTGAAACCACCTCCAAGCAAAGGTATCCATGACCTCACATAGTTTTTATAACCTAATTCAGCTACCATATGCCCTAATTCAAATACTAATATCATATCCCTATCACAATTATCAAAGTATGTTAAATCCTCACCTTCGTAACTATTTATTCCTATAAATTTACCACCATAATGGAATGCAGCTGTGAATTTGGAAGAATCCATATATCTGAGGAAAGAAAGAAATTTGAAAAATGTTGAGACAGATTCAAATTAAAAACCCTAAATTATTTACAGCAATAAATAAACCCTTAATTAAACCCCCTAATTAAAGCCCTAATTTTCCCCCAATTTAAACCCTAATTAAAACCCTAAATTATTTAGAATCCTAATTTTCACCCTAATTAAAACTCTAGTTTTTCTCCAATTTAAACACTAATTGAAATCCTAAATTATTTCGAACCTTAATTTTTGCCCTAATTAAAATCCTAATTTTTTCCCAATTTAGACCCTAATTGAAACTCTAAATTATTTCGAACCCTAATTATACAGATCTTCTAACGATATAAAGAAAATCATCGATTTTATTACATATAAAACCTTAATTTAAAACCCTAGTTTTTTACTAGAAATCCAAAATTTTTTGAAACCCTAATTTTATCGAACAATAACAATAAATAGTAACACTTCAAATTACAATAACAGTAAATCGAAAATTAGATTTTATACCTTAATAAGACCCCACGTTTAGGAAACAACTTCAATTGATGACTGTGACGAATCTGGGACCACAAGTCTAAATGGAATTTGTCAAGACTCCCAAGTTAGATTATCTCTTTTTCTCTCAAACAACTTTACCCCACTAAATCTCGTTTGAACTCTCTTTTAACACTTTTTTAGATCGATTTCTCTTCTGTCTCTCTCGCTTTCTCTCTCTCTTTCCCTCTCAGTTCAATCGTTATTCCATTTTTTTTGACTTTTGTTATTTACTTCTCAACTCTCATCGCATGCTTTTCATCGAACTAATTACTGACGTGTCATGCCACGTCAGCAATTGTCTGACATAGCAATCAATTTTGGTTGGCATGTTGACGTGTCATCGGACACGTCAGCAATTTCTCTTTACGTTAAAAGTCATGTTAGATATAATCTGTCTACTTCAAATGTCAATTCATCATTTAATGGATAATTTGGTACGTTAGTAATGAAAAGACTAATGACTTGAAATATATAGACTAAGGCATTGCTTTTTAAAATTTAAAAATTAATATATGAATTACTTGGAAGTAATTTCCTCAACCATTTAACCTTCTCTCCATTTGGCTTGTCGTTTTGGTTTCTGCTCCCTCTCTCTCTCTCTCTCTCTCTCTCTCTGGTCGTGTTTCCATCTCCTATATCTACTGATCTGTCTTCGTCTAGAAATCATCTCTCTCTCTCTCTCTCTCTCTCTCAGTCTTTTCAAGTCTCAAGCTTCCATTTTGAAAGTGTGCAAATGGGATTGTTGGATTGGATCATCAATCATAAATTCATGGTAACCTAATTTTGATTTAGATGAAGAAGAAGAGATGCCGAGCTCTCAAACCCTAGGGGGAACCTCCCGATCCGGTCGGGTGCTGGGACCGTCTCTCGACAAGATCATCAAGAACGTCGCCTGGCGCAAGCACGCCCAGCTCGTCGCCTCCTGCAAATCCGCCTTCGACAAGCTCGATTCCCTCTCCGACTCCGTCGCCGATTCGTCATCAGATCCCCATTCTCCTCCTTCCCCCCTTTTAGGAATCCCTCTCTCCGATGCCGAATTCGTCCTCAACCCCATACTCCTCGCCCTTGAATCCGTCTATCCCAAGGTCGTCGATCCCGCCCTCGAATGCCTCTTCAAACTCTTCTCTCTCGGCCTCATCCGCGCCGAGATCGACCGCTCCTCCGACACCACCAATGACAATCCATCTCCATCCATTGCCTTCCGCCTTCTCGACTCTGTCTGCAAGTGCAGCAACCTTGGCGATGACGCTATCGAGCTCTCCGTTCTCCGCGTCCTCCTTTCCGCAGTTCGATCTTCCTGTCTTTTGATCCGTGGTGATTTCTTGGCCCACATTGTTCGCACCTGCTACAATGTCTACCTCAGCAGCGCTAGCGGCACCAATCAGATCTGCGCCAAGTCCGTCCTCGCTCAAATTGTGATCATTGTCTTCGCCAGAGTCGAAGAGGACTCCATGGACGTCAATGTGCGGACTGTGTCCGTCAGTGAATTGTTGGAGCTGACTGACAGGAACTTGAGCGATGGTAATTCTGCCAACTTTGTCCAGAACTTCATTTACGAGGTCATGGAAGCCTGTGAAGGAACCCCTTACCCGAAACAGCTTCGGCCTCGTTTGGAGAATGAGAACGGCGATGTTTTGGATGGGAAAGGACAAGGAGATTCAGGGGACAAAGAATTAAACGATGGATTTAAATCCACCAGCGGAAGTAAGATCAGGGACGATGGATTTCTCCTATTTAAGAACCTTTGCAAATTATCTATGAAGTTCTCTTCTCCGGAGTAACCAGATGACCAAATTTTGTTGAGGGGCAAGGTTCTATCTCTTGAATTGCTCAAGGTTGTTATGGACAAAGGGGGTTCCTTTTGGCGCACAGACGACAGGTATGTCTTCCTGTTCTTTTTCTTACTCAGTTCAGTGCTTTGATTTGATCTCCATCGAACATGAAACTTTAGGTTATCGGCTGCTCTTACACACCCATTTGGCAAACTCCTTGTAACCATGACTATCTTGGATATATGGGCACTAGAACATCATAAACTGAACACCTATGGGCAATTTCAGGGAAAGGGTGTTGAAAATACATATGCATTAAAGATTGAGTTGAATTGGTGTTTTCTAGGATTATAAGCATACTTTGTTATATTGTGGCCAAAGTATCAGTGTTTAGGGTCTAGTAGGACTGAATTCCTAAAATCATAAACTGATCAGGAAATGAATGTTGAAATTATATATAAATTGAAGATTGATATGGGCTTTTGAAATTCTAAGCACACATTGGCATATCCTTGACCAAAAAAGAGATTGGGCATTGAGGGTCTGGTAGGAGCACTGCTTGACTTCATGGAACTAACCACTGTTTAATTGTTATAAATCTTGTTGCACTGGCTTACCCATGAATTCCTTAAATTATCCATCTGCCAAAAGTCAAATTTTATCATTTGTAAGTTCATTATCTTCAACTTGCGCAGAGTTGGATTATGTGGTTGTGAATCATAGAAATATTATTTTTGCTCTTAAAATAAATCAAGTTTGAAAAGCTTTTCTTTATGACTTCGTAATTTTTTTGCACTAGTGGCTTCTCATTCCCCTGTTGTTTTTCCACTGTTCTGTTTTTTCTGCTTTAAGGCCAACATTTTCTTTCTTAGTGCAGGTTTCTTGGTGGGGTGAAGCAATATCTATGTTTATCATTGTTAAAGAATAGTGCGGTATCAGTTATGACAAATTTCCAGCTTATGTGTTCCATTTTTACGAACTTGTTATTAAAATACAGATCAGGATTGAAGTCAGAGATAGGAATTTTTTATCCCATGCTTGTCCTTCGTGTACTTGAGAATGTTCTGCAGCCAAGTTTTTTGCAGAAGATGACGGTCCTAAACCTATTGGACAAGATTTCCCAGGACTCACAGTTAATGGTTGATATTTTTGTGAATTATGACTGTGATGTGGATTCACCAAACATTTTTGAAAGGTATGTATATCTTTTTACTCCATTATGTCCGTAGTGTAATTTATTGAACCTTTTCTAGGCTCAGGAGTTGATTTCTCTCTTCTCCATTTGTCTAATTGGTTGCATTATGAATTTTCTGTTTCTGTGCAAGGGCTGGGTTGGTTCCAATTATTTTTTGCCCTAGTTATTAGTGGTGAAATAAAAATTTGTATTGGATGGTTCCTGTTTCTTAGATGAATTTGACCAACCAGAAAAGGTTTGAAAAGAGAAGGAAAATAAAATCTGAGTGCCATTTCTTTCCTTTGAAAATTTAGCCTTATTGTACTATATTACAATTGATACATATGTGCAGTTTTTGTTATCATTATAAAGACTAATGGTGTATTAATATCTTATCATGAATAATGAACCATTGTAGGTAACTTTTTTTTGGGTGGGGGGAATAGAAAACCATTTAGGTAATTAAGATTGCCAAAATTGGGAGTTTACTTATGCAATTACTTTTGAGGCTCCTTCATAGGATTCAGATTAATGGAAGTGTGGAATCATTTGGTTTAATTATTCTACTTGTAGCATTTCCCAACTAGGTTATTTTATATCTATATATACATAGAAAGTGGTCATTATGCTAGTAAATTTTGGTATTGAATGTTAAGTTTTCTTGGAGTAAACTCTTGGCTCCGCCACACCCAAACATTGGATTAACCTTTTCTAAATCACATAAGTGAAAGAAGCTTATCGAAACTAAGATAAGATTCCAACAAAAATTTCAGCATGTATAAGGTGGTTAGATCATAGAATCAAAGATCCAAAATTACAAAATGAGAATCACCCAACTTTGGCCGGTTCAAATGATCAGTTCAGAACTGAAGTTCACTGTTCTGTTTTGTTCCTGTCGGTGGGCCTCTTAATTTGTCATGTGCAATGTTCTACTGTTCTGCTTGCAAGTTTCTCAATATCCCTAGTCCCATCCTAATAGGAAAACTTTAACCAAAAGCTTAAATCTCAAATTATCATTTTTTGGATCATATTTTTTGTTGTTTTTTTTCCTAAAAATGGGGTTCCCCCCCCCTTGGCCAAATGATCAGTTCAGAACTGAAGTTCACTGTTCTGTTTTGTTCCTGTCGGTGGGCCTCTTAATTTGTCATGTGCAATGTTCTACTGTTCTGCTTGCAAGCTTCTCAATATCCCTAGTCCCATCCTAATAGGAAAACTTTAACCAAAAGCTTAAATCTCAAATTATCATTTTTTGGATCATATTTTTTGTTGTTTTTTTTCCTAAAAAATGTATTAAAAATCTTTTAATTCCATCAGATATGTGCAGGACTGTCAATGGCCTACTGAAAACTGCTCTAGGTCTGCCTCCTGGTTCTACTACAACTTTGTCGCCTGCACAAGATATAACTTTTCGTTTTGAATCAGTGAAGTGTTTGGTTAGCATCATAAAGTCAATGGGAACTTGGATGGACCAACAGCTAAGAATAGGAGATTCTTATCCTGCAAAGGGTTTTGAGAATGATAGTTTAGCTGACAATCAGCCAGCATTGAATGGAGGAGTTATTCCTGATCATGAGCTGAACTCAGAAACAAACTCTGAATTATCAAATGCTGCTACACTTGAGCAACGCTGAGCTTATAAATTAGAACTTCAGGTTTAATAGTCCTTTTGTTTTTGTTTGTTTGTTAGTGATTCCCCCCCTTTACAAATCCAAATTTAGAAAAATGATCATGCATCTAGCCACCAACAACAAACAAATCTCAAATTGCTGCCAGTTTTACTTTACTCTTATTATTATTTATTGAATCATTATTCTATTGTTTTCCTTTGAAATGTGCGCTTTTTATCAAGGAGGAATTTTTTTTTTTTTTTTTTTTTTTTTTTTTTTTTTTTTTTAAGTCTGAATTGACATATTTTACCTCATTGAATGCAGAAAGGTATTTCTCTTTTCAATTGGAAACCTTCGAAGGGCATTGAGTTTTTGGTAAACTCCAAGAAGATTGGTGGTTCTCCTGAGGAAGTGGCTTCTTTCTTAAAAAACACAAGTGGCTTGAATGAAGCTATGATGGGTGACTATTTGGGTGATAGGGAGGATTTTCCTTTAAAAGTTATGCATGCTTATGTGGATTCATTTAATTTCAGTTCAATGGATTTTGGTGAAGCTATTAGGTTTTTCTTAAGGGGCTTCAGGTTGCCAGGGGAAGCACAGAAGATAGACCGGATAATGGAAAAGTTTGCTGAGCGCTACTGTAAATGTAATCCGCATTATTTTACCAGTGCAGATACAGCATATGTTCTTGCTTACTCTGTAATAATGCTTAACACAGATGCTCATAATAGCATGGTGAAAGATAAGGTGAGTTTGCTGAATTTTAATTTAAGTTAGCTTCTAATTAATCAATGCTGATCATGATGCACAGGCCTTCCCATTTCATTTATTTGATAGTTTCATTGTTCTCGAAATCTTTTCTTGTGTCTAATTGAGACTTTCCACAATATTTTCTATATGGCTAGAATGGCACATCACCTGAGACGCTTGCTTTTATTATTATTATGACTAGTTTATATTTGAAAGCTGAAAAGGACTTGTAAATGAGTGGTGGATCCACTTGGTTCTAATGATCACACCCACTTAAATTCTAAAATTCATTCCATTTGTGCCCCATACTCATTTCATCAAAGTTGCTCCAAATAATTTTGAGATGTAAGGTTACCGTACATGACTTATATATGTTCTTTATCTGATGACTTTGTGGTAACACTAGTAAGCACAGTAAATTTTTGGTATATTTACTCACACTAACATATAATGATCAAATAGCTTTTTCTTTTGTTTTTATCTAATGAGAAAGAAAGAATGACTCAGTTTAGTGTAATGATGTTGTTGTTCATGTTTTCTTTTATGCTTTGCCATATTTGCTCCCAGTTTATACAAAATTTTCTTACTCCATGATGTGTCATGGTATAAATCTAGTACATGCAGTGAGAATCTTGTGTAATACGAAGTAACAAATCACAAGTGTACAGAAGAATGGAAGTATAAGTTAGGAAAGTAAATTAAGAGCATGGTAGGAATTTTGTATTTTAACAATCATAATTGTTCTGCATATATACATGTATATGTATGTATGATTGGTTACACATACATATTCAAAATTTTGATTTTGTTGATTTTGACTTCACATCTGATTTACATCTTCAAATTTTTGGATTTAGATGACGAAGGCTGATTTCATCCATAACAACCGTGGAATAGATGATGGTAAGGATCTACCTGAAAACTATCTTGGGGCGCTCTATGATCAGATTGTAACAAATGAAATCAAGATGAATGCTGATTCTTCTGCACCTCAAAGCAAGCAACCAAACAGCTTAAATAAACTATTGGGCTTGGATGGCATACTCAACCTAGTCACATGGAAGCAGGCAGAAGAAAAACCCTTGGGTGCGAATGGGTTTCTCATCAGGCACATCCAAGAGCAGTTCAAGGCGAAGTCGGGAAGGACAGAGTAAGCTTCAAACATATAAGTTCTATTTCGTGATGTCATTGGAGTCATAATTTTGTAAGTTGATTCCAAGGATCTGCTATAGGGATGAGAAGATAACTGGTGGTCCACAAACTGTGCAGCAGGGGTGGAGAAAATCCCTTTTTGACCTGAAATATTTTGAACAAACAAGAATAGCACAGTGACTCACAAGATTTTAGTTAAATGCAATTGTTGTCCACATTGATAAGGCTGGGGAGCCTAACTCTCTCTTTCTCTCTCTCTCTCTCTTAACTTAATTCTTTTTGAAATAGGTTTGATGCATAATATGTATGTGGCCTTGCAGATCTGCTTTTTATCCCGTCTCAGATGCTGCAATTTTGAGGTTTATCATAGAAGTCTGTTGGGGTCCAATGCTTGCTGCATTCAGCATGACTCTTGATCAAAGTGATGACAAGGCTGCTACATCACAATGCTTGCAGGGTTTTCGACATGCTGTACATGTTACTGCAGTAATGGGAATGCAGACTCAGAGGGATGCTTTTGTCTCAACTGTGGCCAAATTCACTTACCTCCACTGTGCTGCTGATATGAAGCAAAAAAATGTTGATGCTGTTAAGGTGAGCATGCACTTGACGGTGTTGTGTTAAGATTGTTCACTGCTGGATCAGATGGAAATATTTTTCACAGTATCTTCCTCTTCTTTTCTGACTACTTTGTAATTCTTGTTTTGCATTAAAGTGAACTTTAAAGTACGTTAACCCTATTTTGCTTGTTGGGTGGATTCAGAAGTTTTTATTTTGGTTAAATATAATCTTTCTTGGTTTGCAATGTTTTGTAATTTCTATGCTTGACTTTGACAGACAATAATGTCGATTGCCATTGAAGATGGTAATTATCTTCAAGAAGCCTGGGAGCACATTTTGACATGCCTCTCACGATTTGAGCACTTGCAGCTGTTGGGGGAGGGTGTGCCACCTGATGCATCTTTTTTCACTGCTTCTAATGTTGAAGTGGAGGAAAAATCACAGAAGGCTACTGGTTTTCCAAATCTAAAGAAAAAAGGAACTCTTCAGAATCCAGTTGTTATGGCTGTTGTTCGAGGAGGTTCATATGACAGCACCACTGTTGGATTTAGTACATCAAACTTGATGACTCTAACTCCTGAACAGATCAACAATTTCATCTTAAATATAAATCTGCTTGATCAGATGGGAGCTTTGAGTTGAATCACATATTTGCACATAGTCAGAGGTTGAACAGTGAAGCAATAGTAGCTTTTGTGAAGGCTCTGTGCAAGGTTTCCATTTCAGAGTTGCAGTCTCCAACAGATCCCAGGGTATTTAGCCTTACAAAAATTGTTGAAATTGCGTAAGTCTCTTTTTCACTTCTTTCTGTTATTAACCATGTTCAGTTTAATCTAGCTATGATTCCTGCACGGCAATGATAAAGTTCTATGGTGCCATAAAATTGTTACATGAAATTATTTAATGTTTTACATGCATTGCTGTTTTCTACATTGAGGAAATGGCATCTTCTGTCTGTCATCACTGGAAGATTTTTTATGCCTCTCTAAGTTATTCAATAACAAGCCAAGAGCTTGAAAAAAGAACTAGAATGAAACTCATAATTGTGTTACCCCTCTACTTCAGGCACTACAACATGAATCGTATTAGACTGGTGTGGTCTCGGATATGGAATGTTCTTTAAGATTTCATTGTGTCAGTTGGCTTGTCAGAAAATCTTTCAGTTGCAATCTATGTGATGGATTCTTTGCGACAGCTTGCTATGAAATTTCTAGAGCGTGAGGAGCTGGGAAATTACAATTTCCAAAATGAATTTTTAAGACCATTTGTGATCGTTATGCAGAAAAGCAACTCTGCTGAAATTAGAGAATTGATTGTCCGATGCATTTCACAGATTGTACTTAGTCATGTCAACAATGTCAAGTCCGGTTGGAAGAGTGTTTTTATGGTATGCAAGAATCCTTGTCCATCTCTATTTATCATGGAAGTTCCAAGAGACTCCATTATTGTTTTGTTAGAAGTCGAAATATGCTCATTCCCTCAAATATTTTCAACTCTCTCTCTCTCTCTCTCTCTCTCTCTCTCTTCATTATGTTATGCATAAATGGGCTTCATAATATCAACCAAAATAATTGGTGCGCTCTGAATGTGATTATGTGTTATCTATTCCATTTGATTATTTCAGTCTACCCTGAAATTGTTTATTTCTGATGTGATGTTGCTTTTTCAGGTTTTTACAGCTGCTGCAGCTGATGTACGGAAAAATATTGTCATGTTGGCTTTTGGGACCATGGAAAAAATAGTTAAAGAATATTTTCCATATATCACTGAAACAGAGACTGTAACGTTTACTGATTGTGTTAGATGCCTTATCACCTTTACAAATAGCAGATTTAGCAGCGATGTAAGCCTCAGTGCTATTTCCTTTCTGCGTTTCTGTGCCATCAAACTTGCAGAGGGAGGACTTGTTTGCGATGATGAAAGTAAAGACAATAACTTGTCTAGAGCAGCTACCAAAGGTGATGCTCCAGATGTACATGCTTTCGCAGACAAAGATGATCATGCATCTTTCTGGGTTCCTTTGCTGTCAGGTAGCTAATGATTCTAATTCACATTCCTTCCATCTACTACTATTAGAATGTGTTCCATCTGAATCTCTTATTTACTTCTGGTTGTGCATCAATGTTGTTTTGTTGTAAGTTGTCCTCACTGAGGCATGCTTGCATGTATTTCAGACTATATTTCATCTTGCTTCCCTTTTAATCCATGCTTTCAGATATGGCTCCTGACAGTCATTGCATTATATGCACACCCATGCGGTGGTTATCTTTCTTCGAGATAACTACAAAATTGTGGTTATGAAGAATCACATCCATTTATGTACTTAAATACATTTCTGTTTTGCAAATTTTGTCTCCAGGATTGTCAAAGCTGACATCAGATCCTTGCGGGACCATTCGGAAAAGCGCTTTGGAAGTGCTCTTTAACATTCTAAAAGATCATGGTCATCTGTTTTCTTGGCAATTCTGGAATGTTATTTTCAATTCTGTTATTTTCCCCTCATTTAACAGTGCAAATAAGAAGAGGGAAACATGGATAGCTGATGATCCATCACCTACACAACTTGAAGGAAGTGCATGGGATTCTGAAACCTCCGCAGTTGCAGCAGAGTGTTTAGTGAACCTGTTTATTAGTTTCTTTGATATTATAAAATGTCAACTATCAAGTGTTGTATCAATACTGACAGGCTTCATAAAAGGTCCTGACCAGGATCCTGCTACCTGAGGGGGTTGCTGCACTGGTTCATTTGGCTGGTGACTTATGCAGAAAACTGTCAGAAGATGAGTGGAGAGATATTTTTTTAGCCTTGAAAGAAGCTGCTGCTTCTACTTTGCCAGGATTTTTAAAAGCTCTAAAGATCATGGATAGCATAGAGGTGCCTGATGTTGCTCAAGCCCACACTGATGTGGAAGTATTATCCGACAATGAATTGACCAATGATGATCTTGAAGATGACAATCTGCAGACTGCAGCCTATGTTGTTTCAAGAGTGAAGAATCATATATCTGTGCAGCTACAAATTATACAGGTTTCCTCTCTGTCTTTCTCTCATCCCTCACCCCCCATTCTGGTGTTTTTCATTTTCAATCTCTTTCTTTGGCACTGTAGCTTCGGTTTGATAAATTTTCACTTGAACAAGCTGTCCAAAAATCTTTACATAGGCTACTCTTAATTACATCAAATCTGGATATGATCCTTATTTAACTTATTTTAGATGATGTGCATAAGTACAAGGGATTCTACAGCAGATTTCCTGTGCTCTTGTTAATGTAGATCAATTACTAATCTTTCTCACTTTCAAAAGGAAAAAAAAAAAAATGAAAATGGATAGGATGTAGATTTTGATAATATTAAAGATTCGCTCTTTTTATTTATCTATTTATTTATTTTTTATTTTCTTGAAAAAGCCAGTTGCTTCATATTTTCAAGGTATCATAAAAATAATCCAATGTTGCTTCTTGAAGTTTTAGGGCCCTGTATTACGGGTTCCATCCTTGTAAATCATCTATTATGCGTTATTTCCCGTTTAGTCTTCCTGACCAGGGCCAAAAGCTTTTAGCAGCAGAAATAGACTTGTTTGAAAAGACAAATCTTCTCAACATTTTTTAAAGGCTGCCTCTTCATCAGAAGAGTTTGCATCCAAATGTGCCTGGGGCATCTAGTTAGATAAAAATCCAAGACATTTTTTGTTCTTTCATTCTGTCACCAAGAATCTTGAACATGCCTTTCATTCTTTCAGAAGACATTTTTTAATATGTTTCTAAAGGGAAAAAAAAAAAATCTGGCATAAATACTTGATGGTAAAATAAAAATAAAAAGTAGAAATAATTATTTCTTTGGTTATGGATTTCTTTTGAGCAAAGCGTCATAGTTCTGGATATGGAAGAATTATGATCTCACCAGTTATTTTAGGGAAAAGAGAGATGCCATCATCTTAATGCAGCATGACTGCCTTGTTTCTTCTCTTCACACTGGCAGATTAGGTAAAAAGAAGGATCTTTAGTCTAATAATTATGCGAAGTAATTGTGGCCAACTGTTTTGTCAGATAAACAGTGGCGATAGTAACGATTCAGATGCTGGACTTGGTACCTATGAATCACTTTGTTTAGTAGTTTGTGTGCAAGTAATCTTATTTTGTTTTCTATTGCAGGTGGCAACTGATCTGTACCAGAACCACAGGCAATTCTTGTCTGCAGCAAACGTCAACATCCTTATTTCTGTAATTTCATCCATTGCATCGCATGCCCACCAACTGAACTCTGAAAGGGCATTGAAATTGAAATTGCAGAAAACATGCTCCATCCTGGAGCTCCATGAGCCACGGATAGTGCATTTTGAAAATGAATCTTACCATAAGTTGCTCAATTTTCTGAAAAGCCTTACTACAGATAATCCTCATGTATCCAACGGGATGAATATCAAATGTGAGCTAGTGGAGATATGCAAAGAAATCATGGAGATATACCTGAAATGTGCTGGGACTGGTTCTTCACGGCAGAACCGAAGTAACCAGCCAGAGATACACTGGATCCTTCCCTTAATATCAACAAAAAAGGAGTTGGCAGCCCGGACGGCTTTGGTTGTGTCAGCTCTGCGGGTATTGAGTAGCTTGGATAGGGAATCATTCCGGAGATATGTCACACAGTTCTTCCCAATGTTGGTCGACCTTGTAAGATGTGAGCACAGCTCTGGAGAAGTTCCCCGCATTCTAAGCAATATATTCCAGACATGTATAGACCCAATAATGATGGAGTTGTGACATAGGATATGAGAGTAACCATCTATGTTGTCCAAGGAGTCCCATCAAGTCTTGGGTATGAAGAACCTTTTTTCTTTTTCGACATTCAATTTTGTAGTACGTTTACATGTACAGGGAGGCCGGGGGGATTATTTTTGTGAATGTAGAAGTTATTCCTCATATTATATATCGAAATCATTTCTTTATTGTTTGTTGGAGTCATAAATATCTCGTTTTAAACTCTTTCGTTTGCAGTTAAACCCTAAACCTGGTCCGAATTCAGACCCATTAAACAGCTTGGGGAAGATTGCTGTCTCAACTCGGAAGTCAAAACTACTCTCGTACAACTGGCTTGCATTTGCCTCAACCTTTTCTATGCTATACACGTGGTGTTGGTGGGAGTGGGATGGAGACGCACTATTTTAACTTTTAATATAATCTATAATAAGAAAAAGAACAACCAAATAATAATTTTGACATTGATAGAATTTTGTGGTATGCACCCGTGTGAAAAGAGATTTTATTGAAATATATTAATTTTATTAGGGATATAGATAAAAGAATTATGAGTAATATAACTTGTGAGAGTATGAGTGATAATTTTCCTATTAATATTGGGTTCAATCAATGTTCGACACTGAGTTTCATACTATTTACAATAATGATATATGAAATCATAAAAAATATCTATATTATGGTGTATGATTTTCGAAAATGATATAGTTTTAGTTGATCAAATTAGAGAGAGTATCAATACTAAATTAAAGTTATGGAGGGTCATGTTGGAATTTAGAGAATTTAGATTAAATAGATTCAAAACTAAATATATGAAATGTAAATTTAACGACAACCATCAGGATAATAAACAAATGATTAGATTAGAAGAAAGAAAAGTTTTAAAAAGTGAACGATTTAGATATTTTGGTTTTGTCATTCAAAACGATAGTAATATCGATGAAGATATGAACAATAGAGTTCAAGTGGATTGGATGAAATGACAAAAGGCATCCGGAGTTCTCTGTGATCACACGATACCATTATATTTAAAGGGAAAATTCTATAGAATCACAGTAAAATTTGTGACATTGTATGGTATTGAGTGTTGGACCATTAAACAGCAATAAGAGTAAAAAAATAGTTGTTACTAAGATTAGAATGTTTAGATGGATGTGTGGTAAAATTAAAAAAGATAGGATAGAAACGATAAGATATGTAATAAGTTGGGAGTTAGTTCAATTATAGATAAGATGAGAGAGTATCGACTAAGGTAGTTTGGATATGTGTAATAAAAATCTAAGGATGTACCTGTTAGAAAAATCGAAAATTTTAAAATAAGAGATTTAATAAAACGTAGAGTTAGTCTATTAAAAATTTGGATATAATGTATTTGTACAGACATAATAGATATGGATTTAGTTGAAAAAATAAGTTTAGATAGGAATGAATGACGTAAGATAATCTGTATAAATTAAATCTTTTTTTTTTTTATTTTTTGTCTCTTCTATGATCGATTTTAAATTTTAAAATAAAAAATTTGAGTTATTGTTGTTTTTACAAATGCTCTAAGGCTACAAATGTAACTAAACCTAGATTCTATTTGTTTTTCTTTTTTGGTGAAAAGTTTCTATTTGTTTTTCAAAAACATTTTTCTTGTTTCATCGTTTGCTACCGGAAAATTTTCGGATCCATGGAAAACATTTTCCGGTCAAAATTAACGCAAATTTTGAAAACCAAGTTTCAAAAAAAAAATAAAAAAATGCAAATTTTTGTGGAATAAACAGGGCCCAGACTCTGTAGGATAGGGAAAGGACATCCATGTGTATTGTATACAATTTGACTTCCACTCCTCCGGTGGCTCCTCATTTGTCACCCACCCACCCACTTCCCAAGAAAATCAACCTCGACATCTTCTTTACAACACTCAAGAAAGTCTCTTCAGTCCTATACAAAATTTTCCCACCCGCAGAAACAAATGTTAGGACTTCACATGGCCACAGATGTGAACCATTCCTTTCGTACACAAACTAAAATACTACTAAGCCAAAAGAGGATCTCATTTCATTGATTTTCCAATGGTTGACCATGCTTAGACATTTGCATCTGCATCGCCGATGACAAATTTTTCCGGATTTTATCTTAATGACAAAATATGAACCCATGAACTTCTCCGACTTCTCTCTCCAATTACGACCTTGCTCGAGACGGGATTCATTCCGTTATAGCTAGGACGCCATACTTGGAGAGCAAATGCTCATGCTCTTGTACTCTATAAAAGGGAAAGATGGATTGTGAGGGCTCTAACCCTCGTTGGTCACCGCTTGATAGAGCACAGTCCAAAAGTCCACTAGCATAAGGTTTGAAACTCTCTGAGCACATGACCCAAAAGATGAAACGTGCTAGAACATGCTGAAACATGTCATTTTTACAAAATATACCTCTAAGACGGATAGGCATGACCAATTCTCTTGATACTCATTGATCAAACCCTTCTTGGTAGAAGGCTGATCGGCCTTAAGATCCCCTCAGTATTCAACATTTAATCAACACAGAGCAATATTCATTTTTCTTTAAGTCACAGAAGCAACACGTCGTAATTAAGAAGGTAATCTGATCGATAAAGAAGGTAATTCCTTGATAGTCTGAACTTTTTCGACTAATAGGATTTTGAATCTCTTAGAAATTTTTCACCAAGAACCCCATAATCTCAAGACACATCCATAAGGAAACTAGGGTTTCGATACCCCAGACACACATGGCTCATACAAGCAACCTATATATATACACCATCAGGTCATTAGGCAGGTATGTTCTTTAAACTCACACTAAGCACACAAAGGCATTATAAAACTTTCTTTTAGTCTATTTTTCTTTTTGAAAATCGTTTTTTTATTTGAGTATCGGATTCTCTCCCATCGGAACATCCTCCAAAAGTGTTTTGCAGTTTCCATCTATCATAACCGTCTGACAACTAGTCATTCCGTTCGAGTCAGCAGAGTCATTATCTGTGGGGCAAAACTCTCCTCCAACAAATTGACGCTGTCCGTAGGAATAGACTAGGAAGAAGATTATTCCATGCTTTGTTTTATCGAAAACCATGACTCCCAAGAAAAGAACTAGAACCGCTTCTAGAGTTGCGTTTGCAATGGAAGGGCACACCACCACCCCAACAAACACGTTCAACTTGTAGTTCCAAACAACCTTGCAGAGGTTCCTACCGCTACCAACTTAGGCCCAACCCCTGGCTGTCCACCAAAATTAACTAGTTTCGTCCCTCATACCAGCCTCTCTTGAAAGGGCCACACGACCCCAAATAAAAAGTCTTGAATCCAAATTATAGGGTATGAGCAAACAATCGGAAGAGTTTAGCCGCGCTCTCAGACCAGAAGTACAATCTTCCTCTCACGGGTCACATCACATTCACCAACGAAGGCTTGAGCCTAGAGAGCACTAGGAACTGTTAGTAACTTCCCGACACAATCTTGATGATATGAGAAAATAGGTCAAATAACTCGTGGCAAAATAACTCAGAAGTGCTAATGCGAGAGGAGACGAACTCGCTCAATACACCACTGGCCTCTCATCATTTGACTCTAAGGTTTCCACAAAACCGATGTCTCGTGATGTGCTTCTCCCCCTATGGAAAGGTATAATGACACTATTAATCCCTAAGACCATGTGGCCCACTTTGTAACTGTGATGATCTCAAGGGACATATCAGATGTGGTTTTGTGCAAACACTTCCCTACGACTCTAAAGGGCAACGCACAGGTATGGTTTAATTCACTTTCTCTATTTAGTATCAAGAATTTCTCCCAACTTCGATAGCAATTCGGGACCTACTTCGTGATCAGTAGAAGGGTCAAGAAAAAATCCACATCTTTCCTCTCATTGTGACAGAGGGACAACAAGCCGCTAAGAGACTTTCTCGATAAATTCAAAACTGAGATGATAAAGATCTCGGGTCTAGACCATTTTATTACATTGGCAACTTTACTCATCGGGTTACGATTGTCAGGGATGAAAACGTCTATCACTAAGAATCCCCCGTCTACCATCCAAGAGTTTTATCTTCTTGTGGAAAAGTACATTACTGCAAAGGCATTTGACAAACGGTGAAATCGGCTAACTCGAAATGAACGCGGTCGATCATCCCGACAGTCCTCACCTAAGAGAGCCGAGCAAGGGTCTCCTCAACCATGAAGGTTCAGGAGTTACAGTCCTCTAAATGAGACACCACGTCAAGTTCTGCTTTAAATCTAGAACAAACCCTATGTTAGGGGGTCCCCGCTCCATGGAAGATGATTCGAAAAAGAACAAGTCGCGCTATTACCACTTCCACTTGGATTATGGTCATCTGATGGATGAGTGCAGGAAACTAAAAGATGAACTTGATTTCCTCATTTGAAGCAGTCGACTCTAAAGATTCATAAACATGGAGAGAAAGGGTCTCCCTCATCAAGGTTCATACACTATAAGGTGAGAGAACAAGCAAGGTAAGCAACAAGTTCCAGGGGATGACCACAATCGGCTACATGAGTGATTCTTTAAGTGCAGAATGAATAAGATCCTTCGGATCCTTACCTTCCAACTCTTGTTCTAATGATGTTGCATCAACTTGATTGAGGGTATTGAAAGTGATATTTTTATACACTTGAATTTATCTTATCTTATTTTATTTTATGTTTTATTTTATGACTTTTAGAACTATTTTTAGGTTTTATTTCATGATTTTACATTGATTATTTTTGTGGGTTTTATTTTAGGATTATTGGGGTTATTTAAGGATATTGGATTACACAGATAGCTGTTAGTATTTTGGACATAACTTTCTGCTCCGATGTCCGATTGACCTGATTTTTGTTGGGTTGGAAAGAAAACTTCAAGGCCTACAAATGTTACGAAAACCTCAGAGGCTGGGTCAGACCATAAAATATCCAAAATTTGAGTCGAAGTTACAGTAGTACTGTGAATCAAGGCCCATAAATTCCAAAAGCCCAAGTCAAAGTGAAATATCAAGCTATTATGAAGACCCATGAATTTTAAGTCATTTAGAACTCTTAGGAATTAGATTATAAGGAGGAAACATTCTTTACACTAAAGGAGGAGAGAGGAGAAACCCCAGCAGTCACCTTCCTTTGGAAGAGAATTCCTTCGGGTGCAAAGGGAATGTTTTCTTTACCTTTCTTGCTTTTCTTATTCATGTCTACTTAGATTTCTTATTCCTAGAACTCGATAGATTTTGTTCTGTGATTAATAGCATGGTTTGATTTATTTATTTCTCTTAAATCTTTATTGGTATGTTTTTTCTTTGATGAGATATTATTGTTGAACTTAATGCTTCATTCGTATAGGTACCTACGATTTGATGATTTGTGATTACATGCATGAGATTGAGAGAAGATTGCATGAAATCTGACTAATACAATAAAATCCATATAGGGTTATGAGATCGATGGATGATTAACTCTGTGTGTGGAGATTTTATGGGAAACCCTAAATTACAGATATTCTATAGATCTTAATGTAGTTCGGTCTAATTAAAATTGCATGATCATTGGGTTTTGGTTAGTCGAATTAGAGTTTTATTGCATGACCATTAGGTGAATCTAATTTAGGAAAATCTGTTATCATCAAGAATGAATCTTTAGTCAATAAACTTTAAGGGATTTGAAAGAATTCAACTGTATGAAAAAATTGAAGACAAATGAAATCGATGTTCTAGGGTTTTATAAAATTAGGGTTTCCATTCATCAATATTCTATTTTTAATATTTTCATAGTTTTAATATTTTTGCTGTCTTGATTCGTTCTATCCAACTTAGATAAGGTATTTTATATTTGGTAATACATAATATCCTCGTGAGATCGACACTTGTTCTGCACTATACACAACACTCGACTAGGGTATACTTGTCCAAAATCATGATATACCTAAATCGCATAACAAGTTTTTGCTTCCGTTGTCGAGAATATTCATGTATATCAATAAAAATCATTTTGTTTGAAATTGGACATTATTTTTTTTTATTTCTTGTCTCTTTCTTGTTCTTGGTAAATAGGGCATACAGCTTTTAGCGTTTTTCATATATTTCTTGCTTTTTCCATATAGAATTAGATTTTTATAGTTTTTTTTTTTTTTTTTTTGCTGTTTGAAAATGAATTAAGGAATTAGGGCAAGTGACCACTTATTTTAAACGATTTTGGCCTGCTGAAGAAAACCCGTAGTTTAACTACGGGCACGACACTATTTTCGTCAAATTCCGTCGTTTTCATAAGATTTTCTTTTTTTTTTTTTTTTTTTCGTGATTTTTTAGAATTTTCTGATTGTCTTCTTCGCTATCTTTTTTCATTATTTTGTTGTGTTTTTGTGATTTCTATATTTATATAGGCATTATAGATTTTCTTGGGTGGTTCTTGCAATTGGTTTTGAAGTTTAAATTTTGTGCTATTTTTTTGTGTCCGTACAGTACATGTTGCGATTCAAGAGTCTTGACCTAGTTGATTTTGATCCTGAGATTGAAAAACATTACAAATCATTCGTAGACAAGTCAAGGAAGTTAAGGGGGAAGAAACAATGACCCATGAAAACAGAGCAATAAGAGAGTACTCGATGCCCAGACTTCAGGACATTTAGACTAGTATCGCACGACCAACTGTATAGGCAAACAATTTTGAGTTCAAGCCAAGTCTCATCAGAATGGTGCAAGCAGATTAGTTCGGTGGTGAAGCATTCGAAGATCCAAACAGTCACTTAAAAATTTTTTTAGAGATTAGCGATACCATTAAGTTAAATGGAGTCAACATAGATACTATCAAGTTAAGGTTAATTTCTTTCTCTCTTAAGGGAAAGTCAAAGTTATGGCTGAATTCCCTCCCTGCTAATTATTTTACGAGTTGAGAAATTCTTTCTCAGACATTTTTAGCTGAATATTTTCCACCTGGTAAGACAGCTAAACTACGTAATGACATTATTAGTTTTAGGCAGTTTGAGAGTGACTCTCTGTATAATGCTTGGGAATGGTATAAAGATTTGATTAGGAGGTGCTCACATCATGGTATTCCTGACTAGTTGATTTTGTAAATTTTTTATGGTGGCCTTTTAAATTCTATCAAAATTACCATTGATGCTGCAGCAGGAAGTGCTTTTATGAGCAAGTCATATAATGAAGTATGGTCAATATGGGATAGTATGATTTCTAACCAATATGATTGGTATAATGAGACTGAGATTCCTAGGCAAAAGGCCAGTGTGCATGTGTTTGATAGTTTTAACATGCTCAATGCGAAAATTGACTCTTTGATTAATTATATGAAAACTAATCAACTTAATATTGTGTCTAACCAGACCTTATATTGTGATTATTGTAGTGATTCTACTCACGTATCTTTTGAGTGTCCACAGGTGTAGCAAACAAACTATATTTCTAACTTTGGTAGACCTCAGGATAACCCTTATACCAATACGTATAACCTTGGATGAAGGAACCATATCAATTTTTCATGCAGTCAAGGGGAACCATAGAGAGTGAATCCACTAGATTTTCGTTCAAGGAATCTACAATCAAGAGAGAGTAATGCATCATGGGAGTTGGCAATTGAATGTTTGATAATTACAACAAATGAAAGGTTTGAGAGGTTTGAAAATAAAATTGATCAATTGACTAATACCTTTCATTCTTGTATGTCAGATAGATTGTTAAGCGATATTGAAAAGAACCCCAAAGAGCAGGTTAATGTAATCTCATTGATGAGAGAGAAAGAATTATATGAGATACCAGATCTATCTAAAGATGAAGAGGATAAACAAGAGACAAAGGAAGAGATCCAAAAGTCTATAAATGAGGAGGCTGAGACACCAGATTCTAAACAGTGAAGTATTTTATGTTTTAGTGATTCTAAAACCTCTGCTCCTTTTTCTGGACACACGTTACGTGCAAAAGTACAATTTGAAAATTTTTTAGAAATTCTTAAGAAATTATACATTAATATTCCTCTTTTAGCTGTAAACAGACAAGTGCCGAGATACGAGGAATTTCTCAAAGAAGAGATCACTAACAAGAAGAAACTTGATGAAATTTTGAAGATCAAGTTTACATATGAGAATGCGATAATTGATAAGAGAATGACAAAGGTATGGTATGATACAATAAATGGACATACTGTGAAGATTTATGAGAAGAGAAGAAATTGCTAAAGAGGAAGCTGCAAGTTTCTCGACTTAATCAGGGGAGTCCTTTTGTTCTCTTCTCTTGATCTTAGATTGATTTGCATTACGGACAATGTTTGGATTAAATGTGGGGGATGCAATGCATTTTGATTTCTAAGTGTTTTATTTATTTCATCTTGATTTTTAGGATATTTTGTTTTAAGAATTAGAACATTTTATTTAGAAATCCTGATTTTTATTGAATTTCTTAAGTTTTGAAAATTTTTTTTCCATGCCAACTAGATTTTCTCGGGTTTTCTAGTTCTTGTATGTTATTTGTCTTAAATTAGATTGTATGATAAACGATTGATATTAGTAGTTATTTAATATATGAGTAGCTATTCATCTTTTTATGGTTGATTTGAAGGATTGACACGCAAGATTTAACACCAAATTTATCTTAGTGATGTTTTGAGCCTCATAGAATAATTTTTTGCTTTTATCATTTTTCTTGTTGAGCGTATATCATACATGATTTGATCATTCTAGAACTTGCTTTGTTATACATTTTGAGATTACATTCATGATTTTCATACACCAAAATGATTAAGACACTTAGAATTATACACTTTTGGCTTCTGAAAAATACCATCCCAATTATTTTTTACCATTTAGTTAACCAATTCGAGTCTAAACATTTTCTTTCATATATTACTCACATAATTTACCATATAACCTATTTTTCTCTAGCTCCAAAATTTGAACCCGAATTCACTAATATACTTAGTTGACGGCATGACATTATATTTTTAGGTATTATTGTTTTGTTCGAGTTTTATATATGTTTTTAGTCATTTTTTTGTTGAGTGAGTTATGAAAAAAAAAACCAGCAAAAAAAATGAAAAGAAAAGAAAAGAGTTGGTTGAAAAAAAAAGAAAAAGAAAAAGTTGAAAAAAATTGAAAAGGAGAAAAAAAAGAGAAGAAAAAAAACAGAAAAAAAAAATTCATTCTTGATATTGTTCACTCTTATAGTGAAGTCATTGTTCTTTACTTTGAATAAGTGATATATCACATTACATGTTTGCAGTTAGAGTTAGTAATTTCTTTGTCTTGATGTAACGATGTCATGTTTTGATATTTAGACATACTTAGTGAATCATTTTAAGCCTACATCTTACCCATTATCCTATCTCTTACCTTTACCCCATTACAGTCAAATAAAAGACCTTTTGATTGGTGTGTAGATTTCGTATATAAGTGGTGGAAATTTGATATACGAGCAAACTTATGGTAATGTCATCTCATTGAATTGATTTGAGTGATACACGTACCCTTACATAAAATGAGTGTTTTGAATAGTTGATTAGTATCTTCCTTTATTCTATTGAGTGAACTGATTGTGAGGGTGGTTGAATTTTGCATTGTTCAGGATTTCAATGAGACTGTAGGAGATGCCATAGTTTTTCTAGTGCTGGATACTGCGAAATATTGATTTTCTTGATTGTAATTCCAGTTTGAACATATCATATACATGGTTAGGGACTTAGGAGGTTGAATTGATTTTGGAGAAAATTTATTCTTGCTTGAGGACAAGCAAATATTCAAGAGTGGGGGTATTTGATAGCGATATTTTTATACACTTGAATTTATCTTATTTTATTTTATTTTAGGCTTTATTCTATGACTTTTAGAACTACTTTTAGGTTTTATTTCATGATTTTACATTGATTATTTTCGTAGATTTTATTTTAGGGTTATTGAGATTATTTAAGAATATTAGACTACACAGATAATTGTTAGTATTTTGGGAATAACTTTCTGTTTTGATATCCGATTGACTTGATTCTTATTGGGTTGAAAAGAAGACTTCAAGGCCTGCAAATGTTATGAAGACCTCAGAGGTTGGGTCAGACCAGAATATATCCAAAATTTGAGTTTAAGTTACAATAGTGCTGTGAATCAAGGCCCATGAGTTCCAAAAGCCTAAGTCCAAGTGAAATATCAAATTATTATGAAGACCTATGAATTTTAAGTCATTTAGGACTATTAGAAATTTGATTATAAGGATGAGACATTCTTTACACTAAAGGGGGAGAGAGGAGAAACCCTAGCAACCACCTTCCTTTGGAGGAGGATTCCTTCGGGTGCAAAGGGAATGTTTTCTTTACATTTCTTACTTTTCTTGTTCATGTCTACTTAGATTTTTTGTTCCTAGAACTCGATGGATTTTGTTCTTTGATTAATAGTATAGTTTGATTTATTTTTTTCACTTAAATCTTTATTGGTATGTGTTTTCTTTGATGAGATATTATTGTTGAACTTAATACTTCATTCGTATAGATACCTACGATTTGATGATTTGCGATTACATGCATAAAATCGAGAGAAGATTGCATGCAATCTGACCAATACAATAAAATCCATATAAGGTTATGAGATTGAAGGATGATTAACTCTATCTATGTGTGGGGATTTTAAGGGAAACCCTAAATTACAGATATTTTATAGATCTTAATGCAGTTTGGTCTAATCAAGATTGCATGACCATTTGGTTTTGGTTAGTCAAATTACGGTTTCATTGCATGACCATTGGGTGAATCTAATTTAGGAAAATCTACCATCATCAAGAATGAATATTTAGTCAATAAACTTTAAGAGATTTGAAAAAATTCAACCGTGTGAAAAAATTGAAGACAAATGAAATTGATATTCTAGAGTTTTATAAAATTAGGGTTTCCATTAATCAATATTCTATTTTTAATATTTTCATAGTTTTAATATTTTTGCTATCTTGATTTGTTTTGTCCAACTTAGATAGGGTATTTTATATTTGGTAATACATAATATTCTCGTGGGATCGACATTTGTTCTGCACTATATACAACACTCGATTAGCGTATACTTACCCGAAATCATGATATATCTAAATCGCGTAACATGTATACATAATGGAATGAGACTGGGCAAACAGTAGCCCCAATCTTTCAGAAAATTGAGCCATTTGGTGCTATTTCCAAAGAAGTCCTTGCCACACGTGCTAAGATGTAGTCCAAGAAGAAAAAATCAATAATCGGTTTCAGCGATGATGATCTAGCAGGATTCGATCTGGACCGACATGATTATCTTGTTGTTACCGCAAAAATCAGATAATACGAAATGATGAGAATTTTCATGGATTAGGGGTTGGCTATAACCTCCTCTATTAAAGTGTCTTCCAGCAGATAGGTTTCACCAAGTGCACCTACAGCCCCATGTAGGACCAATCAAAAGACTCTCAGGCAAATAGATATACCCCGAAGGTATCATTTCACTTCCCGTCATGCTTGGAACCCTGCCCGATCATGCAACAGTTATAATGACATTCAATGTGGTCAAACTGCCTTCAATCTATAATGTCATCCTAGGTCGACCTAGCTTAAATGACTTAGAGGCACTGTCGATTATGATGCATATGAAGTTCAAGTTCAAGACCTAATCGGAATCCCCGACGCACCCTCCTAAGTAACTCTGAACCTTTCTCTATTATGTTTACTTCTATAGAATTACTCGTTGAATGAGTTATGGCACCTAGCCTTACTATTTGTCTTACTAATTGCACTATGATTACCTCACTCATAACGTCTTGCATCATTAATCTCTTGTAATGAACCGATCACACCGAGCACATGCCGCCGAGTGTACTTTTTCGAACGAACGTGCCATCAACTAGGGATGCATCTCTACAAGGGGTAAGCACGACTCACTCTCTCGAATGAACATACTGTTAACTAAGGATGCATCCCTGACGTGTAGTTATGGCCCACTCTCTCGAATGTATGTGCCGTCAACAAGAGATATATCTCATTGATGGGTAAGCATGGCCTACTGTCTCGAATGAACATACCTATGCATCTCCACAGTGGATAGACATGGTCTACTCTCTCGAATGAATGTGTTGTCAACTAGGAATGTATCTTCCCGATGGATAGGCATGACCCACTCTCTCGAATGAACATTCCGTTGACTTGGGTTCTATCTCCCCAAGGGTATCCTTTTCGAGACATACTAATGACATGTAGTTCTAAATGCTTAACCAATGAAACAATCAAACATTTTCATTAATTCTATCTAGTCAGGAGCATACAAAGGAAAAATTAAGTCAAAAGAAGACAGAAGCCACAATCAAGGAATGGTAGGAGTTAGAAGAGCATGTGACTCCGGGATGGTTTGGGGTGTAACAACCACTACGTTCTCGTCTGCTGCTTCCAAAGGAATCTCGCCCATAGAAATGAGTGCAAGTTCGGGATTGGGCACTTCGGAGTTGGCGTTCTCATTATCCAGGGGCATAGCACTAGACAATCCCACCTGACAGATGATCTCCGTGGTGCACTATAACTTCTCAGTCCATCTGCGCTTGGCACGCGCATGTTGATCGATTGTCCTCACGATGGTCTCCCTCAACTCGACTATTCTCTTCTTGGCAGCCTTTAGGGTCAAATCACGCATCCCGACCAGTTTCTTTATGGCTTACAGCCATACCTCGCGTACCTTGACCTCTGCTTCTAGCTCCTTGCATCTCTTGGAGGCTACCTCACGCCGCTAGCGCGCCATGTTCATTTCAATCTTCAAACATTCCACCTCCTTGTTTTGAGCATTCAAGGTAGCCGCGGATGCTTCTTCCTCCTTGATCTCCTTCTCCTTCTGCAAATGTACATCCTACAATCGAGAAACCTTGACATCCATTTGGTTGCTTCGGTGTTTTAGATGATCGATCGTCTGCTCCTTTCTCAACCTTTAAAACTTTGCTAAGTTGAGGGTATGCACGAAACAAAAAATTTCATGCACAAGATCTAAAAACACAAATTACCTTTTAGTACAGTCATACTGTAAGTCCCGATGATATGATAGCCTCATCACCTTGCTTGAAAAACAATTTATTTAGCTCCAAATCGGAACAATGAAAATCCACTCGTTCTGCTATCTTCCTCATCTCACGCCATCGACATAACTATAGTGGCGGTCATCTATGCTAATTGTTATAGTTCAACATTCTCTTTTCCCCCTCCAACTATCGAAAGACAAAACAAGAAAGAAAGGAGGAAGAGTAATCCTTCCAGACATCTTTTGCTTGCCCGATACCAAAGGAACAGTCGAGGATGGTCCCATGCCAGGATCCCCCATCAGGTTAGGGTAAACACCTTCAAGGTCCCTGCAAATTGTCCCACTACTCCCTATCTTCCCTCTTCAAGGCCCTCGAGGATACGACCGTTGACCTCCTCCTCTCCTTCTCCCACTCCTTTGTCTCCTTCTTCCTCTCTCTACTTAACCCCCTTATCATCTACCTTAGCACCTTCCGAGAACTCTACCTGAACCTTCGCATTTTCTCGTGGTTCAGACCCATAGTCCTCGGCCTCGAAATCCCTCGGTGCACCCGAGGAGCCCTGTTTTCTGTTCCCTCTCGCACCCTCACCGATGAGTTCGATAATTGAACTCTTCTCTTCTCTTGAACCAAGGACAAGATGGGAACAACATCAGCACTCATATCAGATGTGCTCTCCACTACCGTAACCTCTCTTTTCGACTCGGGCCTCATTTTCTTGTCGATGGTTATCTCTGTAAGGTATTTTTCCTTAAGAGAGGCAAGGACATCCACAAGCTTTTTTTCGTTCTTCTCTGTTATGAGAGACCTCTCAATCTTCCTATTTTCTCTCAACAACAAACTCGCTAATGCCAACAATTTGTAAACTAAAATGGCCTCCACACAAATGCGTCGGTCTTTGGCCTTACAAAATCCATCAACTGAATGAACAAGTCTTGAACGGTGAGAATGCTGAGGGGTCTTTAATCCGAGAAGTGGTTCCTCATTAGCACCTAGTAGAGTGGGCATCAGATCCTTGTTTAAAAATTCCACAAAGAAGTACTTGCATGTCCAACTCTTATCAATAGTCTCCATGTACAAAAATTTTCGATTATATTCTGGCCTAATCTACAGGTAGAACCACCCTTCTATGCGGCCCCCATGAGCATACTGTTTAAGGGAAAACATAGAAGCCAAGATTTCAAAATTGAAGCCGAGATGACAGAATCTCATCAACGATATCACAACCACCACCAAGCACCAAGTGCTGGGAATCAATATTGTTAGAAAAATATTCCAACGAAGCAAAACCTGGACAATAAGGCCCATGTATGGCACATTTAAGTCACACTTAACACACTATTTGTACATCGGAACATGGCTCTTCGAAACCCTATTAGCCCTATCATCATCAGTGGCTTACCAAAGGATATAATCGTCTCCCAACAACATGTTTTTTGAACGCCGTGTAACTTGTCCTTCGTCATGGTGCTCCTAATGTCTCTGATACCCCGATGAATGTGTGACAACGACCCTTAAACATTTCTAATCTATTTTTTCACTGAGTATTGCTCGCAAGTTTCAAAGAGCCTGACTCACGGATTACCTCCCTATGCAAAAGTTAACTATAAAAAGCGAACACGATAGTGTGCAATCCGATAAAGCGCCATTCCTTATAAAGCGTATTAGAGACGATCCATGACAACTAAAGCAGTGTATGTTGCATTTAATGCCTCGCACTAACATCCCTTCGAACATTTGCCTATTTAATGCTACTCCTGAATCCCTTCCTATGGAACGACATCAGGAGTAGAGTGCAAGTGATAAAGCACAGTCCAAAAGTCCATTAGCGTAAGGTTTGAAACTCTTTGAAGCCATGGCCTAACAAACAAAACATGTTAGACCGCGCTGAAACGTATCTTTTATATGGGATATATCTTCCAGACGGGTAGACATGATCCCTTTTTTAGTATTTATAGACCAAACCCTCCTCAGTATAAGGCTGATTGGCCTTAAGATCCCCTCAACGTTCAACATTTAATCAACACGGAGCAATATTCGTTTTTCCTTAAGTCAGGGAATCAACACGTCGTAATTAAGAAACAAATCTAATCAATAAGGAATGTAATCTCTTGATAGTCTTGACTTTTTCCGACTAATAGGATTTTGAATTTCCTAGAAATCTTTCACCAAGAACCCTATAATCTGTGGACAAAATCTACATCCAACACCAGAGAGGGACAAACTCTCGTGTCATCACACTAAAAGGCTTGCGGTTGAGTCCATTTTGAGTGATAATAGGATACTACTTTTTTTTTTTTCCCCTGCCTTCTAGTTCGTATTCAAATTCATTCATATTGCGACTGGGTGGGTGGTGCCCTTCTTATTCTTTTTTATTTGTCTGGTTTAGTTATGGTGCGCGAGCAGAACTATTGCCACATGGAACTTTGAAGGAGTCCATCTTGGGTAGGCTGACAATTGTCCAAATTGAGTTGGCAGCAATGGTTAGACATTAGACAGGTTTGAGTCGGCAATTCTACTCGTTCTCATTTCCAAACCATTTCTCTTTATTTTAATAGCTACTTGTACTCCACCTAAATTCTCCATCGCCAATTCGAGTTCGCCGCCTCTTGTCCTAACCTAGCAATTTTCTCCCCATATAGATTCCACCACTTAATTTTACTCCGAAAATTTCTATCGTAACCCCTCTTCATATCCTAATATGTAGATCTACTACCCTTTCATTAAACTCACACATAATATTTATAATATTTACAAATTATTTTATCAATTCTTTTAACAAAAATATTATCTATGTAACCGTTGCAAAGTAAAAAATAGCACTATTTCATAACTATATATACGATCAATTTTATTTTAAGTTGTATGAAAAAGGAAAATAGGTAAACAGAAACAAATACAAAATAATATGACAAAATGATATTTTGTAAAAATAAAAGAAAATAGAAATATGGAGAAGTACATAAATACAAAAAAAAAATTATATAAATATTAATTATTTTATAAAAATAATAGAATAACGATATTTTATAATAATAATAATAATCTAAATGATCAAATATATAATTATTAATTATAAAAAAATAATATAAAAATAAAATTATAATTAAATAAGTAAATAATTCATCAAATATGAAAAATATATAAATATAAAAAATTAAAATCTTTGTGTGAACATTAATTAATTTATTATGTGAAAATATTTTAAAAATAAAAATCAAAAATCAAAAAGGGAAAATATTAGTTTCGAGACACGAGATTCCACTATTACCAGCGATATTCTTGTCTACATGCACCTTTGGGTCTCACCCAATTTTAACCTTTCTGTAACTGAAACATCTAGGACCATCTCATCCAATTCTCTATCTCCCACCCATTTAATTTCTTGTATTGATTATACTTTTAATTATTGTATTGACTAATTCTATTGCCCATATTCTAACTCCCAATTTTAATTTGTTGTCTTAAACTTATTTATTTATTTATTTATTTACCAAACTTCTTCTAGAATCATATCCTCAAAAAAAGATGAGACTGTACCAATTCGATTTAAAATTAACGCGATTTTGTTGTTTAATTTGCAAAAGAATCACACCAATTTGGTGGACATGTGCCCTCCAACCCCACCCCCCCCCCCCCCCAAAAAAAAATCCAATCGGGCCTAAATCAACATACACGTGCCCAAACTCTAGCCGGTGGGGCCTAAATTAGTATAATCGGAGGCCCTACATTTAAAAAGTAATCTCATCATAAGATAAGAATCAAGATCCTTAGGATCAGTGTAGTGTAGCATGCTTTTTTGCTTGAGGCAATCAAATTCCTTTTTCTTCTTATTCTTGATTGATTTATTGTTATTATCATTGTTTTTTTCCTCCCTCCCTAGGCATTATTTTTCAAGTTGTAGACCCATGCATGCTAATTAAGAGATTTTAATAGTGTTATGCAGGGGGTGACAAGCTTCCCCCACACAAAATCATGGAAAATGGTTTGTCCTCTCTCACTCTTTTAGCCGATCAGGCCATTGCTTTCATTCCCCAAGTTGCAGGAAAACTGATTCTCAATCTTCTGATCTCAATCATCACATAAACAAACAAAATATGGCGTACAAAATCGGGGATTGCCTCACAAATTATGTCAAATCCTTTTTATTGCATGCATATTAATTTATTAATTAATTAATTTTATGGATGCACATATAAACACAGCACACAAAGAAAATAGAGAAGTAGTGGTTAGATGGGAAATAGTCCTCCCAGCCCAGGTCAGTAAGCCTAAAACCAGAACCCATCAACATCAAAAATAATTACAATAAACTATTTTAGTTAGCTGCCCACAACCTTTTCAAAAAATCTTTAAAGACTTTTTGCGTGCATTCAATACCATAAATAATTCAATGGTCATGTTTTTCAACCCTCTAACTATATATATATATATATATAATGATACATCATCCAACGACACATTACTACAAAACCTAGTATGCCCCTGATCATAAAGCTCGTAAAGTACTAAACGACCCCTTGGTCGACCTCTGACGAACCACCTTTCGAGAAGACACTGTCTTGACCCGAACCTCTCAACAAGATCTCATCGATTCTTGCATTCTCCTGGCCCAATCTATTTACTAAACCCTTTAACCTCTCGACTTTCCAATCTCTCAGTTTCGATCTCTTGGTCCTTGTAAATTCAACTCCTATTGCACAACGAGTTCTAGTCATTATTATCCAATAAGAAAAGAAATATTTGACAAGTTTAAACATTTCCTAATCCGATACAAGTTCATTGCAATCTCTCCCAATAAGAAAGTAAATCCCCTGGTGATTCAGATCCTCATGGATCTTCACGACAATAATGGAAACTCTCCCATCTTGAAATATTCCAGATTTACAGAAAGTCTACTATCATGTTTCTATAATCCCGAAAGATCTCTTACAATCTCTCTATAAAGCAAGTAGGGTTTCTATACTCTAAGTACATATGGCACTCTTTACACATGCTATATATATTAAATTAAGGCAATTTGTCAGATACGCATTCTCTTAACTCTACATATTGTACACAAAGATTACACGGGATTCAGATTCTTTCAATTATTTCCTTTTTTTTCAACTGTTCTTTTTAACTTGAGTATCGGAGTCTCCTCTGCCAAAGTCACCTTTGGCGGATTTTTTGCAGGATTTTAGATCAAAGACGATCCAGCAAATTCTTCATCATTAGTTCCTCGTTCAAACCAGAAGAACGATCTACTATTGAGTTATTTTTTGCTTCAACAGATTGGCACCATCTGTGAGATATTCATGCCCTGTTTTGATTTCCCTCTCTCTTCTACGACAATGTTGCCAAAAAGAAAGAACAGAGATAACACTTCAAAGATAACTTCTAAGGTAAGAGGACAGACGTCTAATCCCATGGACTTACCCCCGGCGATGCTTATGATTACATGGCCGGACACCTCAATTGCCCACTCACAGCATTAGATAGAACAACCGTTGCAGGAAAATCCTCAACCCCCAGTGACTCAACCCTTAGAGACTCAACTTCCAATTGGCCCTACCTCTCCCCCTGCTCAGGCCTCTCCTGACTTGGTCCATCATTCTTAGATAGAGAAGTTAGAATCCCATATCCAAGCAATGAGTAAGCACCTAGAAGACATTAGCCGAGTTCTTTGACAAGAAGCACCACCTCTCTCTCAGAATTCGGCACACTCATGGTCACATAGACTCCAACCTCACACACGACCAAAGCCCTCAATAACATCCCGATAGAAGCTAGACAATTTGAGAAAACAAGTTAAAGAACTTGTAACATTGAACTTCATGTTAACGTAAAACGAAATGACCCCGGTCTTTACTTCTTGAAATCATCGCCTTTTAACTTCGAGATTAACATTTGTCTTCACTATATGGAGATTTATGATAGCACTACTAATCCCCAAGATCACGGGGTTAATTTTGTCACGATCATGATCTCTAGAAACATGTTAGATGCCGCCATGTGTAAACATTTCCTCACAACCCTAAAGGGGAATGTGTTAATATAGTTTAACTCGTTCCCGCCATCCAGCATAACTCTGACAGCAGTTCAAGGCACAGTTTGTAATTAACCGAGGGGTTAAGCGGAAGTTCACAACCCTCTTATCCCTCTGGTAGAAAGATAATGAACCCTTGAGGTACTTTTTCAACAAATTTAAGATCGAGATGATGAAGGTCTTGGGTGTATAATATTCTATCGCATTGGCAGCACTGCTTACTAGATTGTGGCATTCGGGAATGAAAACTTGATTGCCAAGAATCTTTCGGTCTCTATTCAAGAGTTTTACGCCTGAGTTGAGAAGTACATCGCTGCTAAAAAAGCTAAGGCATTTGGCAAACACTGAAGCAGAAATGAAAGGAATAAACGTAACCGACCTCTACTGTGATAGCCTTCGTTAAAAAGGACTCGGGCAAGACCCCATGCTTCTCATAGGTTCACCAACTACACCCCCTTTAAGGACAGTCTTGGCCAGATCTTAATGTAAACCAGAAATCGGCCTTACGTCAACTGTCCTCCTCCCTCAAGAGGAAACGACTCCAAAAGAGATCTGACTCAGTATTGCAACATTCACTAGGAGCATGGACACACGACGGATGAATGCGAAGGCTGAGTGATGTGCTTGAAGCTTTGATCAGGGAAGGAAGATTGTAGAGGTTTATTAATACAAGTCAATGAGGTAATCCCCTATGGAGGCAGAGAGAAAGAGACCAACCAGAAATCAACCATGTCAAACTAGTAGAACCCTAGTCACAAGTGTCGCTTGAAACTAACCTCGGTGAGTTATCCTCTAGGTATAAAGAGAATGTCCCTCGTCATGTTTTACTAACTACTGGGTCACCCCAATGCTCCAGAGAATAAACATCCCCTCATCCAATGAAGTACTCACAACTCGCATCGAGAGGGAGCCAAAAAAGAAAAGACCGATAATTAGTTTTGATGACAAGGAGTTGATAAGGGCTTGTTTGGGACAACACGATCCTTTGGTTATCACTACCAAGATTGGGTTGTTCAGCATTAAAAGAATCTTCGTTGACTTGGGAGCGGCTTGTGACATCCTTTACTAGGATGCCTTTGGGTAGTGGGCCTTAGACACGTTGACCTCCGACCCCATGTTGGACCTCTGAAAGGACTCTTTGGTGAATGGGTGTTTCCAAAAGGCATTATTTAGCTTCTGATAATTTTAAAAATGTCACCTGATCACACCACTGTACTGGTCACATTCAATGTGGTGTAGCTAACATTCCCCCTGGCCTAGAGGACTTGGAAGTCCTGCCTAGTATCGAGCATATGAAAATTAAGTCATTGCTAATTATATTCACTCTTTATTGTTCCTACCATGTCATCTTGATTCTAGGTTCATATTCATAATAATATGTCGATTTTATTTCTTTATAATATCTTCTATAATAGCAACAATCAAGGCCCCAGGGCTTCCCTATTTTGTTGCATCTTCCACTATCTCTTGGCTCTGCACCTTATACATGGGTTCTGTACCCATCCTAGTTAACATACAAGATCGAACTCCTGAGCCGGTGACTCCTATTATCTCTTAGGTCCATGCCTCTTACATGGATTTCGTACCCAACTTTTCTAACATGTGGGATCGAACTCCCAAACAAGTGACTCCCACTCCCAAACAGGTAACTCTAACTATCTCTTTACGCTGTGCCTTATATATGGGTTCTGCACCCATCCTAACCAACATACGGATCGAACTTCCGAGCAGATGGCTTCTCCTATCTCTCGGTTCTGTGCCTTATACATGGGTTTCATGCTGATCCTAGCCAACATACGAGATCAAACTCTCTAGCGGGTGGTTCCCACTATCTCTCAACCATATGCCTTGTATATGGGTTTCACACTCATTCTAGCCAACATACGAAATCAAACTCTCGAGCAGGTGGCTCCCACTATCTCTTGGCTCCGCATCTCTCACATGAGTTCCATACCCAACTTTGTCATCATAAGTGATCGAACTCCCAAGCATGTGACACCCATTATCCCTCGATTCTACGCCATCTATGGGTTTCATACTTATTCTCTTGATTCTACATCCTATGTTACTTGCTTGATTTCTTGGCTATACACCGCACGCCGGATATTCTTAGAATATGCTCTTAGATATATAATCCATATTGGTATTCCCTCAGTCCTAAGCTTTATTGGGAATTCTCTCTATACGAGCACAAACATAAAGGAATGGTCTAATTCTCTTCCTCTTAGCACTATTCTTTACAAACTACGTCTCTACCTCCATATATGCCCTCTCAACTATTATGAGGCCATGAACAACTCAATGGCCAAGTTATTCAACCCTTTACATAATCAAACTAGTTAAAGGGAAAAAAAAAGTTTGAGAAAACTCATGTGAAATTCATTCTACCATAAAAATACACAGAATAAGGAGGTTCATACAAAATCTCGGAACAAGGTACATCAGGAGAAGGGGGCTAAAGGGAAATTCATATATCATAACTAAGGAGATGGAGGGGGAGCAATCCTCTGTCACAAACCCTCAAAATCATCCCGCATAGCGGCAACACAGGCATTTGCTTCAACCACTTCATGGGAAAAGCTTGTCCCAAGATCACTGGCTACACTCGGGCCTCCATTCCAGTGTCAACCCATCAACGTTATCTGCCAAATTCTCTATTAGTCCCACCTTGCGGATAATTTCTTCCACGTGATGCAACTTCTCATTAAGCTCGCGGAGATCATGTTGATGGTCTTCCTGAAGCTCAGCAATCTTTCTTTCCAGATTTGCAATCTTCTTCTCAGATATAAGAAGAGTTGTCCTCGTTCCTGGGCCAACTTCTTGGTGGATAGTCATTCTGCCTTGGTTTTGCTCAGTAGGGTTCCAACCACTTACACTTCACAAGGGCTGCATCATATTGCTCAAATGTCGAATCATAGTTAGTTCTCAACCACTTTATCTCTTTTTCCTTTTTGAGCAATATGGCACTGGACGCCCTACCCCTCTTCCTATTCCTTCTCCTTCTAAGCTAGCACGGCTTGGAGTCACAAGATCTCCTTCGCTCGTCGATTCGCGAGGTCATCCAAGTGATCTACCGGTTGATTTTTCCTTAACCTCTAAAATTTAGCTATAACAGCAACAACAAATAACACGACAATTAATGTAAGCCATAGTTAGAATACTAAACTCGCCAAAACATTTAACAAAGAAAGTATACCTAGAGACCGAGGGCACTCATTGTCTTATTGCCTGCTCCACCGTTAGACGATTCAGTTCTGACTCAGAGCAATGGAAGTCCAATCTGTCAGTGAACTTTCTCACCTTAACAATATCTATAAAACTAAAATAGTTATTACCATAGTCGATTGCCATGATGCCTCTTTCCTTCAAATCCTTTAAACAATCAAAAGATCTTTCAAAAACCGGGAGAAGTAGTGTCATCTCACTAGACATGATCTCTTTGCCCTTCCAAACATATACGTGTTCTAGAAAGGCACTGGATGATCCGGCTTCACCTCTTGGATTGGTCTTTTCTTCTCCTATGTCCGAAGCACTATGAGAGGTACCTTATCCCTCAACGTTGGCAGCTTAACCTCTAGATCCGGTCTCTCGACACCCATAATAGCCAAAACTAGTGCTGGAGACTCTTTTTTCTCAGTGGTCTCTAACTCCTTACCACTGGCGCTAGAGACCACCAACCTTCTCCTCTTCTTTTTAGGAACCAGAGTAGCAATAGGGTGTACATCACTATATCCCTCCTTAGATGCACTTTCCCTGTTGTCGATACTCTTCTTACCCTAAATCCTCATGACCTTATCGATAGTGACCACCTAGAGATCACCTCCCTTAATGATCTCCAGAGTACTAAACAGCTCATGCCTTCTTGACCAAGAGGTCTTTCAATTCTCACCTTCTCATTAAGCAATAAGCTGGCTATCTTTAGCATCTGGTTGTTGTTACGCGATTTAGGTATATCACGATTTCGGATAAATATACCATAGTCGAGTGTTGTGTATAGTACAGAACAAGTGTCGATCTCACGAGAATATTATGTATTACTAAATATAAAGTACCCTATCTAACTTGGACAGAACGAATCAAGATATCAAAAAAATTAAAACTACGAAAATATTAAGAATAAAAGTATTAATAGACAAAAACCCTAGTTTTATAAAACTCTAGAACATCAATTTCATCTGTCTTCAATTTTTTAACACGGTTGAATTTTTTCAAATCCCTTAAAGTTTATTAACTAAAGATTCATTCTTGATGATAGCAGATTTTCCTAAATTAGATTTATCTAATGGTCATGCAATAAAACCCTAATTCGACTAACCAAAACTCAATGGTCATGCAATTTTGATTAGGCTGAACTGCATTAAGATCTATAGAATATCTGTAATCTAGAGTTTCCCCTAACATCCCCACACATAGAGTTAATCATCTATCGATCTCATAACCCTATATAGATTTTATTGTATTGGTCAGATTTCATGTAATTTTCTCTCGATCTTATGTATGTAATCGCAAATCATCAAATCGTAGGACCCTTTACAAATGAAATATTAAGTCCAACAATGAAATCTCATCAAAGAAAGAACATGTCAATAAAGATTTAAGAGAAAAAAACAAATCAAACCATATTATTATCCATCGATCTCATAACCCTATATAGATTTTATTGTATTGGTCAGATTTCATGCAATTTTCTCTCGATCTTATGTATGTAATCGCAAATCATCAAATCGTAGGACCCTTTATGAATGAAACATTAAGTCCAACAATGAAATCTCATCAAAAAAAGAACATGTCATATTATTAATAAAAAGACAGAATGCATCGAGTTCTAAAAACAAAAAATCTAAGTAGACATAATAAAGAAAAACAAGAAAGGTAAAGAAAATATCCCTAGATAGAAGAATCTGACCAAGGAAAGGCTGCTAGGGTTTCTCTCCTCTCTCTCTTTACTGTAAAGGATATCTCCTCCTTATAATATAAGTTCTACGAGTCCTAAATGACTAAAAATTTGAGTCTTCATAACAGGTTGATATTTCACTTGGACTTGGACTTTTAGAACTCATGGGCCATGATTTTCAGCACTACAGTAATTTCGACTCAAATTTTGGATATCTTCTGGTTTGATCCAGTCTCTGATGTCTTCATAAGATTTGTAGGCGTTGAAGTTTTCTTTCCAACCCAATAAGAATCAGGTCAATCAAATATCAGAATAGAAAATTATGCCAAAAATACTAATAACTATCTGTATAGTCTGATATCATTAAATAAGTCCAATAATCCTAAAATAAAATTCACGAAAATAATCAATGTAAAATCACAAAATAAAATCTAAAAATAGTTTTAAAAGTCATAAATAAAGTATGAAATAAAATAAAATAAAATAATTCAAATGTATAAAAATATTGCTATCAAATACCCCCACACTTGAATATTTGTTTGTCCTCAAGTAAAAATAAATTTTCTCCAAATTCAATTCAACCTCCCAAGTCTCTAACCATGTATATGACAAGCTCAAGTCAAAATTACAATCAAAATAATCAATACTTTGCAATATCCAGCACTAGAGAAACTATTGCATCTCATATAGTCTTGTCGAAATCAAGAAAAATACAAGATTCAAACACCCTAATAATTGATTCACTCAATAGAATGAAAGAAGATATCAATCAACTACTCAAAGCACTCATTTTATGTAGGGGTACGTGTATTACTCAAATCAACACAATGAAATGGCATTATCATAAGATTACTCAAATATCAAATCTCCACCACTTACATATGAAATCCATACACCAATCAAAAAGTCTTTTATTTGGTTGTGATGGGATTAAGGTAAGGAATAGGATAATGAGTAAGATGTATGGTTAAAATGATTCACTAAGTATACCTAAATATCAAGACATGGTATTATTACATCAAGACAAAGAAAATACTAACTCTAGATAAGGTGATAAATCACTTATTCAAATCAAAGAATATGATAAAGACATTTTACTATAAGAGTGAACAATATCAAGAATTAAAAATGTTTTTTCTATTTTTCTTTTTTCTTTGTTTTTTGACTTTTTTTTCCCTTTTTTTTCTTTCTTTTTCCCCTTCAACCAGCACTTTTCTTTTATTTCTCATTTTTTTCATCATTTTTTGTTGTTGTTTTTTTCTTTCTTTCTTTTTTTTTTTAACTCAATTAACATAACAATGACTAAAAACATATATAAAACTCAAATAAAACAATAATACCTAAAATCATAATACAATGCTATCAATTATAAGTAGATTAGTGAATTCGAGTTTAAAATCTAGGGTTAGAAAGAAAAGGTTATAGGGTAAATAGTGTGGGTAATATATAAAAGAAAAGGTCTAGACTCGAAGGGGGTAATTAAGAGGTAAAATGATTGAGTTGGTATTTTTGTGTAAAATGAAGTGTCTTAATCATTTTATTGCATGAAAATCAAAGAGTGTGATCTCAAAATGCATAACAAAACAAATTCTAAAATGACCAAATCATGTGTGATATACGCTCAACAAAAAAAATGATGAAAGCAAAAAATTGCTCTATACGACTTAATCCTCACTAAGGTAAATTTGGTGTTAAATTTTGCATGTTTATCCTTTAAATCAACCATAAAAAGATGAATAGCCACTTATGTACCAAATAACTAATGATACAAATCGTCTATCATGCAACCCAATTCAAAACAAATAACATATAAAGACTAGAAAATCCGAGAAGATCTAGTTGGATTGGAAATTTTTTAAAAAAACTTAAGAAATTCAGTAAAAATCAAGATTTCTAAAAAAAAAGTCCTAAAAATCCAGATGAAATAAATAAAACACCTAAAAATCAAAATGCAATGCATCCCCCCACACTTAATCCAAATCCGCAATGCAAATCAATCTAAAATCAAGAGAAGAGAATAGATAGACTCCCCTAATTAAGTCGGTGAACTTGCAGCTTCCTCTTTAGCAATTTCTTCTCTTCTCATAAATCTTCACAGTATGTCTTTTCATTGCATCATGTCATGCCTTTGTCATTCTCTTGTCAATTATCACATTCTCATATGTAAGCTTAACCTTTGAAATTTCATCAAGTTTCATCTTGTTAATGATCTCTTCCTTGAAGAATTCTCCATATCTTGGCACCTATTTGATAACGTCTAAAAGAGGAATATTAATGTGCAATTTTTTAAGAATTTCTAAAAAATTTTCAAGTTGTACTTTTGCACGTAACATATATCCAGGAAAAAGAACAGATGGTTTAGAATCAATAAAATATAAAATACTTCTCTGTTTAGAATCTGGTGTCTCAGTCTCCTTATTCGTAGGCTTTTGGATCTCTTCTTTTGTCTCTTATTTATCCTCTTCATCTTTGGATGAATTTGGTACCTCCTACAATTCTTTCCCTCTCTTCAATGAGATTGCATTAACCTGCTCTCTGGGGTTCTTCTCAACGTCACTTAACAATCTATCTGGTACATAAGAATGAAAAACGTTAGTCAATTGATCAATTTTATTTTCGAGTCTCTCAAATCTTTCATTTGTCGTTGTTGCCAAATGTTCAATTGCTATCTCCCATGATGCCTTAGTATCTCCTAGTTGTGGATTCCCTGATTGAAAATCTAGTGGATTCACTCTCCGTGGTTCTTCTTGACTCCATGAAAAATTGAGATGGTTCCTCCATCCAGAGTTATATGTGTTGGAGTAAGGGTTATCCTGAGGTCTGCCAAAGTTAGAAATGTAATTTGCTTGCTGCACCTGTAGACACTCAAAAGATACGTGAGTAGAATCACCAAAATAATCACAATATAAGGCTTGATTAGACACAACATTAAGTTGATTAGTTTTCATGCAATTAATCAAAGAGTCAATTTTCGCATTAAGTATGTTCAAACCATCAACTTCATGCACACCAGCCCTCTGCCTAGGAACCTCACTCTTATTATATCAATCATATTGGTTAGAAGCCATACTATCTAATAATGATCATGCCTCATTATATGACTTGCTCATAAAGGTACCCCCTGCCGCAGCATCAATCGTAATTTTGACAAAATTTAAAAGATCATCATAAAAAATTTACAAAATCAATCAGTCAGGAATACCATGATATGAACACTTTCTAATCAAATCCTTAAACCGTTCCCAAGAATTATACAGAGACTCACCTTCAGATTGCCTAAAACTAGTAATGTCATGACGTAGTTTGGCTGTCTTACCAGATAAAAAATATCTAGCTAAAAATGTCTAAGAAAGAATTTGCCAAATTGTGAAATGATTAGCAAGAAAAAAGTTTAGCCATACCTTCGCCTTTTCCTTAAGAGAGAAAAGAAATAATCTTAATTTGATGGTATCGGAGCTGACTCTATTTAGCTTAATGGTATCACTGATCTCTAGAAAATTTTTCAAGTGACTGTTTGGATCCTCGAATGCTTCACCACCGAACTGATCTGCTTATACAATCCCAATGAGACTCGGCTTTAGTTCAAAATTATTTGCCTTCACAGTGGGTAGCGCAATACTAGTCTGAATGTCTTGAAATCTAGGCATCGAATACTCCCTAATTGCTCTATTTTTATGAGTCATTGCTTCGTCTTCCTTGACTTCATTAATTTGTCTATGAATGGTTCATAAAGTTGTCTCAATTTCAGAATCAAAATCAGTTATGTCAAGACTCTTAGATCGTAGCATGCACTGTACGAATACAAAAAAATAACCCAAAATTTAATCTTCAAAACCGAATGTAAGAACCACTCAAAAAAATCTATATTACCTAGATAAATGTAATAATTACAAAAACATAGCAAAATAATTCAAAAAGATATCTAAGAAGATAATCGAAAAATTCTAAAAAATCACGAAAAAATAAAAAAAAATAGAAAATCCTATAAAAATGATAGAATTTGATGAAAATAGGGTCATTCCCATAGTAAAAACCACAGGTTTTGTTAAGCATGCCGAAATCCTTCGAAACAAGTGATTACTTGCCCTAATTCCTTAATCCGTTTTCAAACAGCAAAAAAAAAAACCCTAAAAAACCTAATTCTATGTGGAAAAAGCAAAAAATATATGAAAAACCTTAAAATCTGTATACTCTATTTACCAAGAACAAGAAAGAGACAAGAAATAAAAAAAATAATATCCAATCTCAAATAAGATGATTTTTATTGATATGCATGAATATCTCCGACAATGGTGTCAAAATTTTGTTACGTGATTTAGGTGTATCACGATTTCGAGCAAATATACCCTAGTCGAGTGTTGTGTATAGTGCAGAATAAGTGTCGATCCCACGAGAATATTATGTATTACCAAATATAAAATACTCTATCTAAGTTGGACAGAACAAATCAAGATAGAAAAAATATTAAAATTATGAAAATATTAAAAATAGAAATATTGATAGACAAAAACCTTAGTTTTATAAAACCCTAAAACATCGATTTCATTTATCTCTAATTTTTTCACACGGTTGAATTCTTTTAAATTCCTTAAACTTTATTGACTAAATATTCATTTTTTATGACGACAGATTTTCCTAAACTAGATTCATCTAATGGTCATGCAATGAAACCCTAATTAGATTAACCAAAACCCAATGGTCATACAATCTTGATTAGGCCAAACTACATCAAAATCTATGAAATTCTGTAATCTAGGGTTTCCCCTAACATCCCCACACACAAAGTTAATCATCCGTCGATCTCATAACCCTATATAGATTTTATTGTATTAGTCAAATTTCATGCAATCTTCTCTCAATCTCATGCATGTAATCGTAAATCATCAAATCGTAGTGCCCTTTACGAATGAAGTCTTAAATCCAACAATGAAATCTTATCCAAAAAAGAACATATCGATAAATATTTAAGAGAAAAAAACGAATCAAACCATATTATTAATTAAAGAACAGAATCCATCGAATTCTAGAAATATGAAATCTAAGTAGACATAATAAAGAAAAACAAAAAAGGTAAAGAAAACATCCATAGATGGAAGAATCTGTCCAAGGAGAGGCTGCTAGGGTTTCTCTTCTCTCTCCCTTTAGTGTAAAGGATATCTCCTCCTTATAATCTAAGTTCTAAGAGTCCTAAATGACTAAAAATTCATGGGTCTTCATAACAGCTTGATATTTCACTTGGACTTGAACTTTTACAACACATGGGCCTTGATTTTCAGCATTGCAATAATTTTGACTCAAATTTCGGATATATTATGGTCTAACCCAGCCTTTGATGTCTTTATAAGATTTGTAGGCCTTGAAGTTTTCTTTCCAACCCAATAAAAATCAGGTCAATCAGACATCGAAGCAGAAAGTTATGCCCAAAATACTAACAACTGTCTGTACAATTGAATATCTTTAAATATGTCCAATAATCCTAAAATAAAATTTACAAAAATAATCAGTGTAAAATCACGAAATAAAAACTAAAAGTAATTCTAAAAGTCATAAATAAAGTCTGAAATAAAATAAAATAAAATAATTCAAATGTATAAAAATATCGCTATCAGTCATTAAAGAGAGTATCCACTCTAATCGACCTACAATTCTTCTAGCAAATATCCCTGACACAATGAATGAAATCAGAATGCCGAGAGCATGTCAAAACCTTCAGCACTACTGCAGGCTCCTTATTGTCCCTTGGCAAAATAGGTATCAGTTCCTTCTTTTCAAACTCTACGGGTGAGGAAAAAAAAAAAAAAAACCTTCTTCATTCACTACTTATCTATAGTTTCCTTATAAAAGAACCTCAATTTAGAATTCAATCTTGTCTGAACACAAAACCAGCCCTTAGTAGAAGCCTTAGTAGAACATCCCCACAAACAAAAAATAAAAGATAGAATTTCAAAATTGAAATCTAAGTAACAGAAATTCAAGAGGCTCACTACCGCTATAATTAATCACCAAACACTGGGGATTAACATGATCGGAAAAATGTTTTAACCTCTTAAAATTTCTGCTAGAACACCTAAATAGGGCACTTTAAACCATATCGGACGTACTTCTTGTACATCGGCAAAGAAATCTCATGGGCCATGTTCGCTCGTTCGTTGTCTGTGGGTAGCCGTAAATAAAAATCATCCCCTAGACCCATCACTTTAACTCCTCACTGGTCATCACACCCTTGATATCACTGATTCCAGCCATGGCGATTGTCTTGGAAATTCTGAAAACCCTAAATCGCAGAACTCTCTCTCTAAAAAAATGCTAAAAACACTACAGTGCCTGTAACCAATCACAAACTGAAAGATAAAAAGCGTGCTGAAAAAGATTTTACGAAAAGCGAAGCGGCACATTTCGTATTTAATGTTCACTATCATATCTCTCCACTTATTCAAAACCACTCCATTTTCACGCCCATTTAGTTTCCCAACTTTCTACCCTCTTGAAAATACTCCTAACGCTGTTCTAACGAACGATATAAGAAGTGGGGAGCAAATGATGATACTTGATCCAACGGTCCATTACTACGAAACTTAGTAGGTCCATGATCATAAAGACCATAGAGTATTAAACGACCCCTCGGTCGACCTTGGACGTAACACCTTTCAAGAAGACACCCTCTTGACCCGAACCTCTTGATAGAACCTCTTTGATTCTAGCATTCTCCTGGTCTAGTCTATTCACTGGACCCTTAAACCTCTTGAATTTCTAACCTCTCGGTTCTGACCTCTCAGTCCTTGTAGAGTCAACTCATATCACACAACGAGTCTTAGTCATAATTATCCGTTAACGAAAGAAATTTTTGACAAGTTTAAACCTTTCCTAACCCGATACGAGTTTATTGCAATCTTTCCCAATAAATAAGTAAATCCCTGATGATTTAGATCCTCATGGGTCTACACAACAATAATGGAAACTCTCCCATCTCGAAAGATTCTGGATTTACAGAAAGTTTACTGTCACAATTCCTATAATCTAGGAAGATCTTATACGATCTCTCCATAAAACAAATAGGGTTTCTACACCCCCAAGGACATACGACACCCCCCATCCATGCTATATATATTCTTTCTGACTTAAGTGTTGGAACTTTATTCGTCAGAGCCACCTCTGGCAAGTTTTTTTGCAGGATTTCATATCGAAGATGACACAACGAATTCTTCGTTACCGGTTCCCCATTCAGGTGAGAAGAATGATGTACTGTGGAGTCATATTTGACTTCAACAATATATATATATATATGAGGGTGAGGCACAACGGTGGAGTTGTTTTTTTGTGATGATTTCAAGGTCACTTATTCGAAACGTGGAAACAATTTCTTTGCAAAATGTAAGGGGAAGATTGCGTACATATACGCTCGCCCTTCTTTTATCTCTATACTAAATCAGAAAATATTTTGTGTATCGGGTGAACCCTAATATATATATATGTATATATATTCTCAATTAACTTAGACTGAACTCAAAGTCCCCCGGGGAAGCACAACCATAAAGATGAAATTTAAAAAAAAAAAAAAAAAAAGAGAAATAAAAGAGATTCTTCTACAATTTGTAATTGTCCATTGAATTATTAAGTTTGGCTTTTTCTGCTTTGAGGGGAATTGCGCATTGAAAAATAGGTAGGTGGTGGTTGCAAGATCCTAATCAATTCTATAGTTGACTCTTTGTCATGGGAATGCTTTATTATTAATAAGAGCTGAAAATTTTGGATACTCATTGATTTTCCATGTCGCCATTAGACTATAGTGGAGTTGGGGGGTTGCTTCTAGGTCCCAAGTAAAACAAAATGGCGCCTACCACCTCGGACTATATGTATACGGGATGAAACTTAAAGACAGCGATCGCTTGATGGGAATATCATGTTGGTTGGCCAATATTTTACTTCTGCTCCCTCTATATTAAGACATACATACAATACTTAAATGTGTGTATATACATATCATAATGTACATATATATTTATAGGCCAGGCAATGAGATACATAGTGCACGGGGAAGGGTCCCATGATATTGAAGAACAGAGGATCCAAGCTTTACCCCAAGTATAAGTATAGTTTGATCTTATTTTCAGAGTTGTAAACGAGTAGAATCATGTTAAAAAAAAAAATAGAAGGGATTTTGTTGAATTCGAAAACCTTGAAGGGGGAGGGGTGTTTTCCTCATTTGGGGTCAAGTTCTGAATTATTTTGTATCCTGATTTAAAAAAGTAGAAAAAACAAACACATTGACAATAACCCTAGGAAAAGGAGGGGAACAAAACTTAGAAAATGTTGGGTGACCTAAATGGATCCCCCCATCCACATATTTTTGTTGTTCAATGTGATATACATGTAAATTGGTCCACTGCGCGTCTAGTGTATGCACGTATCTTTGTATATACGTGCATACATACAGGTGTATGCATGTATCTTTGTATATTCGGTGTGCCTGAATGATAAATATTGTATACATGTGGATGATATAAATTAAGTTATCAAATTCAATCAATATAACCAAACGAGTAACAATTTATATATGGTGTATGCATATATCTTTGTATATACGGTGGTGTACTGGATGATAAATGTGTAAGTGTATATATAAATGAGATAAATTAAATTATCAAATTCAGTCGATATGACCAAATGATATAATAACACCTAACCTGATTAATCAGCAATTTAGTAATTGAAGGAGTAATAATTTATAAGCATATATGTGTATGTATATATCTTTGTATATATAGTGTGCTTAGATGATATACATAAATATATATATATCTGTGTGTGTGTGTGTGTGTGTATTTGGATGATATAAAATGAGATAAATAGAGAATATGACCAAATGATAAAACATCTCCTAACCTAAATAATCAGCAATTAAAGGAGTAGATCATATAAAGTCAAAACTAAATAGGTAAAAGGTCTTTATATTTACCGCAGGCCCATGGCACTAGAATTAGTGGTTTGCCTTTACACGTCAAAACCATGCTCTCCTTGGATTCCTTTCTATATTTTTATTTTTATTTTTTATTTTTTTTTTTTTGCTTGCTTTATGATGGGAACAAGACCATGTGAGATTTTCTCTAATTTTGATGCGAGATATGCTAACAAATTGGAGACTTGAGATGAATGTTTTTTTTTCAATTAATCCCTCCCCGTCTTTTCAATCTTTTCAATCTCTAATTGGTTTGGCTTATAAAATAGTATAAAAATAAAAGATTAAACATAAATATTATATATATTCACAAATATTTAAAGTTAATATATTTTTTGTGAAAGAATTCCGAAATTCATTAAAAAATAATAAATTAATAATTTATATTAGTTTGGGTTTTTAAGTTTCAAATATTTTTATTAAAAGAAGTCAAATAAACGCTCGTGCAATAGTTTTTCCCCTTTCTCTTTTTTTTCATTAAAAACCAAGTTAGCCTTTTTTTAAAACAATTTTTAAAAAATCCATTTATTTTAAATTTTAATTTTAAGCTGAGAAAAAAATAAAACAAACAGACACTCATACCATGCAAAATTTTTACTATAAAAATTATTAGAACAATAATTATTTTAATTTTTCTTTTAAAAAATTAAACTTATTTGTATTTTTTTAAAAAAAATATTATTCTAATTAATAAATATTATAAATAAAATAAAATAGAGATAAATTAAAATAATTTAAAAATTTTCAAATAACTCTAATTAGTCAATTAAAATAAATATATTAAAATTTAATTTTTATAAAAAATTAAGATTATGTAAAAATTTAATTTTTTTTATATCAAAATTTAATTTAAGTAGTAGTGATCTTATAGCAGCACAATACAAAATTTTCAAAAAAAAAATTACCACCAAAAAAACAAAACAAAAATAAATTATTTTTTTTCCTTTTTTAAAAAAATTAAAAAAAACCCCCAAAAAAAAATAATCCAAAAAAAAAAAAAAAAAAAAAAAAAAAAAAAAGGGATATGTTTTTTAAAGATGCCTGGTGAACTGTAACAATCTGTAAATAATAATAACATGGAGTAAAATAAATTGTTTATATTATTACTACGTGAATGAGCGACAAATTCCCCCATTTGAATATAATAAAAAGTTGCTCTCTTTTTTTTTTTTGTACAAATGATTTATATGTAACTAAAAACTTCAAGAATTTGACTTTCTACTGATCTGCTGCATTAGCATGATAAATCGATTTATAAAATATATTTTAAATATATTTTATATCATATAATTTTATATTATATTATTAAACTTCATATATTTAATAATGATATTATATTTATTTTTTTAAAAAATTTGTTTATAGATTATGATTTAAGAGGGTGATAAGTGAGGCCAAGTTTTGTAGATTTACAAACAAATTACCAAACCTATCTGGCTAGGCTATCATGTGTTATTTTCAGACCCAATTTATATCGTTAGGCCACAGATCTAGCAACTGTTACATCGATTTAATCTAAGTCTTTGAATACATTTCAATCTGCGGCGTGTATTATTAATCACCCAGGGATATTGCCATTTGTCGTATGTCGATCCTGACCATCCATTCAAAAGCACAAGCAATCTCCACCCTTTCAATTCTAATGGCTCAATTTTACTCAAAATTGATGTTTAGAGATTTTCATGTCGGTGATAACTTAGCAATGAGATTGTGCAGCACTAATGGTTAAGTGGGTCACTAGTTTTGAGAGCAAAAGAAAAAATGTTTTTCTTTTTTTTTGTCAAAGAATTGAATATGAAACTTTCGTATTAATAAAAAAGGGTTATGAACAAAAGAAAAAAATGTTAAATCTTGTTAATGGGAGCTTTTGATTTATCAAGTCGATTTAGTAGCGGAGTTAACGAGGCGACAGATTACCACACTACTAGCTATTGATAATACATATGTAATGATGGAACCCGTTTTGTAAAACTCGTTACATAGAATGGGTCTCACCCAATAACGATATAAGACCCATAATCCAATGCGTATAATCCATTGACATGAAAATAGGCCTATATCGCCCTATTTTACTGATGAAATCTACCTCCCCTAACGGATTTCAGTCGTTCCGACCATTCGAAGGAGCTTAATTTCATGGAATCCTACTCAATAATTATCCGACTCCCGATGAGATTTATGTGATCCAATCTACAAGAACGTTCAGTAGAACCGAATGCCATGGCTACTAAAAAAATCAAACGCTTCTATTTGTGACCGGTGATACTCAACTGAATTTCGTCTTGATTAAGTTTCTATTTCTTCACAAAGTGTATCTTCCTTATAAGAAATGAAATCTTGAAAATCTAATCGATAAGAGAAAAAATCTCTCCATATAATTCAACTTCGTAAATGATAACCACATCAAATTTTTGACGTTTTGGAATTTTCAAATCACTCCACAAGAAAACTAGGGGTTGCAACACCCCGTAATCACACGATTCTTAAAAGAATGCTATATAAAAACTCTTAATACACTCAGTCAGGTAAGTCTTCTAACTCAATACGGGACACACAAAGGTCACAGGGAGATCCGTCCTCCATTCTTCTTAATCTGTTTATCTTTTCGAAAACCTCTCTTTCTGATTTGAGTATCGGAGCCTCCCCCATCGAGGCACCCTCTAACGGTCTTTTACAGGTTTTAAGTCTCCTCATTGAGCACCCTTTCGAGTCATAAGAAATCAGATTTGTGGAGCTGAAACCCACCTCCAACAGATTAGCACCGTCCGTGGGAACAAACTCAAGAATCTTTTTTGAACACTCAGGACTAATCAGACCAATATGCCTCCGAAGCGAAGAACCAGAATAACATCAAGGGCCGCATCTACGATAGATGGTCATACCACTACCCCTATTGACACAGCCCCTCTTGTGGCACCCTCTCAACCTGCCGATAATTCTCCTGCTCACGGCCAATCTCCTCCCTCGGAATAGGTTCCGCAGCCTGGGTTTCAAGAACGCCCAGCCATGGTTCCTACGCCGATACCTCAAAAAAGGGTCAGTCAGCCCCAGATAGACAAACTATATTTCAAAATTCAGGATATGAATAAACAATTAGAAGGCCTTAGTCGCGCTATGAGGCCTGAGGGCCACTCTTCCTTGGGGGGATTTGGACGTGACCATCCTCGACGATGAATACCATCACTCAGTTATGAACCCTCGGTGACTTCTCACCATAACCCCGAAGATCTAGGCCAATGCTCGAGAAAATTAGGCTCCCCTCTACTCTAATGCTTCACTCTTCGACCCAAAGGTCTCTTTGGAGCCGACGCTCTATGACATGCTTTTGCCCCCATGGAAAGATATAATGGAACAATCGACCCTCGCGACCACACGGTGCACTTTGTGACTATAATGTTCTCAAGAGACATGACTAACGCCACCATATGTAGGCACTTTTCTACCACTCTCAAGGGAAATGCGTTAATATGGTTCAACTTACTTCCGTTGTTAAGTATAAAAACTTTATCCCAGTTTCGGCAATAGTTCAAAACTCACTTTGTGATAAATATGGGAGTAAAGAGAAAATCTAGCTCTCTATTGTCATTACATCAAAAGGGGGACGAACCCCTGAGGGAGTTCCTGAAAAGGTTCAAAACAAAGATGATGAAAGTTTCGTTCTTGAACCACTCTATCGCATTTGCGGCGCTACCTATTCGGTTGCGCCCCCACGGTATGAAAGTATCGATCACGAAAAACCTCCCTCCACTATCTAGGAATTTTACTCCCGTGCTGAGAAGTACATTACGGCTGAAGACGCCGAAACTTTCTACCGAAGGAGGAATCGATTATCTAGGAGATAACGCAGTCGATTGCCTCGACCAAATGGATGGATCTATCTCCCCAAACGGGCCTCCATCGCCTTGACCAAACGATCTCCTCGAAGGCCCTTCGTCACCCTGACCAAACGAAGAGATTTATCTCCCGAACAGGTCTCTGCCATCCCGACCAAACGAAGGGATCTATCTCTCTGAACAGACCTCCATTGCCCGGACCAAATGAAAGGATCTATCTCCCCGAATGGGTCTCCGTCGTCCCGACCAAACGAATGGATCTATCTCCCTAAACAGGCCTTCGTCGCCTCAACCAAACGAAGGATCTATCTTCTCGAACGGGACTTCGTAGCCCTGACCAAACAAAGGAATCTATCTCTCCAAATAAGTCTCTGTCACCCTGACTGAACAAAAGGGTCTATTCCTCTAATGGACCTCTAGCAACCTAGCTCAGCAAAGGACATTTCTACTCTCCTTCCTCCTAGCGAACATTCCTCGGAAGACTAGAGACACTCATAAAAACACATGTTTAGAGAACGCCCCAAGACGGACCAACATTCCTTAGAAGAGCCCGAAACAACAGGATATAATCGAGAAGTCTGTTTGAGACTATGAAGGGAATATCCCCAATTATTGACACATATCGAATGAAAAGAAGTATGAAAGAATCTTTCATTAAGAATCATTGTGATATAATGGTGTCGGAATTACAAGGGCTTTTGAGAAATAGAGGCCTCTCGGAGGGAAGTCTCTGCATCAACCGCACTCGTTTCAACTGGGGCACTAGTCAATCTAATAAAGTCTACATCCCGACTCGTGGTATCCCGACTGACCGCCTCCTTGACTGGAAGCAGGGTTCCCTCTAATCCCAACCGATGGATTATCTCTTCGACGCATCGTAGCCTCTCTGTCAACTTACCCCGAGCATCTCTAAAGGAAGCAGCGCATTGGAGTAAATCTTTTTTCGATTCAATTGCTCTCCGTTTTGCCACCTGGAGAGACTCCTCACGCAACTAAGCCAACATCTCAGTAGTATGCAATCGCGCCTCAATGGCCTTTTTCTCAATTTCCAATCGCTCATAGTAACCTCGAAGTTCTTAATCTCATTTTCCTTTTCAGTCAACGAGGTCTCAAACGCCTCCTCTGTTCCCGTGCTTTTCTCCTTTCGATCGGTGGCACCCCGTAAGGCCTCAACTTGGGCATTCAATCGATAGACTTTCTCCTCCAAATGTCCAATATTCTATTTCCTTTGTCACTTTTGGAATTCTGCTAGAGCCTTCGTCTGTAAGAAAAGAGAAATTAGATCACTTTACGGTAAGATGAAGAAAAAATGAGAAGAATTTAGAAGACAATACCATTAAGTCAAGAGACTTAAGAGCCTCGCCAATTTGCTCCATGGACATTTTGTGTAGCTCTAAATCGCAACGATGAAAGTCGAGCCGATATGCTATTTTCTTTGTCTTAGCTAAGTCCACGTAACTATATTGCTTATCCCTAGAGCTAATGGCCACTGTTCCTCTCTCCTTCGACCCCTTGTCGCCATTAAAGGAACGGATGGGGATAGAAGGAATGATAGTTGTTCCATCAAGTACCTTGCGTTTCCCCTTACGAGAAGGCCATAGGGGAAACGAGTTCGACGGGCCAGACAATTTTTCGACAAGTGTCACTGTCTCTCTTAATGCCTAGCTTCTACAATGACCGGTAGATTTCTACCAAATCTCTCTAATAGCGAAGCTCCCTCATTCATGATTGTTAGAGCATGACCAGTGCCATTCGACCCCCTCTGGTTTAACCTTGAACTTTTCTTATGGAACCGGAAACATGCGCTCCTTGATTTCCTAATCCGCCTCATGTCCACTCCCTAATGGAGAATTAGACTAAACTATCTTCCTCTTTTTCATTGGGGGAAGCGCTGCTAAGGTTTGGGTCTCAGACGGCCCATCGGTCTCTGCTGAAAAATGCCCTATAGACAAATCCCGATCAATTGTGACCTTTCTCAACAAAAAGTCATCCACGAAACCTGAAGTTCAACCTAATCTCTTTTTGGTTAACTAAGAGAGACCTATCAATCCTCATCTTTTCTCCTATCAGCAAGCCCGCCAGAGATAGCGTCTAATCATTTGTCAAAGAATCGATCAGGATAACCCTTCGCGTAGACTTATAATAACTACAAATCGAACGCACAAAGTGAAAGTGACAAGAGGGTCTACAGGCTGCAATCCAAGTGCAGGCCTTTTATCAGCACTAGGAAGCATTGGTATAAAATCCTTGTTCCGGAATTCTATAGAAAAGTACTTGCGCGTCCAGTCGCTTCTAGTGAATTTCTTGTAACGAAACCCCCCAATTGGATTCGGGACGAGTTTGCAACCTATACCAATCTGGAACCAAACCATTCTTTGTGCATATCACTAAGAAAAAAGGGCCGTCAGGATATCAAAATCGAAGCGAAAATGACAAAACCCTAATAGGGAAGTCACAGCGACAATTAGGTGCCAAGATATGGGCGTTAACAAAGTTAGAAATATATTCCATCGTTACAACACTTCAGCGAACGGACCGGAATATGGTACCCTCAAACCAAGCTCCACCATTTGTTTGTACATCGGGACGCAGCCCTCTAGGGTCCTATTCACTCTATCATTGTCTGTGGCTGATACCAGGGTGTAATCATCACCTACTAGCATGGCGGTCTGAACTTCTTGGAGTTTCAACGTCGACATGACACTCCTATTGTCGTTAATGCTTTGAACTACAGAGCCTCTTGCCATGCCTTTTACGGGAGCTTTCCTGTGCGAAGAGACGATTCGAAAGAAGAAAGAATGAATGTGAGCCAGTAGAAATGTCGAACCTCCTCTCAGGGAAGCATTTATAGGGTTCACTAGAGATGATTCATGGAAACCGAAAGGACACTAATTGTATTAAAAGTTTGGCATCTTTTCAGGAAAGTTATTACTCATGACACATTTTTCACGAAACGATACCATGAGTCAGGAGCAAGTAATGGAACCCGCTTCATAAAGTTCACTACATAGAATGGGTCTCACCAAACAGCAGCATAAGGCCCGTAATCCAATGCGTACAATCCATTTACACGAAAATGGGCATATGTCATCACGCTCTACCAATGAGATTTACCTCCCCGAACGAGCCACAGTCTCCCGACAATTTGAAGGAGCTTAATTCTGTGGAATCCTACTCACTAATCGTCCGACTCCCGATAAAGTTTATGTAATCCAATCTAGAAAGAACGTTCGTTAGAACAGAATGCCGCTGTTCTCTCTCTCATCCGGTCGATAGCTACTAAAAGAATCAAACGCTTCTATTCCTGGCCGCTGATATTCAACCGAATTTCATCTTGATTGAGTTTCCTATTTCTTCGCGAAACGTATTTTTCTTATAAGGAATGAAATCTTGAGAATCTAATCAATAAGGAAAAAAAATTTTTCGTATAATTCAACTTCCTAAATGATGACCACATCAAATCTTTGACGTTCCGGAATTTCCGGATCACTCCACAAGGAAGTTAAGGTTGCAACACCCCGTGATCACAGGATTCTAAGAGGAAGTTATATAAAAACTCTCAATGCACTCAGTCAGTAAGTCCTTTAACTCAACACGGGACACACAAAGGTCATAGGGAGATCCGTCCTCCCTTCTTCTCAATTTGTTTATTCTTTCGAAAATCGTGCTTTCTAATTTGAGCATTTGAGCTTTTCCCGTCGGAGCACCCTCCGGCGGTCTTTTATTGGTTTCAAACCTCTTAATTGAATACCTATTCGAGTCACAAAAAATTAAATTTATGGAGTCAAAATTTACCTCCAACATAAAGTATTGTACATTAACTATTTTTTTATTCGTGAATGAAGACTTTATTCCAAAAATCGTCCTAGGTATATGATAGATTTGGGAGAGGGGGAGAGACCAACCAAAAACAGGTACCCGTTTCTAAATGCTGGCGCTGTGGTCTATGCTGTAGTCTTAAATAATGCACTCTAGGCAAAGGTTTTGACTTGAGCCTTGGATTACATCCGGCTTCGCTAACATTTTCTTCTACTTAATAAATATATCCATAATATTTCTTTAACATAGTTGTGATGTGTATTTTTTCTAATTATTTATCTTATAAAATTAACAAAATGAATTTCTCGTTCTTAATTTTATATTGTTGAGATATCAATAGCAAGGAATGAATTGGCATTGGAGATTTATTTAACTTGACCCCTTTTATGGATATTTTTCACTTATTTATTAGAGGAAATTTTTGAATTTTAAGAGGAAATAGTGATAAAAGAGAGAATGTTAGAACGTACCACCAGACACACCTCACGCCTATACACACATACCGAGGACGACGAAAATGAAAGTACGAAACAGCCCCTTACCTGGTTGAAAATTTGATGCGGGGCCACTAGCAGTTAGAAGGCCATCAAGTCTGGGGTGGGCCCTACCGGGTCCTATTAATCACAGCCCCCCCCCCCCCCCGCCTCCTTCCCACCCCAAATTTCTCTCTTCACCATCCAAAGATAAATTAATTAAAATTAGAGAAAAAGGGGCGGGGGCTCTCAAAAAACGGAAAAAAAGAAAACAACTCACAGCAGTTAAGCAAGGGAAGGAGGGGGGCTTTTATAATCCTGCTGTTCTCCATTTTGCTGGAGTAAAAAATTCCAGTTGCACTTCTTCCTCCATTCGGTTTTCCGTTTGGAGGGTTGGAGGGCCTCTCTCTCGGCATCGATCCGTCATCGGCCCACCCTTCAACCCCACTGTAACTTTGCTTCTTTTTCCGATTTAGGCTGAAAAATGGACGTTCGAAGACGATCGAGCGTGGCCCCGCTTCCATCCGCAATAGTTGGGAAAGGCAAAAACGACATCGGATTGATGAAGAAGGTGAAGGATTTGCCTCCCCCTCCTCCAGCGAAGCCGTCGGACGCCTTGCCGCTCCCGCTCTACATCACCAACGCCGTCTTCTTCACCCTCTTCTTCTCCGTCGTCTACTTCCTCCTCCAGCGCTGGCGCGAGAAGATCCGCAACTCTACCCCTCTCCACATCGTCTCTCTCTCCGAGATCGCCGCCATCATCGCCTTCATCGCCTCCTTCATCTATCTCCTCGGCTTCTTCGGCATCGACTTCGTCCAGTCCTTCATCCTTCGCCCTTGTAAGGACGATGTCTGGGACGACGATGAAGTCCTCGCCGATAATAATGCCAATCTCGACAAATTCGTCATCAAAGAGGATTCCCGCTCTGCACCCTGCGGCGCCGCCTTGGACTTGGATTGCCCTCTTCCCGCCATCAAGAAGGCCGTCGTCGATCCAATTCCGGTTGCCCCTACCCCTTTTCCTGCAGAAGACGAGGAAATCATTAAGGCTGTGGTTTCCGGGACAATTCCCTCCTACTCTCTCGAATCCAGGCTCGGAGACTGCAAGCGGGCTGCAGCTATTCGCCGCGAGGCTCTGCAGAGGATGACGGGGAAGTCCCTGGAGGGGCTGCCCCTTGATGGGTTTAACTACGAATCCATATTGGGACAGTGCTGCGAGATGCCTGTGGGCTACGTTCAGCTGCCCGTGGGCATTGCTGGACCTCTGTTGCTGGACGGCAAGGAGTATTCTGTTCCAATGGCGACCACAGAAGGGTGTTTGATTGCCAGCACCAACCGGGGTTGCAAGGCTATCTATGCTTCGGGAGGTGCTACGAGTGTGGTGCTGAGAGATGGCATGACCAGAGCTCCTGTTGTTCGTTTTCATACTGCTCAAAGAGCCGCCCAATTGAAGTTCTTCCTCGAGGAAACCCTCAATTTCGATACCTTGTCTTCTGTCTTCAACAGGTACTCTAAATTGCTGCTTTTCCTGGTATGATTCGTGTTCTATGGAAAATCTTTTGGTAATCATAGAATTAAATGACTCTTAATTATATAGTACCTAATGTTGGACTAGAATTGGCGATTGAAGGATATAACAGGATACCAGAAGGTATCCCGTCATTTTGTTTTGAATTGGAAGCCTACTTTTGAAATAGAAATCATTTCCACCAATTGATTCACATGCCAAATTTAAAGTGTGCAGTCTCTAGTTGCTACCCTTTAGTTCGTGTGCTTTAAGGGTTGGAGCCCCATTTTAACCACTCATCATTCTTCCCACCCACTTTTTTGCAGTTCGAGCAGGTTTGCAAGGCTTCAGGGCATAAAGTGTGCTATTGCTGGGAAGAACCTCTATCTGAGGTTTTCCTGCAGTACTGGAGATGCCATGGGGATGAATATGATTTCCAAAGGCGTGCAGAATGTCTTGGACTTCCTTCAGAATGATTTCCCTGACATGGATATCATTGGCATCTCTGGTATGTGATCTAATCCGTGCTGCGTTGGGTCATACAGTTTCATTATTTCTTTATTGCTTTTTTTTATTATTATTTAACAGATTTGAAATTAAAGCATGAAAAATGAGTTTCCCTTTTCCTAAGCAAAAGCTCCACTCTTTGGTGGTTTTGCTAGAAATAAGGACTTGTGTCACTTGGGTTTTTGTAATTTTCAAACCCTCTATTGTCTAATTCTTGTGTTATTTTCAATGCAAATTTAAAATCAAATTCTAAGCATCTACTTGTCATTCACTTAGTTTAAAACTATATCAATTTTATAATCAACTCACTGGGTTGGATTATTATTATTATTTTTTTTTTGGGTGATGGGGAGGGGGATAAGAGTTGAACTTTGGATCTTTATTCAAGTTAAGGAGTTCAAGCCATTCAAGTGACCATTTAAACCAAACCTCTTGGTCATAGAATAGTGTTTTTCAGTTCCTACAATTTAATGCCATGTGAGAGTAACAAGCTTTAACAAATGATTTCATTGTACTGTTTTAAATTTTTAAAAAGTGACTGCTTTCCTTTTATTATTTTCTAGGTGTAGGTCATAAAGATTGGATTAAACTTTGCTAAATGTTCTTTTTTTTCCCTTATTGTTATGTGATTGGTCCTATTAATATTTTAGTGGCACTTCCTTGATTCCTTTTGTTTCCATCTTTTATTTTACCAATCAGAAAGAGAGAAATTTATGTTCTTAGTTTTCCAGAATTTACTTTCCTGTTCTTGGTGACTTGTTTATTAAGTAATTATAATTGAACCCCTTATCATGTATATGAATCTACTTGCTAACCTCGTCTTATATGCCTAGGCAATTTCTGTTCTGATAAGAAGCCAGCTGCAGTAAATTGGATTGAGGGGCGGGGCAAGTCTGTTGTTTGTGAGGCTATTATCAAGAATGAGGTGGTGAGGAAGGTTTTGAAGACAAATGTGGCTGCGCTGGCTGAGCTAAACACCCTAAAAAATCTCACAGGCTCAGCCATGGCTGGAGCTCTTGGTGGCTTTAATGCCCATGCAAGTAATATTGTCTCCGCAATCTATATAGCTACTGGTCAAGATCCCGCTCAAAATGTAGAGAGTTCTCACTGTATAACCATGATGGAAACTGTTAATGATGGAAAGGACCTACACATCTCGGTCACAATGCCTTCTATTGAGGTAATCCACCATAACATGCAGTCTCTCCTCCGATCTGATAGTGTGGTACCCTCATGATTCTTTGAATTGCTTTTGGAATTTAATTGTATCAGTTATACAAGCTGCCCATTCATCTGTTAGACTTATTTTATGTTCCTCCTTGCCCCGGTTAAAAGTGAGGGGGCCATGGACTAAAGAACCGCAATGGGACTCTTATATAAGAATTACTGGCTGGTAGTAGACTAGGGATATCAGATCTTAGGATTGAAATTGCCTATTTAATTTTTATAGGTTGGCACTGTTGGAGGTGGCACCCAACTTGCATCTCAATCAGCATGCTTGAACCTGCTTGGTGTCAAGGGTGCAAGCAAAGAATTACCGGGAGCAAACTCAAGGCGACTGGCCACCATTGTAGCTGGCGCTGTACTTGCTGGGGAACTATCCCTTATGTCCGCACTTGCCGCTGGACAGCTTGTTAACAGCCACCTGAAATACAACAGAGCAAACAAGGATGCCCCGAAAGTTTCTGCCTAATGGGGTCACCAGCCAATTAATGAGGCTTTCAAGCCTTATAAAGGAGGCAACAATCAAAGAGAAATAGAAATAAACTTTGGTCGAAGGTGTCGAGAGAGAATACAAGACCTATATTAAACGCAAAATCAATGGGAAAAAAAAGCCCAACTGTTTGTATTTTTCTTTATTCTCTCCTTCCTTTTTTTTTCATTTGCATGTTTTATTTCCATATTTTAGTTATGTAATACGCAGACTGTATATTTGGGTTTTCTCCCTTGCGACTAGGGAGAAATAGGAGGCTGGTTAATTAAATGTCATTTTTTTCCTCTAATTTTGCAAACCATTTAATAAAAAATTAGTGCTGTTAAACTACATCTGCCATTATATTAAATGATATTATTCTCTACCGCATTTTGGCTTGTGGTTTCGCAATGCGGCTTTGGTGTTTGTTCGGCTTCCCTAACGTGTGTGGGTGTCTCTGAATATGAGAAGTGTTCCCGCCTGAGAGTAGAGTGAAGTGAGAAGAGCAAAAGCATGTGCTATATGTCAAGGTTTTTAATTCCTATCTGCATCATGTTGGCATGATCTGGTTATGGCGGCATGACATCCCACATTATCAAGGATTGCGTTTTGTTATTTCAATGGTGAAGTAATCCTCCTCAGAAAAAAAAGGGTAATCTTCCTACTATTATCTTGTTTAATAAGAAAGTAGCAGGACCATTAATATTGTTATTCCTTTTAAGAATTGTTGTCACTGGCAAGACTTAATGATGCTAAGCAGACATATAAAGCACTCCACATTTAAGTTCTTCAACCTTACGAATAGCTATGACTTAAACCAACTCTTTTAAAACTTCAATTACTCATCGTCTCTCTGTCTCACTCCCCTTTTATTGTCTTCTTAGAGTAAGCTGTTGTGCAGAGTATTACAAACTGAGATCGAAAGCAGCAGTACTTTGGTCTCGACCAATGCTGGAAAGATGGAAGTGTGGTGTGTGGTGGGTGTTGTAAATGAAACTTGCCAGAGTGTCATGAAGTGTGGTAACAATCACACTCGCACCTAAATATCATATTTTACTTTCTAGCCATGAAGGAGCCAACGCTAGTGTGTCCCATGACCCAATATGTTTCAAGAATGGAATCACCAACATTTCTAAATGAAGAGAAGAAGATTTCTTGCAGGCCCGTTTGAAACAACTCAGACATGTTCCCCATGGCGGGTTTCCTATTCATAGGACGATAGAGTTTTAGATCTCATCACAAAATATTTAACCCTGCACATTTCCTCCGGATTAAGTTAGTGGGTAATGCCAAGAAGACGAGAAACATTTCTTTATATACAATATATTGTCAAACAGAGAGCAAATTACTGCGACTCAAGAGAAAATTAGAAATGTTTATACGAGTGACTGTTCTAATATTTTTACGAAGGTTAATACCGATAGATTAGTGATTTTTGAATGAGTCGTGATCAAATTTTCATTTAAAATTTTTGTTTTTAGATAATTTTTTAAATTCAGAATTTAATTGTCATTTTTAAATTCGTGGGTCTCAATACCCAAAAAAATGATAGAAAAATCCATAATATTTAACCATACACAGCACATGCCATTTACTCCAAACCAACGAACTATTGGTCGAATGACACGGTACCAGGATCCTTTAATTAAAATTTTAAATTTGAATCTTGAAAACGAAAAAATGATTATCGAGAAAGTCCGTTCTTAAATTTGGTTCCACAGTAGTCGAATCGGATTTATCAAATAATTCAGATATCGATTGATTGTACCCGGTCCAATGGCCAATTACCACAATATCAAAATCACCCAAGTCCATTAGATTGTAAAATCCATGAACAATTGAACACGCTCTCGGTTCTCGTTTGGCCGAAATCCCCCTCTCGTCCCTAGTCTATCGGTTAGACACTACCTCGATTGATGTGCTCTTGACCTATTGCCACTACTTATGTCTCTCAATTTCTTGGCTACTTAGTCCCCTAACCCCTCGATCATTTTAGCACTCAACTCTCTAACCTATTAGTCGTTCCCCATGTTTCACCGAGCAACTATAGAAGTAATTCCCGTTACGCAACGAGTCTAAATTTTGATTATCTGATAAGGAATGAAATCTTTAACAAATTTAAAGTTTCTTTAGTCTAATACGAATCTATTAAGGAAATAAGTTCCCACCAAAGTTCTTTCTAATCTCCGTAACAACAACTGGAACTTTGCTAAATCAGAGGACTCCAAATCTATAAAGTTTACATTCGTCATTCCTGTAATTTTGGAGGATTTTTACCAACTCTCTTTATAAGAAAACTAGGGTTTTTACACCTCTAAAGGCATGCGAAACTTGCCATACAGGCACATGATACATACTATGTAGAGATAACCCACTAGGTACTTTTTCAACTCTACACAAAGCACACAGGACTACACAAGGCTACTGGACAACTCTCCTCAGTCTATTTCTTTCTTTCTCTCTCTAAATCACTCTTTCTAACTTGAGTGTCGAAGTCTCCTTTGCCAGAACAACCTTTGGTAGTCTCTTGCAAGTTTAATCTTCTGGGACAAACAAAGAATCTCATTGATATCGACTCCACCTTCAAGTCGATGGAACAGTTATCTATGGAGTCCGAACCAACCTCCGATAAATTGACGTCATTCATGGGAACAAATTGACTTGTTAGCAAAGTTGATTTCACGCCTTGTCTTTTATTGCCCTTGCTGCCATGCTGCAAAAGAGAAAGAGACTATTAATTGGTTTTGACGATGACAATCTAGTCGAAGTTACCTCAGATCGCCATGATCCACTAGTTATTACGGCCAAGATAGGTCCATACAACGTGAGGAGAGTTCTTGTCGATCAAGGAGCAGACCATGATCTTCTCTATTTGGATACTTTTCAGTAGATGGGTTTCGCCCCCCACGTATCTACAACCCCAGATCACTCCACTAAGAGGACTCCCTGGTGAGTGGTTGTATCCTAAAGGTACTATTTCACTTCCTATAACTTTGGGGACACTTCTAAATCATGCTACCATCTTGGCCACATTCAATGTAATTAAACTTCTATCCCTCTACAATGATATCTTAGGCCGCCCTAGTTTAAATAGCTTAGACGCTTTGTCAAGCCCCAAACACATGAAGATCAGATTTAGAACTACAGAGGGTATCACAACCTTCAATTGCGGTCATGTTTTTGTAAACCATCTCTCCATCGGAAGGAAGTAGAAAAAACTCTCAATAGAGACCGCAGGATTCAGGGACGATATTGAGCAAATGGCCAAACCACAGCATGCCAAAGAGGTAATCGAGATCCTAATCACTGACACCCCCAGACAAACCATCCAAATTGGAGTTCACCTATTGTCACCGTTACGCGAGGCCATCATTGAGTGCCTCCAGTACCATTCTAAAGTCTTCACAAGGTTACTAGAGGACATGTCAGGGATCCACCCCTCGGTGATTGTCCATAACCTAACTGTGGACGCGAGCTGCAAACCCGTGAAACAAAACAAAAGGGTGTTCACATTAGAGAGCCAATGAGCAATACTAGAAGAGATCCAAAAACTTCTAGTAGTGAGCTTATCAGAGAAGTGAAGTACCCCAAATGATTGGCTAACGTAGTCATGGTGAAAAAAGTGAATGACAAGTGGAGAATGTGCATTGAGTTCACCGATCTCAACAAAATAAACCCGAAAAATAGTTATCCACTCCCTAATATCAACAAACTTGTGGATAACTCATCGGCTCATCAACTCTTAACTTTTATGGATGTATATTCTGGCTATAACCAAGTATGTATAGCCCCAGAAGATAAATAGATGACAAGTTTCATTATGGAGTTCGGTATTTACTACTACAGAGACATGTCCTTTGATATAAAAAAACGTGAGAGCGAGCTTTCAACAATCGGTTAACATGTTTTTTAGCGAGTAGAGCAGCAAAAATGTAAAAGCCTATGCGGATGATATGCTCGTCAATAGCACAAATCCAAAAGGCCATGCAGTAGACTTAGAGGAAACATTCCAGACACTAGAATGTTACAACATGAAGCTGAACTCGGCAAAGTGTACCTTTGTGATCACATCGGGCAAGTTTTTAGGTTTTTCGTTCACAAACCGAGGGATCAAAGCCAACCCAGAAAAGATCAAAGCCATCCTGGACATGTCGGTGCCCAAAACACTGAAGGAGATGTAACGTCTTATGGGGCAGATCACTGCCTTGAGCTGGTTCATGTCAAAAGTCAAAGAAAAATACAAGCTCTTCTTCGATACTTTGAAGAGGTTTTAAAAATTCATATGGATATCAGAACGTCAAACTGCTTTCGATAAACTCAAGGAGTATCTCTTGTCGCCCCTGCTACTCTCTCAACCTATCCTTGGTGAGAAACTTTACCTCTATCTATATATTTCTGACCATGCCCTTTGTTCTATGCTAGTAAAGTAGGAGGCTGACGTATAAAGACCCATATACTATGTTAGTTGAGTCCTCCAGGAAGTAGAAATCAACCATAGGCCTTCTTGTCATAACGGTTGACCGCCTTTGCCTGTACTTTCAAGTGCATACAATTGTGGAGCTAACTAATTAACCACTAAAGCAAATCCTATAGAAAAGAGATGCCTCAGGTCGGCTGATCAAATGAAGCAGTAAACTTAACGAATTTGACATCAAGTACCAACTAAGGCTTGCTATCAAAGGTCAGGCGCTTGCTAATTTCATTTTTGAATGCACGCTTCAAACCTACACCGAATCTCATTTTTGAATGCACGCTTCGAACCTATACCGAGTAAGCATTCAGTAACCCTCAAGAAGAATGCATATTACTAACTTGGACATTGCATGTAGACAGATCCTCTAACTAGTCAAAGAGTGGTGCCAAACTCATCCTCATAGGTCCTAACAAGTTCAAAGTAGAGTATGCACTTCGTTTTGACTTCCAAACCACCAACAACCAGGCTAAATATGAGGCACTTTTGATGGGGCTACGGATTACAATGTTATTGGGAGCCCAAGACATTAGGGTATTCACCAACAATCAGCTTGTAGTTAAACAAGTTGAAAAAACCTATGAAGCAAAGGAACCAGGAATGGCAAAATATCTGGCAAAGTTACAAGTGGTGATGCGTGAATTCGACAAAGTTGACATATAATAGATTCCCAGATAAGAGAATGCCAGAGCTGACACACTCTCTAGATCGGTCAATTTGGATTCAGTCGTTACCAGTCAAACAATAAACATTGAGAGCCTTTCCTACCTAAGCATAAATGAGCCAAAACAGATCTTGTCGGCATATGACTTGCTGAGCTAGATAGATCCCATATAAGCTTACTGGAGTAACGGTCAACTATCGAAGTCACCTATAGAAGCAACAAAGATCAAATGAAAGACTGCACAATATGCTATCATCAACAGGGCTCTCTACAGGAAATCTTTCACTCACTTATACCTCAAGTGCCTGACTCTTGAGGAAGGAGACTACATCTTCATGGAAATACATGAAAGAATATATGGAAACCAGTTGGGTGCGCAAAATCTAGCCAACAAAGTCTTGTGACAAGAATTCTTCTGACCTACCATGAAAGCTGATGCGACTGCATTTGTCAAAATGTGTAACAAATGTTAATGCTTTTCCTCGGTTCCTCACCAACTTTCCACCGAGCTCTGCCCAATTGCAAGTCCTTGACCATTCGCACAATATGGGATAGACATATTGGGCCTATTCCTGTGTGCCACAGGATAATGGAAATTTCTTAATGTCGCCATTGATTACTTTACCAAGTAGGTGGGAGCAGGATTGCTAGCCCAAATCACAACCGAGAAGATACAAAAGTTTGTGTGGACATCAATAATCCCCAGGTTTGGATAACCTCGTGTCCTGATTATGGACAATGACAAACAGTTTGACAACAAGAAATTCAAAGAATTTTGTGACAACTTAGAGATCCAACATCGTTTAACGTCAGTCGTCTACCCATAGTCCAATGGCTTTGCCGAGATAACAAATCGAATGATCTTCTAAGGGTTCAAAATAACAATGGGTGAAGTAAGAGTTAATGGGTAGACAAACTCCAAGGGATCCTATAGGCATGCGTATTACACTAGGAAAGGCCACCGAGGAAACTCCATTCAACCTAACCTATGGGTCCGAAATAGTGTTGCCAGTCAAAATAGGAATCCACTTTTTGCGAGTAAAATAATACCAATTGGAGCCAAATGAGTCCACTCTGCGGGTGCAACAGGACCTCTTGTCAAAATCTTGGGACACCGCATCCACCCAAATGGCAACATATCAACAACAGATGGCTTATAATAGGAGAGTCATGATTAAACTTTTAGATCGAGGGACCTAGTACTCCAAAGAGTAAAAACTACTGAACAGCCCCAACCGGGGGGCAAACTCGCACCTAACTGGGAAGGCCCATATCGGGTATGCTCGGTGGTATGGCTTAGAACCTATCGACTCAACCATTTAGATGGTTCGACCATACCCCGTATATAGAACTCTGAAAATTTACATATTTACTATTAATAAATTTTACAACTTTCTTATTCCGAAAATTTTTTATTTTACAACTTATCAATGATAACATTATATTTTTAACACAGTGAGCAATTTGTTCTTCGTTTAGAACCTCTCGTTCTCCCTATCACAAGGTCAAACCCTCTTGGCACAAAGCAATAATAATCTCTCGGCACAATGCTAGAGACATACACATTCAAGGCACAATGCCTCCGAGTACCATCGATGTAACGCCTGATACACTATACACATTCAAAGCGTAACGCCTTCGAGTACTATCGGTGTAACACCCAATACACTATACATATTCAAGACGCAATGCCTCTGAACACCATCAACGCAATGCCTGATACACTATACACATTCAAGGGGCAACGCCTCAAAGCACCATCGGCGTAACGTCCTATACTATATGCATTCAAGTCACAACGCTTTCGAGTACCATCGGCATAATGCCTGGTACGCTATATGCATTCAAGGTGCAATGCCTCATAGTAACATCAGTGCAATGCCCGATATGCTATACACATTCAAGATACAATGCCTCCGAGTACTATCAGCACAACGTCCGGTACGTTATACGCATTCAAGGTGTAACAGCACAATGCTCGATGTGTTATACACAATCAAGGTGTAACACCAACAAGTTCTCGATGCATACCGTTGAATTCTCTCTTGGCATAACGCTAATGAGCTTTCTGGACATCATGCCATCAAACTACAACCATGCCCTCAAGTGATCTCACATAGCACAGTGAAAGGTTCCTTGCCCTCATTCTTTTGGCTCTACGCCTTAGCTAGCAACAAGGCATTGTTCTTGCCTCTCGACGCATGGAGGCCATTGTGCAAGTTAAACTCGACCTTTGGTATTTCAATTCAAGCATCTCAAAAAAGTTCTAACACTCCAACTCTCAATTGTGAGGCAATTACAGACAACTCGATAAACAATTTCAACATGCTGTGGAAATTTGATTATGAGAAAGTTCATGCAAAAAGAAACCAAGGAGTTGGACATCCAAGTCTACCAATGGAATAGAGCAACAAAAACATCAGGTGCAACAAAACAACTCTTTCATTTATTTATCCATAAGATCTTTACCAAGTAAGTCAGAATTTATACAAGTGGAATCACAAAGAACATGATGTTTACATATTAAGAGTACAGAAGTTGGGAAGTGGTAAATTCAAAGAGAACTAAATTTACAGACAGGACGATGTGGAGAAAAAGGACAGTCAGGTTTGATCTTTTCATTCTCCCAACTCCACCTCTGCATATCTAGTTTTCTCATTCTCTTTACATCTCCCAAGAGACACTGACACTAAGCCTAGTGTTCGACCGTCTCCGTCAGACTTTACATGGGAAAAATGCCTTTGCCTCCCAATCTAAAATACAAAAAAAGGGGAAACATCTCCACTTATTGTAAGATCCCTTGAGACCATCGATGCAGGCCACCACAGTATTGGACTTCCAAATGTCATGATGGAACCTCGCATCGATAGTTCCTTCACTGATGGAACCTCATATCGCGAGTATTTCACCCTCTTCAAAGCATCTCGTTAATGACAAGATGCAAAAGACCCACCATAGAAAACCCCTCATTTTTGAAACCGCCAATACCAAAGTACTACTCACTACAAAAAAAAAAAAGAATTTAACGACGAATTTTAGCAACGAAAAATATTCGTTGCAAATCAGCAACAAGATTAGCCACAAAGAAGGGTATCACTGCAAATTAGCCATGATTTTAGCAACAAAAAAATTTTTGTTACAAAAGTCGTCGCTAATCTTTTAAGAAAAAATTTTGACGCAAAATTTGTTGCCAATTTGGAAGGAAAAAAAAATTCGTTGCTAAATTTGCGACGAAAAAAAATTCGTCGCTAAATTTACAACGAATTTATAATTCGTTCCAAAATTTGCAACGAATTAAAAATTCATCCCTAAATTTGCGATGAAAAAATTATTTGTCCCTAAATTTGCCACAAATTTAACCATTCGTCCCTAAATTTGAGACGAATTCGCTTATTCGTCCCAAAATTTTACGACGAATTTCTCAATTCGTCCCTAAATTTGGGACGAAAACGAATTTGTCCCTAAATTTGCGATGAATTTTTGAAATTCGTCACAAATTTAGCAACAAATATTTATATTCGTCACAAAAATTCGATTATTTGTCACTAAATTTGTTCTCAATTAGCGACAAATATAACATTTGTGGCAAAATTCGTCACTAAAATTCATTTTTCGCTCACTTTTTTAATTACTTGTATTAGTAACATTTTCTAAAATTAAAAAATGATTTGTAAACGGTGATATGCATTGTTAGCGTAGAAAATCTTAAGATGTTCACAAAACCAATAATTTTTAACAAAAAATAGTTCATTCATTTTCTGTTTATATAAAATAATGATAATATAGTGTAATTTTTTAAATTTGTACATTCATTTTCTGTTTATTCAAATGTTTCATATAATGATAAAAATATACATTCATTTTAGCCAAAATCTTATAAATTTATTTAAGTATTCGATTCACTAAATTAAGAGTTAAAGTAGAAATACTTGTTAATTAATGATCAATATAATGAATGTTTTTTATAATTATATCATAGTATGCAAATATTGTTAATGGTTTGTCTATTCAGTTTCTATTTTAGTACATTCAATGAGTTTTTTGTCACAAACCATAAGTATCGTTGCTAAATTCGTTGCAAATTGTAAAGAAAAAAATTATTTGTTGCTAAATTCGTTACAAATTGTGACGAAAATATATATTCATCGCAAATTTAGCGACGAAAACATTCTTTTGTCACAGATTTTAGCGATGAAAAAAAATTTCGTCCCTAATTTAGCGACGAAAAAAATTTTCGTCCCTGATTTAGCAACGAAAATCATCTTTCGTCCTTGATTTGCAACGAATTTAAGGACAAAAAATTTTTGTCCCCAATTTCAATATATTCCAACACTTTACCAATTTCTTTCTTCATTCTCACTCTCTCTCTCTCGCTTTGTTCATTTTCGAATAGCCGTGAAGGTGGTTCTGCGAAAGGATGGCGGAAGGGATGCCAGATCTGTGATGGTGATAGGTAATCTCTCTCTCTCTCGGCCGCAGGAAGCAAGCCGCCGGATCTGCCCTTCACGGGCTAGCCGTGGCAAGGGGCCATAGCCCCTGCGCAGCCCCGCCTCGTGAAGGGGCCGCAGGCCCTTGCGCGGCCCAGCCGTTGCAAGGGACCGCTAGCTCCTGCCCCTTCACGCATGGCCCATGGGCCTGGGCCCTTGTACGGCCTGGCCAGGGCAGGCCCATTGGTTTGGGCCGGGCCCGACCCGACTCGTCATTGCCACTATTATGAATAATTTTTTTAAAATTTTTTTTGACAAATGTTATTTAAAAAAATGTTTTTATAATATTGTTTTAATAATATATTAGTTATTTATAATTGTTTTTGATGTGTCAAGGTTTGTGATGGATTGGAAGCTGTTACTGCTGTGGATATTTGAGTCCATCAGTGAATTATTATTTGGTGGTGAGGAATATTTTAATTTGTACTGTAATGATTGGAAAATGCAATTATGTTAATTTGTACTTTTGTATTATTTTTATTTCTATATTAGTTTATTTTTATTATATTTAGTGGTTGATTTAATGATGTTACTGGATTTGTTAATTTTAATTTTTTATATAAAATTGGAATCGAAAGTGTTGATAATTGATTAGGTGAAACATTATGTTAACAATTATTAGCAATTTATAGTAAATCTTATTTCGATTAGTTAAATAATCAATGTTGTTAAATATTCAATATTTTATGCTTAATTTGTTTGATATTAATTAAGTTTATAATATTATTTATTATTATATTAAATTTTTGTGAAATTAAGGTTAGTATTATTGATGGTGTTGAGTTTTGTGAAATTAACGTTACTTTTATAATATTTAATTTATACTGTGAAATTAATGGTAAATTTTTATGTAATTAATGTTATTATTTATTATTTATTGTTATATCAACTTAGTTGGGATTAATGATGTTATTATTATTGATGATTTAATAGTTTTTATAAATATTTTAAAAATTTTAAATTTGGAGACAGGGAAAATACAGAACGAAAGAATTTTGATGTATAAAAAGAACTTATTTGATCGTCGGGGTTTAACTAATGAGTTTATTTTTGGATCGGAATAATTTTTAGATTTTGTTTGTAGTCATGTTGATTTTATGAATGAGAATATGTTAAGGTGTCGGTATAAAAGGTGTCGTAATGGTAAATTTTTACAGTGTGATAAAATTAGGGAACATCTTTATAGATTTGGTTTTACCCCGAATTACTATAATTAGACATGTCATGATGAACCGTTCATTTCTGATGAGGAGTATGGATGAAATGATGGTGTTTGTGTTCAGTCATCCAATGATAGTAGAGGTCAAAATGATTTTTATGGTTTGTTGGATCAAATCGTAGAGGTAGAGTACCCTGGTCCAGAATTATAGGTTGTTTTATTTATGTGTCGCTGGTTTGACCCTGTTAAAGGGATGAAGGTACATCCACAATTTAATTTGGTTGAAATAAATCATAAAAAATTGTATAAGAAATATGAACCATTTGTGTTGGTACAACAAGCAATTCAAGTATTTTATACTTCATATCCTAGTTTGAAACGTGACAAAATTGATTGGTAGGCTATTTGTAAAACAAAAGCACGGAAAAAAATTGAGGAACATTGGGAAGACATAGCATATCAACAAGAGGAAGTTGTCAATACATTTCAGACTTAGAAATATAATATTCCAACATTACAAGATTCCAGTGGAGTAGTGATAGATGTGGATGCAAGTGAAATTCATGAAGAAGACGATGAAGAATCTAATTTTGAGACAGATGATGAGGATGAGGATGAGAATGTTGATGATAATGATGTTGAAGAGTCTAATTTTGAGACACATGATGAGGATGAGGATGAGGATGATAATGAGGATTTTGATTTTTAATGACGGGTAAGTTTTGTTCTCTTAATATAATAAAAATCGAATATTTATCTTGATATATGATAATCTATTTTTTTTAGTGGGTAAGTTAGTTTAGTTTTAATTTACAAATTTCGTTACTCAATTTGTTGTCTATTTACTGTCTCATTCTTAAATTTATATATTTGATTTGTTAATATACTATCCTTTTTTCTATAGGTCATTAGAGAAGATTTCTTGGCATATTGGTGTCTTGTTTCGTCGTATTTAACTTGTCAAATTAAATATGGTAAGTTTATTCATGTTCTTCATTATGCATCTGATGAACACGCAATTTTTTTTTTAATAATATATTATGGTTGACAGTTTCGACGTGGCGGCCATAGATGAAATTCTGATGGAAGATCATGTTCTTCACCATCGCAGTCCGCTTCAGCACCTTCACAATCTCATTCCCTTGCCGGCAATGTACCTTCGCCTCCCTTTCTGTTGCATGCCCTTCGCATTCTCAACAAATGGCTAGTAATGTACCTTCGCTCGGCATCCCTTCGATTCGGAACAACGGTCATATACAGAGAGGGAAGATAATCGAGAGTTGATAGCCGCTAACGGAGATTCGTAAGTACTAAATTTTAAAATTTTAGATGTATTATTTCTTTTATTTATAAAACAAATTACTCTTTTAACTATCTTGTTTATTTAACATTGATTGTTTGAAACTTTATGATAAATTTACAAATTCTGTACATGTTATTCACAAACTTAACAGAATAATGAATAACCATTGAGGAGGGGTTTCGATGACTTACACAAGCACTCCAAAAGAAGCAAAAGAGCTATGGTAGAACGAGTTCAAGGTAAGTTATTCCAATCAGTTTATATATGAAATTAAGTTAATAGCTTTATTGTGAGAGGCTACCCCCCTCAGGGCTGGTACCTTCACTCAAGGTATTGTCTCCGCCGACCAGTCCGACTCCCCAGCTCGCTCTCCCATCGAACCCCGACCTACCCCTTTACCCCCTGAGGTCGACCTTCACCAGGTATTGTCTCCTTGACCGCTTAAGCGCCTCCCGGGTGGAGACAATACCTTGAGTGAAGGTACCCGCCCGAAGGGGGTGGCCTCTCACATTTATAATCAATTGGTTTTTTCCATTACAGCAAGTATTCACTTAGGACGAGATTGAAGAGCTAGAAGTAAGAAGGATTTTCAAGAAAAAATATGATGATCACATTCGACACGTTCTAAATCATGCAAAGAGACACAGAAAAAAGTCAAACTGCATCACCAAGCAAAATTGGGGCATGATTGTGAATTTTTGGGAATCGGAGGAGAGCAAACGAAGGAGTGAGCAGAATAAAAAAAACCAAGCTTATAATTCAGGGGAATCATATGCGACGTATGCGGGAGGGTCGATCAATATCGGTGAACATAGAAATAGATTGGTAATTTTATGCAAATACTAATTTTTTAATCTAATTTAAACTATTTCATTATTTCTAACAGTGTTCTTTTATTTTAGGCCAAGGAAACGGGGACCGACCCTTCATTCATAGATACTTTCACGCGCACATTTCAGAAAAAAAGACAAGACTTGGAGCGGGGAGAGAGATAGAGCAATTAAGGTTTGTAATTTCAAAACTTTCAATTATTTAATAAACATTTTCAATGTTGATTTAAACATATTATATTAAACATATCATAACAATATAGGAAGATGAATTTATTATGTTAGTCTCTCCCAATTTTATTTTTATTGCTGACTTGATTCTTTGATTTCTAATGAATTACTTGATAGAGATTCTCTGTTTTTTTTTCATAACTTTCAACTTATTCAATGTTAATATGAATGTTCATAATTTAGATCATATATAATCTCATGATTTATGTTACTAATTTTTTTATTTTCCTTTATATATATATATAATCAAGATTATGTGTGCTTGTATTATATTGTTATTGCAAATTTATTTTAATTTTTCTTATGACTACAGGAGAGATATGTTGAGCTATCACGCAGAAGTTTGAGTGCTAGTGATGATGTTGGCGAATCTGAGTCATTTGTTGATAATATGAATACATGGTCGAGGTGACTGGTGGACCAAAATGGGGTAGAGTAGTTGGGCTAGGTTCTTTGAGCAAAACTTATAAGATCGCTGGTTCATCTTCTTCCACCCCACCAGTAGTCAGGGTAGAAATAAATCAATTGAATCAAGAGGTGAGCCATTTGAAGGACTTAATACTGCAAAGAGATCAGGAATTCAATGAACTTCAAACAAAGCACACCCAAGAAATGAATGAGTTCCGCACGCAGCAAATGTTAATCATGTAGCATCTTCAATTAGCCTCCGCTCTAAGTCAGATTCCCCCTTCTATTTCTCCTCCTGATAATGCTCACGATAGTGATGAAGGTGATGATTTCTTCGATAATAATGATGATGATGATGATGGTAGAGGTCGTGCTTGAGATTGTGTACTGTTATTTGACTGTTACATTTTGATACTCGTTATATTGATTTTTTTGGTTATGTATGGTTATTGATATTTTAACATTTAGACTAGATGTTGCTTTTATCTTTGATATTACTATTATTATTTCTTGTTGAATTTTTAATTTATTGATCTTATTGAATAGTTAGTTATATTGATGAGTATAGATGGCTGAAATTTGATATTAAAAACGATTTGGATGATTAGTTGTTGAAGAGGTTGGATGAGCAGGTATAAAAACATGTTATATAGGGAAAAATGGTCCAAATATGTCAATAAAATTTATATTTGTCACAAAAATACATATTCGTCACAAAATTTGTCCCTGAAAACTATGCTCATCGCAAATTTCGTTGTTAAAATTGAATTGGAGTGACCTATAAATTTTGTTTAACGACGAATTTTGCTACAAAAAAATATTCATTGCAAATTTGCAACAAATTCTGCGGTGAATTTTTTTTGTTCCTAATTTGCCATGAATTGTATTTCGTTGCAAAATTTCTGACGAAAAAACTATTCATCGCAAATTTGAGACGAAAATTAGATTCGTGATAAATCTACCACAAAAAAAAATTTCGTAGCAAATTTTCGACGAATTATTTTTCGTTGGTAATTTGCGACGAATAACTTATTCGTTGCAAAATTTGTAACAAATATTTTTTCCTTGTAAAATTTGTGACGAATGATAAATATGTCACAAATTTGCGACAAAAAAATTTTCATCTCAAATTTTGCAAAGAAAAAAATTTTATTGCAAAATTTGCGACGAAAATTTTATTTGTAGCAAATTTGCAACAATAAATTTTTCGTTGCTAAATTTGTCACAAATTTGCGATGAATTTTGCGACAAAAAAATATTTTTTGGAAATTTTTGCTACGAATAATTAATTTTTCGTCCCAAAATTTGTGACGACATTAACAACGAAAAAAAATTTATTGCAAAATTCGTCGCAAATTTGTTTTGGGACGAATTTTTCTTACAAATTTGTTGCAAATTTTATCGCAAATTGATCCTTTTTTTGTAGTGACTATGTAAAAGAATATCTTATGGTCTTTATTTTTCACATGCTTCATCACCCATGAATCAAAACTATAGCCTATAACTTTGCCTCATCCAATGAACTGAAAAAACTTCAATACTGTCCCCTTATATTTATAGCAACAGAAAGCATCTTGAATATAACTCCTAGGGAATGAAGCAACACGCTTCATAATTGAAACAGTCAATTTCCTATTTAGTGCCACTTACACACAACCATCTCACTTCCACACCCTTTACATTCCATTAATACGCACTAATTCTAAGTTCTTTCCGTTCCACAACCTTTCGAAACAATCACACCTACCGCATTTAATGTTCCATTTTCGTGTCCATTTCACCAACCCAAAATTGCTTCCTCTCCAAGTTTTTCCAAGTTAACTAACTATTAACTCTACTCGTAATGTTACCTCTTTGAGCTAACATTAGTAGTGGGGAAGCAAATGATGATACACGGTCCAACAGCCCATTATCATAAGATTAGAATCACTTGAGTCCATTAGATAGTAAAGCCCATGAACAATTGAGCATGCTCTCGGCTTCCATTTGGCCAAAATCCCCTCTCGCTCCTAGTATCTCGGTTAGACACTGCCTCGGTCGACATGCTGTCGGCCTAATGCCATTACTTATGTCTCTCGATTTCTCGGTCCCCTAACCCTTCGATCATTTTAGCTTTCGACTTTCTGGCCTATTAGTCGTTTCTCATGCCTCATCGAGTAACTATGGAAATAATTCCCATTACGCAACGAGTCTAAATTGTGATTATCTAATAAAGAAGGAAATTTTTAACAAATTCAAATCTTCCTTAATTATATATGAATTTATTGTAATCTCACCTGATAAGGAAATAAATCTCCATGGCAATCAAAGTCCTTCCTAATCTCCATAACTACAATTGGGACTTTTTTTAAATCAGAGGACTCTAAATCTACCAAGCCTACATTCGTCGTTCTTGTAATTTAGGAGGATTCTCATCAATTCTCTCTATAAGAAAACTAGGATTTCTACACCTCTAAAGGTATACGGAACTTGCCATACAAGCACGTGATATATACTATGCAGAGGCAACTCGTTAGGTATGTTCTTTAACCCTATACAAAACACACAGGACTATATAGGTCTACAAGACAGCTCTCCTCATTCTGTTTCTTTCTTTTTCTAAATCGTTTTTTTTTTTTGAATTGAACGTTAAAGTTTTCTCCGTCAGAACAACCTTCGACCATCTCTTGCAGGTTTAATCTTCCGAGACGAGCAAGGAATCTCATCGATATCGACTCCACCCTGAGGTCAATTAGTTATTTCGAACTTGCCTCTGACACCAATAATTAAGTTTTTTTAAAAAAATTATTGATCTCCAGCAGTTTGGGAAGTGCACTTGGATTGAGGCCAACCCAACCTTCTCTCACTCTCTCATTACTCTTCAAGCAACACTTGACACGTGAGTAGTTCACTTTGGGAGGACAATTCAACTAGGACCGGAGGTTGTTGTTACCTTAGGCCTCACCTTACAGTTCCTCTCATGTAATCAGACCATACCATGTGGCAGGTGTTATGACCGTAAGTAACAACTTGCTAATGTAAGAGTATTTTAGTACCGGTTTTTTTTTTTTTTCAATATTTCTTCAGCGATTTCGTTCAAGTTAGAACTCTACTCTCTCTCTCTCTCCCTCCCTCCCTAACTTATTTGGTTTTTTCTGCTTTATGGTTCATTGGGTTCAATCTAAAGAACTTTTTTTTTGGGTTTATTGGGTTCGTAGGTTTTTTCTGCTCCTTTCCTCCGAACCTCCCAGCAATGGATCTCTCTCTCTCTCTCTGCGTGTAAAAATTTTATAAATCATTAGCTGTAGGATAACTCTTTGATTAATTGTCTTAGAAGAAATAAGTTATGACCTTAAACCTTGAATTTTTTTTCATATTCTATCACATTTTGACATGTTTTTCGTCAATATTGGATTAAGAAATCAATGCATAGAACTGATTTATTTAAACAAACATGTTACTGTTGCTACTGTGCATTTGCTTTTGTTATTGTACATTTGCTTTTTCGTGACTTATTTAAACAAACATGTTACATGTTACATGTTTTTTGTGATTTATTTAAACAAACATACATATTACTGTTGTGCATTTTTTCATATTCCACCACACATTTTGACATGTTACTATTGCTGCTATGCATTTGTTGTTACTGTTGTTCCATCACAAACATGTTGCTGATTTATTTAAACCTTGCCTCCCATTTTGCTTCACATGTTTTTTTTGCCTCTCCTGAGGTGAGAAATTGAATAATTAATGCTTGCTTGTGTAATCTCTTGCATCCATATCTGTGTCTCCATGTAGATATAGTTAAATTCTGAAGATGGCCTATTTGCCTCCATTTTCCCATGACCATATTAAACTTCAGACATGTGCATACTCCCGGCTTATACTGTTCAACTCTAATTGCATGGTGTTTAAGTAATTGGATCACAATTATTTTAAAAAATTATAATACATGGTATTTTAAACAATTTCTTTAATTTGTAGTTTAAAATTATCATTGGGCACATGATTTTTAAAGATGTTAAGATTGTTTTATATATTGTGGTTATGGCTAGTGGACAAATACATATACCATAGAGCAAAATTTTTTAAAAACAAAAAGATAATGCTAAGTGGTATTTCAATACTACTAAAATCTTACTTCAAATTTGCATGGATGAAATCCGAAAGAGTGGAAAACCAGGACTTTCATTTAGAGCTAAGAGATGGGAGATTGTTAACTGAAGAGATAATTTCGGATAGAAATAAATAGTATAAGAGAATTAGAGCATATTAAATAATCACTACTTATATTATAAGTTTTGTTGGGTAGTATTTTTTTATATAATACTATGATTATTATTATTATTATTATTATCATCATCATCATCATCATCATCATCATCATCATCATCATCATCATCATCATCATCTTACATCTGTCTCTCATGACCGAACCCATATTTTGGAATTAAGCCTCTGGTTATTGTTGTCGTTGTTGTAGATGGGAGATTGTTGTCAAGAATTTTAATACTCATATTGATAAAAGGTTGGAATTAAGCCTCTAGTTATTTTAGCATTGTTGCAAATAATCAACTCAAGAGAAAATGAATAGTGTCAGAGGGAAAAAATGCCAACGGGTAAGAAAAAGGTTGAGATAGCATAAAGCATAAGAAAAGCAATAAGCCAAATTGCTGATACTATAGAAAGTCACAATGCAAATGAATCTACTATAATATCAGCTACATCTACTATTATTAGACAATACCCAATTCTAGAATGCGTTAGAGAATTGAAATCTTTGAAAAAAGAAGGGGCATTGACCAGAGAGCAATTTGGTTGGGTTATAAATTTGATTCAAACCGATAAAAGCAAAGTCACTCTTATGTCTTTGTCATGTACAGAAGACAAGTTAGATTGGTTTATATATAACTATAATTTAGAAAAAACAAAACTATAAAAACTTGAATTGTTTAGAATTTAATTTGATATTTATTATTTAAAATTTGAATTTCATATTACTTTATGTTTATTTACTTTATGTTGTACTGAGAAATTTTAACTTTCATTATATTATATTTATGCTGATGTTTTTGGTATACATTAATATATTTGCTATGATATAAATATTTAGTTATGTATTTTGGTATTTATATATATATGGATTGTAATGATATTATAGCATCGGTAGAAGTTGTAAAGAAGGAAACGAGCAAAATTTTTTCAAAAACTATACGAAGCAGCTGCAATAGCAAGTGCATATTACACGAAATATTTATTGAAACAAAGTAACGGATCAATTACTCTGATGGTTGGAGTTAGGTTCGGAAAACCATTATCATTCTAGGTGAAAGTTATAGAATGTTTAAAATAAAACTATATGTTGTATTAAAACTTACAGATTTATTGAAGAGTAAGGGATGGTTACGACTATCTAAAGATATGATAGAATTGGAGGTAATCGCTATGTATCTTTGGACTTGTGTATACAATTAAAGATATCGTAGTGTCCAAAATAAATTCGAAAAATCGGGAGAGACTGTAAGTAGGAAATTTTTTGAAGTTTTAGATGGTTTATGTTTGTTAGCTAAGAAAGTCATAACAAAGCTAGATTTTGAATTTAAAGAAGTTCCGGCCAAAATTAAAGATGTTAGTAAATATTGACTTTATGTTAAATAATGCATTGGTGTACCCTCTCCTGCTAATGATCAAATTCGTTTCATTGGACAAAAGGGAGTTCCGACACACAATGTCATGGTAGTATGTAATTTTGACATGTTACTTTTATTGTTGTTGGTTGACTTGATACCGTACATGACAGCAGAATCCTTTCAACTGTACTTGAAGAAATAAAAAGTGTGTTCACAATTTATTTATATCTTATACAAATATTGAATTGATTTTTAATTAACTATTGATCAAATATATTGTTATGTTTTGTAAACAAATATTATGTAGTGGATGCTGGATATCCTAACATGAAAAGATATCTAGCACCTTATAAAGGTGAGAAATATTATATTCCTGATTTTAGAGGATATAGCTAGTTATAGGGTGAAAAGGAAATATTTAACTTTACATATTCTTTTCTGAAAAATGTTATAGAATGAACGATTGGAATTTGAAAGAATAGGTGACATATTTTAAAGAATATGAAGTCATTTCCATTAGTGAAATAGGAGAAGATAATTGTTGCAACAACAGCACTGCATAACTTCGTTCGAAATTGTGGCAAAGACAAGGAGTTTGATAGATGCGATCGTGATCCTAATTACATTTCAGAATTTAATGACGAAAAAAATATTGATGAAAAAATGGATTCATCTACTTATGGAAGAGAAGTGTGTGATAGCTATATAAATAGAGTTCGTAACTAAATAACAGTTGTAATGGTGGAAAATAGAAATATATGATTTATGTTATTTTTGAATTTTTGAATTTTTTATATTATATAAAAATAATTTTATATTTATAAATATTTGATTTTAATTGTTTAGAAAAATAATCAATTTATTTTTATTTTAATTATTAGTATTTATATTTTTTTTAAATGTAAACATATGAATTTTTAATCAATTGAAGGTAAGGGGAAAAAATTATATTTTATGTGTATACCTTTTATGGTAATTTAATTAAAAATAGAGTTTATAAAAATTATTTTATCAAATAATTAATTTATTAAAAGGAGCATTTAAGTAGTTTTTAAAAGTAAAAATATTAATCAACTTTTAATTTTATTTTAAAAATTATTAATTTCTGTTTTTTTTATAAGGAGAAGAAAAACTACAAAAAAACTCTACCAAACGATCACTAAGTCATATTTTCTTCAAAAGTGAAAACATTTATTCTCAGGAAGTAGTTCAGGTGACGTAATTTTATTTTGTTTTATTAAAAGTTTAAGTTCCATTTCTCTTAATAATATGTTTATATTATACTAAAATCTCTAATTCAAATTTCAAAAATAAAAAAACATATACCAATAGAGTTAATTTTTTAATTAAATTATAAAATTATTCAAATTAAATTAGTTAAGTTTTTAAATACCGATAATCAAATATAAAAAAATATATTATTAATATATATATTTTTTGTATTCAAAACTTAACTAATCAAATTAGACTAGTTATAGATTTTAATTTAGAGACTGATTTTTTAAAATCTATTCTTTTATTCTTAAAACATGAATTCACAATGTTAATTAAAGAAAACAGACCCAATAACCTTCATAAAATTATACCATTACCATTGATGACAAGGCGAGTTATAGGAGAGACATGGCGGAGCCTCGGGTCACAAGCCCAAGGACTGATATTATGGGCGCGGGCCAAGTTTAAATTAAACCGGGTGCACAGTAATTTAAAAAAAAAAAAAGGAAAAAGAAAAAAGAACAATCAAAAAGAAGGAGAGGGCTTCCTCGTTTCTTTTTCTCCTCCTCTTCCCTTCGATTCCCATTTCTAGGGTTAGGGTTTGCAGGGGGTTTATCAAGTTTGTAGAATTTGAAATTCGAATGGAGGAGCATAAACCCAAAACCAAGAAGGAGGATCTAGAGAAAAAGGATGAATCTAAGAAGAGAAGCAACCGGGATCGGGATCGGGATCGGGATCGTCGCGATGACGACAGTGATAGAGACTACCGGCACAGGGACAGAGAGAAGGGCGGCGGAGATCAACACCATCATCGCCGCCGGGAGAGTAGTCGGCGGTCAGAGAGAGAGAGGAGCATAGCTGCCGAGGAAGAGAGTAGCAGACGCAAGGAAAAGGATAGAGAGAAGCAGAGGGAGAAGGACAAGGACAAGCACGACAGAGAGAGAGAGCGATCGTCTAAGCCTCCTAGGGCCTCCAAGGACAGAGACAAGGAGAGTGACGGCGAGCCTGAGAATGGTCATGAAAAAGATAGGGATAGAAACAGGGAGAAAGAAAGAGCAAGAGATAGAGAAAGAGATAGGGATAGAGATAGAGTTAGAGACAGAGATAGGGAGAGGGAGAGGGAGAGTGAGAGGGAGAGGGAAAAGAGGGAAAGAGACCGGTTTCGGGAGGACAGAGAAAGGGAGAGGTGGTGGGAGAGGGAGAAGCTCCGCAGGAGAGCCGATAGGGATGAGAGCAGTGACGAAGGTGATGATGAAGAGGAAGATGAGGGTCTGAGGGACCGCCAAATAAAACGGCGAAGGAGAGAGGACGACTACAGGGAAAGAGAACGTAGTAGGTCTAGCAGGCCATGGGACAATGATACTGAAGACACTCAAAAGAACAAGGTGAATGAGGAGGAAGAGGAGGAGGACAAGGTTGAATTGAAGAAAACCAAGGAAGAGAATTTAGAGGAAGAGCAGCGGAAACTCGATGAGGAAATGGAGAAGCGCAGGAGAAGGGTCCAGGAATGGCAAGAGTTGAGGAGAAAGAAGGAGGAATCTGAACGGCAGAAGCTTGATCAATACAATGCCGATGAAGAGCCTAAGTCGGGCAAGACTTGGACACTGGAAGGAGAATCAGATGATGAGGAAGCAGTGGCCCCGGAGGAGAAGTCAGAGACGGATTTGAACATTGATGAAACTGCGAAGTCTTCTACTGGTGCTGAAGATGGTATGCTCATTGATTCTGCCAATGGAACTTTTGATAGTAATAATAACAGTAATAACAGTAATAATAATAATAATGCTGCCGATGAGGAGGAGGAAATTGACCCATTAGATGCGTTCATGAACTCAATGGTATTGCCTGAAGTGGAGAAGCTTACAAATGCTTCTGCTGCTGATGATAATGCTTCTTCTTTGGCTTCGACTAAGGATAAAAAAGATGAACGAGGCAATCGGGAACAGTCTAGAAAGGGTTCTAACAAATCAATGGGGAGGATAATTCCTGGCGAAGACTCTGATTCGGATTATGGGGACCTGGACAATGACGAAGACCCTCTACAAGATGAGGATGATGATGAGTTCATGAAGAGGGTTAAAAAAACCAAGGCCGAGAAGCTGTCTATAGTTGATCACTCAAAGATCGATTACATGTCCTTCAGGAAAAACTTTTATATTGAAGTGAAGGAAATATCAAGAATGACGGCTGAAGAGGTTGCAGCCTTCAGGAAGCAACTGGAACTGAAAATTCATGGAAAGGATGTCCCCAAGCCAGTTAAAACCTGGCACCAAACTGGACTTAATAGCAAAATTCTGGATACTTTGAAGAAGCTTAATTACGAAAGGCCAATGCCAATACAAGCTCAAGCATTGCCTATAATTATGAGTGGTCGAGACTGCATTGGCATTGCTAAAACAGGATCAGGAAAGACCTTAGCCTTTGTGCTTCCAATGTTGAGGCATATCTTGGATCAACCACCCCTTGTCTCTGGTGATGGGCCTATAGGGCTTATAATGGCACCAACAAGAGAACTCGTGCAGCAGATTCACAGTGACATCCGAAAGTTTGCCAAGGTCTTGAATCTCAGCTCTGTGCCTGTTTATGGAGGTTCAGGAGTTGCCCAACAAATTAGCGAGCTAAAGCGAGGGGCTGAGATTGTTGTTTGCACTCCAGGTAGGATGATAGATATACTCTGTACTAGTGGTGGGAAAATTACTAATCTACGTAGAGTAACCTATTTGGTCATGGATGAAGCTGATCGAATGTTTGACATGGGCTTTGAACCTCAGATTACGCGGATTGTCCAAAACACTCGACCTGATAGACAAACCATTCTGTTTTCTGCAACTTTCCCTCGTCAGGTTGAAATTTTGGCTCGCAGAGTGTTGGACAAACCTGTGGAAATACAGGTTGGTGGGAGGAGTGTTGTGAACAAGGATATAACTCAATTAGTTGAGTTGAGACCAGAAAGTGAGAGGCTTTTGAGGCTGCTAGAAATACTTGGGGAGTGGTCTGGGAAGGGTAAGATTTTGATATTTGTTCATTCTCAGGAGAAATGTGATACTTTGCTAAAAGATTTATTTAGCTCGGGTCATCCTTGCATCTCCCTACATGGGGGTAAGGAACAGACAGACCGTGAATCCACCATTTCTGATTTTAAGAATAGTGTGTGTAATGTGTTGGTTGCAACTAGTGTTGCTGCCAGGGGTTTAGATGTAAAGGAACTTGATCTGGTGATTAATTATGATGTCCCCAATCACTATGAAGACTATGTCCACCGGGTTGGTCGGACAGGTCGTGCTGGGAGGAAAGGTTGTGCTATCACATTCATTTCTGAGGAAGAAGCAAGATATGCGCCAGATCTTGTGAAGGCCCTTCAGCTTTCTGAGCAAGTTGTTCCTGATGACCTGAAGGCACTTGCTGATAGCTTCATGGCGAAAGTGAATCAGGGACTGGAACAGGCCCATGGGACTGGTTATGGTGGAAGTGGTTTCAAATTTAATGAAGAGGAGGATGAAGTTAGGAAAGCCGCCAAGAAAGCACAGGCAAAGGAGTATGGTTTTGAAGAAGACAAGTCGGACTCGGAAGATGAAGATGAAGGGGTTCGTAAAGCAGGAGGTGACATTTCACAGCGAGCTGCTCTTGCTCAGGTAGCAGCCCTCGCTGCTGCCTCGAAAGCAACAATAGCTTCGATGCCAACCCAAGTCTCCACTACTCAACTTCTTCCCAACATAGGACTTCCAGTTTCACTTCCTGTTGTCCTAGGTGGTTTGACAATACCTAGTGCGGCAGCAGTTGCTCCTGGGGCTGTGCTTCCCATTATTCCCAATGATGGGGCTGCTAGGGTAGCTGCTTTGGCTGCAGCCATGAACTTGCAGCACAACCTTGCAAAGATTCAGGCTGATGCAATGCCTGAACACTATGAAGCAGAGCTAGAGATTAATGATTTTCCTCAGAATGCTCGGTGGAAGGTCACTCACAAGGAAACCTTGGGTCCAATTTCAGAATGGACTGGAGCTGCCATTACCACCAGGGGACAGTATTATCCACCAGGTAAAGTTCCAGGTCCAGGTGAACGCAAGCTGTATCTTTTCATCGAGGGCCCCACTGAACTATCTGTGAAAAGGGCCAAGGCGGAATTAAAACGCACCTTGGAGGATATAACCAACCAAGCATTGTCACTTCCTGGTGCAGCTCAACCAGGAAGGTACTCTGTTGTGTAAATGCTTGCTTATCCCAGCTAGTGGTCAAAGAGTAGGATACGGAGTTGGTTGGTAATTCTTCATATATATATATATTTTTAAGTTGGATTTGAACTTTGTTCACTTATATCTCAATATTGGATCTTCTATAATTTTGATAATTTATCTTATTTCAACATTATCCTTTGTGAGCTAAAGATCAATCAGAAGATTTTCATTCTTACACATTTTTATTTGATTTACTTGGGAAATTTCTTCTTAATTTTTGTATTTGTCGTTGATATTGTTAATGCAAATTTAGGATTCTTTCTTTTGCACTTTAGTTTCTTCTTTTTGAAATGTTCCGTAATATATGGTTTTGTGGCCGAGAGTTCTTGTTTTGTAGAATTTGTGATTGCTAGATCCTCGTCTCTTTGGATCCCATTTTAAAATTTTCCGGGAAGTTTTAAGTGCTCCATCAATTAGCAAAGACTTCATTTCTCTGTTAAGAGAAAGTGACTAATGAATTTGGCAGTTCCCTAAACGGCGTGTGCTTCTGGCTGATGGTTTTACTTGTAATTAAGCCATTTTCTTAAAGATGCTCTCTCATGTTTATTGTTAGCATGAACTGGCATGAGAAGCCGATAGTGATGGGTAGCATGGAATGACATATGAAGCCAATAGGTTGGGAGTGTCACAGAGAGAGAGAGAGAGAGAGAGAGAGAGAGAGAGAGAGAGAGATTCCTCTCCTTTGTTCGGGTAAAAATGCTCAAATTTAATGAAGAAATGCTTGTGCTAAATTTTGTAGCTGCAATAGTGTGTGGTCAGATTTGGTTTTAGTTTTGGGGTTTCATTATGTTGCCTTCATCACTAAGCTCCCTCCAGCAGGACGCTGCTATGTTAATTCCTATTGATTAATACCGCAAGCATGCATGTTATTTGTATTGACAACTCAATTGTTCTGGCTCTGTAGCTCTTCTCTGTCTCTCTGTCTCTCTCTCTTGTACAGTTGTTGCCAGTATACAGTGCAGAGATCCTTGGCTTTCAAGGCTTGCTCAGACAAGGTCCGTGGGGGATCATCTCCAAAATACTTCAAATTTTAAGGTTACTGTGACATCCTATGGCCCTTGCATTTTCTTTCAAAAACTTTACCCTTCCGCATTGAAGGTACACTTTCCTATTCAATTAATTGCACAATTCATGTTGTAATTAGAGCCTTTTCTGCTATAAGGAATGATTGGACAATTCCATTCGGTTTCTTGGTTCTATGTTACAGATGCAATGATGTGGTTGTGAAAAAGTACATCCTCAAGTTCAAAAGACTGGAAGATGACCAAAACAGTATATTTTTTTTCTTTTTTATCTCTACTATAATTGTTTCTTTTGTTGTGTCCTGCTTTTCTTAGTATGTTTCTTAAAGATACACTGCCGAATGCATTCCCATAATGCTGGCTTTTCTATTTTGTTTTGATGTTGTTATGACCAGACATGATTTGAATCCAAAACTTAACTTTTGCTTGATTGGACCTTCTTTCCCCCTCTTATGATAAAAGAACAAATTCTATTAAGGGTCTAGGAATAGATGTCAAAAGAAGAAGACAAAAAGAGAAGAAAAAGAAGAGAAAAATATATCAAAACATGATATAAAATTCTCCAAAGAAAAAGAGAAAATGACTCACCCGATACACAAAATGTTTCTTGATTTAGTGCAAGATAAGAAAGGGTAGACGCATATATACGCAGTTTTTTCTTTACTTTTTTACAAAGAGACTATTTTCACTCCGTGAACTTGTGACCTTGAGATCACCAAAAGAGCAACTCAAGCGTTTCGTCAAGATTCACCATCTTCTAAGAAAAAGAGGGAAAAAAAAAGGAAAATGTGAAAAACCTTTAAAAAGTTACAAAAATTTATCAAAACAAATAAATATTATATGACAACAATATGAGCTTTAATAAAAAACTTTGGGTCAATCGTCCGAATGACAAATGTAGAAAAGAAAAAAGAAAAATTAAATTAAATTAAATTAAAATTTGAAAGTAAAAATAGAAAAAATAATACTAAAAAATAAAATAAAAATAATGAAAAAAGGAAAATGAAAATAAATTATTCATAAAAACTTAAAATAATAAGAGAGATAATTTAATTGTTTCGCAATCTCCTACGCCACTCTTTTTTTTTTTTTTTTTTTTTTTTGCATTATACCAACTGGTATCTGAAGTCATATTCTGACTAATTCGGTTCGGGACTTGTAGTGACCCATTTAGGGGATTATTCTCCCAACGTAGTCTGTTTCATACCCAAATCGCGATTCGAACTCGTGACTTTAGTTAAGTGACCTAGCGCCACATCCTATTAGGCCAACTATCTGTTGGTCTTACGCCATTCATTTCAATTTAAAGTCATTTCATCAATTAAATTTTTGGAACTCGTATTTTTATGGATAATTTGCATTCGGGTTTTCAACAGGTTATCCTGACATTTCACTGCATCTCCTTTATTTAAAGTCTTGCTCTTCTAACTGGTACGTTCTTATATTTTTATTGCACATGTCCAAACTATTTTATGTGAAATTCTCGCATTTTATCCATAATTAGAGTCACTTTCAACTTAATATGTACTTGTTCATTTATAATCCTATATTTTCTAATTTTGCCACACATCTATTTGAGTATCTTCATTTCGGTTACAGTCATTTTATACTCTTGTTATTGTTTAATGGTCCAATACTTGGTGTCATTCAATAATAAGGTCTTGCCATGGTTTTATAAAACTTTTCTTTCAAGTGCAATGGCATCATGTGATCGCAAAGAATTCTAAATGCTCTTCTCCATTTCATTTAATTCGTTTGGATTTTATAATTCACATTCTTATCTATGTTGTCATCGTTTTAAAAGATGAATCTAAAATATCTAAAACATTCACTTTTCAGTATGTCTTATCTTGTCATTCTAATTTAATCATTTTTTCATTATTCTAATGACTGCCACTATACGTATATCTTATATACTCAGTTTTTGACATAATCAAAATCATCTGAATTCTATTTTGTCCATCTATAACTCTAATTTAATACTAATACTTTCTCTTCGATTGCTTACTCTACCCAAATCTCTCGCCCCGATTATTCGAGTAACTCTTTTATGCTGCTCGACCAGGTAAGTAGTCTCATCCCCTCCCCCCTCTCTCTCTCTCCCTCCCTCTCTCCTTCGAAAACTACCTTCTCCTTCTCCTACCCTCCCTCTCTGCTCACTTCGAAGATCTTTCAAAAACCTACCCTCCCTCTCCTGCTTTCTCTTTTGATCTCTCTCGCTTTATCTCCCTTTCTTTCTCTCTTGCGATCTCTACCTTCATCCGTCTCGTGAACTCTCTCTCCTTTTCTCTCTCGTCGACCCCTAGACGACCTAGATCCGCCCTCCGATCGTAGCCTTTGGCCTAGATCTATCCTCTAAGTCCACAATCTTACTGGAAAATCCCAGATCCGACTCTCTAGCATTCAAAAAAACCAAATTTCTCAAAGGTTCTTGCTATGCTCTCAAAGGTTTTTCTCTGCTTTATCAAATCCCTGGTGCTACTCCCTTTCTAACGCTCTCTCTCTCTCTCTCATGCTCCCTCTCGCCTCGCTGACCTTGGCAAGAACCCGTCACTGCCTCACCCTCTCCCCTATTCTCTGTCGCCTTCTCTCTCTTGCCTTCTGCCTTCTCTCCCCTGATCTCTGTGCACTTATTATTGTTAATAATATTATTAATATTATTATTACTATTATTAGTATTATTATTACTACTATTAGTAATAATATTATATTTATTATCATTATTATCATTATTATTATTGTTATTATAACTATTAATACTATTACTATTACTACTATTACTATTTTTATTACTACTATTAATATTAGTATTATTTTAATTATTTTAATATAAATATATTGTTATGAATTTAAAGTTATTAAATATTGAAAATAATAAAACTTGTATCGATATAATTGTAATTTAAAATTTACTATTTTATTATTATCATATTTTCTATTTCGTTTTATATATTACTATTTGAAGAATTCTGTTACATCTGGTCCCAAACTCGGGTAAAGGAATAAGGTTGCAGTATGTCGACAGTCAACGTAAAATGTATTGTCAGAACAAAAAATGGAAAATAAATGTAAAAAAACATTTGGGGTGTTTTCACCACAACGATTCGCTATATTGGAGTTCAGGTGTAGTGAAAAGGTAGCAAGGGACTCTAGGGTGAGATAAATAAATTAGTTCATGATAATAGGATTCGTCTAACCACTTGAAGTATAGAATCCTTAACCGGCAAATTAGGAAAGATAAGAGAAGCAATGAATAGACGAAAAATTAATGTCATGCATTTTCAATAAACTAAACAGAAGTGGAAGAGGACTAAAATAGTAAAGTCTTATGGCGATAAGTTGTGATATATAGGTAGGGATAGAATTAAAAATGAGGTAAAAATAATTATATATAAGGACCTAGTAGATGATATATATTAGAGATAAGAAGGAAGGGAGATAGAATTATGCTTGTCAAATTAGTGAATGGAGAAAACGTAGTCAATATAATCAGTGTGTATGCGTTCCAGATAGGTTCAGATACAGTTAGTAAAAAAGAATTTTAGAAGAATTTAGATAAATTTATACAAGTCATATCTAGTGAAGAGAAGTTATTTATTAGAGTAAACCTAAATGGACATGTATGAGAGAAAAATGAGGAATTTGAAACCATACATGGAAACTTTGATTTCGATTGTAGGAATGAGTCGGAAAGTACCATTTTAGAGTTTGTCATAGCATTCGATATGGTACTCATAAACACATTTTTCAAGAAAAAAGAGTCGCACATAATTACATATAAAAGTGGATCGAATGTCTGTCAAATAGATTTCTTTCTTACTAAGAGGGATAATAGAATGACCTGTAAGGACTACAAGGTTATTGTTGAATTTATTATTTATATTATGGTTTTATTTTAAATTGATTAGTAATCTAATTGATAGATTTTATGGTTTTTATAGTTAGGTGATTGAAAAATTGAATAGTGGATCAAAGTGGGCTTAAGGAGTCATTTTGAAGTTTAATGGTTCAAGATATTAATTTGGGCCTATAAAGAAAAGAAGAAACTTGACAAAATTATATAATTTTTAGTTTTAGTTAATTTTAGTAGAATTTTACTTTAAGTGAAATTGTTTTTAGAAGTTAAACTTTTGACTTTCCCTTTTTGGAGAAGCTAATCCTAATCTTTTGGATGGGGGACTCTCTTTAGATCTAGAGGACTTCAAGAGAACTTTTTTTGTATGTCCCTTTTAACACACATTTTATAGGATGGCTGCTTCTGTTTTCGTTAGGGTTTTGCACTTCTTTTCTTCAAGCAACATTTTATTTTTATTTCTTTTGTTGAAGATTTAAGGAATGATGTCTTCCACCATGAGTGGCTAATTTTATCTTTTCTGATTCAAGGGAAACTTTTATTTGATTATCTTTATTGTGAGGTTATGTGTTTAATTTAATTTCTTACCCTTTTAATTTAAGTATTCGTTGGTTCTTAATTTTATTTTATATGAAAGATTGGTATTGATTAATTTGACAATTTAATTCAATATTATTTTTTTTATTGCTATCAAGGAGTTCAGTGATCCGTAATTATCATAAATAAATGGTACAAGTAGCAATTAGATTATTTATATTTGTGAGTCTTTTACTAATATTCATATTTAACCTAAAGAATCAATATAACAAGATTAAATAATTGTGGTTATCCTAATTATTTGGATTTTGGTATAATTATTTTCACAAAACTTAATGCTATCATTATATTGATATGAAATGCTATCATGTCCGGTCGATTAATGATAAATTTTGATTAGATGCTGGATTTGATCAATTAATTTAGAAAAATACAAGATTTATTACGGTTATCCTAATAAATTTAAGGTTAAATGATTCAATTGCAAGATAAATATTTTTTACTCGTGATCAATGACAATTGAATGTGATGAACTTTTGGATTAGAGTTTGGTAGATTGAATTTCCTTTCAAATTTTCGTTATTTTGTATTGTTAATTTATTTCTTATTTGTTTAGTTGTTAATTTTCAGTTTAAGAATTTAATTGTCAAAACCTTCATTTTTATGAGATGAAAAGATTATTTTTGGAAAAAAAATTTTCTGCATCTAGGGTTGCTAATATCAGAAAAGAAATATGTGAGATTCGACAGATTAGTTGAGAGATATTGTATGAATATTTTGAGAGATTCAAACAATTTTGTGCTAACTGTCTACATCATTAAATACCGGATCAGCTCTTAATTCAATATTTTTATGAAGGATTTCTACCCATGGATAGAAGTATAGTAAATGTAGCCAGTGGTGGAATTTTGGTCAATAAAACACCTGAGGAATCCAGACAGCTAATTTTAAATATGATAGAAAATTCTCAACAATTTGAGATGAGAATGGATGGAGTTACAAAACATGTCAATGAGGTAAATCACTCAAATCTTCAAAATTAAATTTCGGAACTAACTACTTTGGTTCGTTAGTTGGCTGTAAGGCAATTGAAGGCAACCAAAATCTGTGGCATACACTCAATTCCCGGACAACCTACGAATATGTGCTTATCTTTGCAAAAAGATCCTACATAGCAAGCCAATACCATTGGAGGATTTCCTGGACAACTTCAAAGGAAGTACGGCTCTCACTCCAATCATTACAACCCTGGGTGGAGAGATCATTCAAATCTGAGCTATGGAAACCAAGAAGGGCAGACAAGATATCCACACCAACATTTTAACAGACCAACACCCGCACCTACACAATCTTCTAATTCTGGTATGTCTTTAGAAAATATAGTGAAGGCTCTTGCAACTAATACTCAACAATTTCAACAGAAAACAAGACTGAGTACACAAAGTTTGGGGAATCAAATCACTCAACTAGTAATTTCGGTTAGTAACTTGGAGGCTTAAAACTCAGGGAAACTACCTTCACAAACGATAGCAAACCCTGAGGAGAATGCTAGTGCAATGGTGTTGCAGAGTGGAAGGAAATTGCAATCAAGCCCATTATCGCCCAAGAAGGTAGATGAAAAGAAGGATGAAGAGGGAGAGGATGAAGCTGCAAATGAAAATCCAATTAGGGTAATATCTAATTCCCCTTTACCTAAGAATTCTAATACAATTGTGCCACATTTTCCCAGCAAGTTGAAAAGATCCAAGAAGGAATACTACGAGAGGGAAGTTTGGGAAACCTTCAAGAAGGTAGAAATAAACATGCCATTGTTGGATGTTATTAAGCAAATTCTGAAATATGCAAAAATTTTGAAGGAATTGTGCACAAATAAAAGGAAGCTGAGAGGTGATGAGAAAATAAGGGTGGGGGAGAATGTGTCTGTTATTATCAAGAGAACTCTACTCGAGAAATATGCAAATCCGGATATATTTACTTTACCTTGTGTTATTGGTATACAGAAATTTGAACGTGTCATGCTAGATTTAAGAGCATCAATTAATGTTATGTCAAATTCTATTTATATTACTTTAAATCTAGATCCCTTAAAGGAAATTAGAGTGTTATTCAATTAACTGATCGTTCTATTGTGTATCCAAAAGGGATTGTTGAAGATGTTTTGGTGCAAATTAACGAATTAATTTTTCTAACAGATTTCTACATTTTGAAAATGGAGGAAGACACCATTACGAATTCAGCTCCACTTTTATTAGGAAGACCATTCATGAAGACAACAAAAACTAAAATAGATGTAGATGAGGGTACCCACTCTATTGAGTTTGACGGTGAGATTGTTATATTTTTGAAGCCACAAGATACCCGAGTGAGTGTCATTCGATTTGTTCTGCTAACATTATTGATTCAATTGTGTAAGAATTTTTTGAAAAAGAAAATGACACAAATCTTGAATTTGATGCACAGTTGAACATTAAGGAGGAGTTGATTGAGACTTGCAAAATATCAGAGCCAATATCAGAACCACAATTAAGATTAACAAACTCAAGTACACTATTCTCTATTTCTCATAATAAATTCTTACCCTCTATTTTGCAGGCTCTGAAGTTGAAATTGAAGATCTTGCCGGATTATCTTAAATACGTCTATTTAGGTGATGAAGAAACTTTACCCATGATCATAGCAAGGGAGTTAACGATGAACAAGAAACTCGACTACTCTAAGTCCTAAAGGAATATAAGACAACAATTGATTTGACTTTAGCTGATATAAATGACATTAGCCCATCAATTTGTATGCATCGAATTCTTTTAGAGGAGGACGCCAAACCAGTGAGGGAATCACAAAGGAAACTAAATCAAAGTATCAAGGAAGTGGTAATGAAAGAAATTCTCAAACTTTTGGATGAAGGAATAATCTACCCAATTTTGGATAGCAAGTGGGTAAGCTTAATCCATGTGGTACCAAAGAAAACGGAGATCACGATGGTAAGAAATTAGGACAATGAGTTAGTATCTATGAGAGTGCAAAATGGTTGGCGAATGGTTATTGATTTTCAGAAACTCAATTTAGCCACCAGAAAGGATCATTTCCCCTTACCCTTTATTGATCAAATTTTAGAAAGATTGGTCGGAAAATCATTCTTTTGTTTTCTTGATGGTTTTTCAGGTTATCATCAGATTGTGATCGTACAAGAAGACCAAGAGAAGACTACATTCATGCATCTATTTGGAACGTTTGATTATGGATGCCTTTTGGTCTATGCAATGCTCCAAGTACATTTCAAAGGTGCATGTTGACCATTTTTTCTGAATATATTGAGAAATGTATTGAAGTGTTCATGGATGATTTCATTATTTATGGTGATTCGTTTGATAATTGCTTGGGTCATTTGATCAAAATCTGGAAAAGATGCAAGGAAACAAATTTGGTTTTAAACTATGAAAAGGGTCATTTTATGGTAAGAGAAGGCATTATGTTAGGGCATGTGATTCCCTCTAGGGGTATCAAAGTAAATAAGGCAAAAGTTGATTTGATAAAAAACTTACCTTACCCTACAAATGTTAGAGAAATACGTGCTTTTCTTAGACATGCAGATTTTTACCACAGGTTTATTAAGGATTTTTCCAAAATTACTTTGCCATTGTCCAATTACTTCAAAAGGATGTGCCTTTCGAATTTGGGGAAGAATGCCAAAAGCATTTGATAAGCTCAAAAATTTATTGACTATTGCACCAATCATTCAACTACCTAATTGGAATTTACCTTTCGAAATCATGTGCGATGTAAGCAATTTTGTTGTACGAGCTGTTCATGTTCAACAGGTTGATAAGAAGAGTGACATCATTTACTATGCTTCAAGGATATTGAATGCTACTCAATGCAACTGCACCACTACCGGAAAGGAGTTCTTAGCAATTGTTTTTGTTTTAGATAAATTCATATCATATTGGCTTAGCTTTAAAGTGATTGTGTGTTCTGACCATATAGCTTTGAAATATCTATTGGCAAAAAATAAGTCGAAACCAAGGTTGATCATGTGGATACTCTTGCTTCAAGAGTTTGATTTGGAAATCAAGGATTGAAGACGAGCTGAAAATCTGGTGGCTGATCATTTAAGCAGGTTAGTGTGAGCAATTGTTCCACTTAAAAGTTACAACCCCTTGGTATACAAATATAGTGAATTATTTGGTCACTCGTATTTTGTCCAGTCATCTTAGTAAGTCAAGGAAGGAAAAAATTTGGTATGAGACAAAATATTAGGAAAAAATTCGATATGAGGTAAAATATTATGTGTGAGATGAGTTTTATTTGTAGAAATTTTGCTTTGATCAAATAATTAGGAGATGTATCCCAGAAGATGAACATAAATTCATTTTAGTATTTTGTCATAGTTATGCTTGCGGAGGACACTTTGGGTCAAAAAGAACCGCTAGGAAGGTTTTGGATAGTTGGTTGTATTGGAAAAGCTTGTTTAAGGATGCATACTTGTTTTGTAAAAGTTGTGATAGTTGTCAAAAAATAGGTATCTTGTCCTATAGAAATGAGATGCCCCAAACTATTATTCTTGTTTGTGAAATATTTAATATATGGGGTATTGATTTTATGGGGCCATTCCCTTTATCTTGTGGATATGCTTACATACTTTTGGTAGTTGATTATGTGTTGAAATGGGTGGAAGCAAAAGCCACCAGGACTGATGATTATAACTCTATTATAGGTTTTATCAAGTCTAACATTCTCAACAAGTTTGGAATCCCTAGAGCCATCATAAGTGATCAAGGAAGCCATTTTTACAATCGAGCAGTCAAAACTTTAATGAAGAAGTATGAGGTATATCACCGACTCACTATGGCATATCATCCATAAATAAATGGACAAGCCGAAGTTTTTAATCAGGCGGTTAAATCCATTACGGAGAAGACTGATAGCGATATTTTTATACATTTGAATTATTTTATTTTATTTTATTTCAGGCTTTATTTATGACTTTTAGAACTATTTTTAGGTTTTATTTCGTGATTTTACACTGATTATTTTCGTGGATTTTATTTTAAGATTATTTGACTTATTTAAGACTATTGAACTACACAAATAGTTGTTAGTATTTTGGGTATAACTTTCTCCTTTCATATCCGATTGACCTGATTCTTGTTAGGTTGGAAAGAGGACTTCAAGACCTACAAATCTTATGAAAACATCAGAGGCTGGGTCAGACCAGAAGATATCCGAATTTTGAGTCAAAGTTACTGTAGTGCTGGAAATCAAGATCCATGAGTTCTAAATGCCCAAGTCTAAGTGAAATATCAAGCTGTTATGAAGACCCACAAATATTTAGTCATTTAGAACTCTTAGGACTTAGATTATAAGGATGAGACATCCTTTACACTTGGGGGAGAAGGGAGAAACCCTAGCAGCTGTTTCCTTGGACGGATTCTTCTATCTAGAGATGTTTTCTTTATCTTTTTTGTGTTTCTTTATTATGTCTATTTAGATTTTTTGTTCCTAGAACTCGATAAATTCTGTTTTTTGATTAATAACATGGTTTGATTCGTTTCTTTCCCTTAAATCTTTATTGGCATGTTCTTTTTTTAATGAAATTTCATTGTTCGACTTAATGCTTTATTCGAATGGGTCCTGCGATTTGATGATTTGCGATTACATGCGTGAGATCGAGAGAAAATTGTATGAAATCTGACCAATACAATAAAATTCATATAGGGTTATGAGATTGACGGATGATTAACTCTGTATGTGAAGATTTTAGGGGAAACCCTAGATTACAGATATTTCATAGATCTTAATGCAGTTCGGCCTAATCAAGATTGTATGACCATTGGGTTTTGGTTAATCGAATTAGCGTTTCATTACATGACCAGTAGGTTAATCTAATTTAGAAAAATCGGTCATCATCAAGAATGAATTTTTAGTCAATAAACTTTAAGTGATTTGAAAGATTTCGACCGTGTGAAAAAATTAGAGATAGATGAAATGATATCCTAGGATTTTATAAAACTAGAGTTTTTGTCTATCAATATTTCTATTTTTAATATTTTCGTAATTTTAATATTTTTACTATCTTGATTCATTCTGTCCAATTTAAATAGAGTATTTTATATTTGGTAATACATAATATCTTCGTGAGATCGACACTTGTTCTGCATTATACACAATACTCGACTAGGGTATACTTGCCTAAAATCGTGATACACCTAAATCGCGTAACAAGTTTTTGGCGCCATTGCCGGGGATATTCATTCATATCAATAAAAATCATCTTGTTTGAAATTAGACATTATTTTTTTTTTATTTCTTGTCTCTTTCTTGTTCTTGGTAAATAAGGTATACAGATTTTAGGATTTTTCATATATTTCTTGCTTCTTCGATATAAAATTAGGTTTTTTAGGGTTTTTTTTTCGGCTATTTGAAAATGGATTAAGGAATTAGGGCAAGTGACCACTTGTTTCGAAGGATTTTACCTGTTGAACAAAACCCACAGCCTTAGCTACAGGCGCAACCCTATTTTCATCAAATTACATCATTTTCATAGGCTTTTATTTTTTTTTCATGATTTTTTAGAATTTTTTTATTGTCTTCTTGGGTATGTTTTTTGCTATTTTTTTGTAATTTCTACATTTATCTAGGTACTATAGATTTTTTGAGTGGTTCTTGAATTCGATTTTGAAATTTGAATTTTGTGTTATTTTTTTGTGTCCGTACAGTGCATGGTGCGATCCAAGAGTTTTGACCTAACTGATTTTGATTCTGAGATTGAGAGAACTTTACGAACCATTCGTAGACAAGTTAGGAAAATCAAGGAAGCAATGGCTTATGAAAATAGAGCAATGAGGGAGTATTCGATACCTAGACTTCAAGACATTCAAACTATCATTATGCGACCCACTATAGAGGCAAATAATTTTGAGCTTAATCCGAGTCTCATTGGGATGGTATAAGTAGATCAGTTCGGTGGTGAAGCATTCGAGGATCCAAACAGTCACTTGAAAAATTTTATGGAGATTGGTAACACCATTAAGCTAAATGGAGTCAGCTCCGATGCCATCAAATTAAGGTTATTTCCTTTCTCTCTTAAGGGAAAGACGAAGGTATGACTAAACTCTTTTCTTGCTAATCATTTCATAACTTGGAAAATTCTTTATCAGACATTTTTAGCTAAATATTTTTCACCTAGTAAGATAGCCAAACTACGTAATGACATTATTAGTTTTAAGGAATCTAAGGGTGAGTCTCTGTATAATGCTTGGAAATGGTTTAAGGATTTGATTAGAAGGTGTCCACATCATGGTATTCCTGACTAGTTGATTTTGTAAATATTTTATGGTGGTCTTTTAAATTCTGTGAAAATTACCATTGATGCTGCGGTTGGGGGTGCATTCATGAGTAAGTCATATGATCAGGCATGTTCATTACTAGATGATATGGTATCTAATTAATACGACTAGTCTAGTGAGCATGAAATTCTTAGGTAGAAGGCTGGTATGCATGAGGTTGATACTTTTAACATGCTTAATGCCGAGATGGATTCTATATTATATGCTTTGAAAACTAATCAAACAAATGTTGTGGCTAGTCAAGTCTTGTATGTGATTCGTGTGGTGATTCTACTCACGTGTCTTTTGAGTGTCCACAGGTGCAACAAGCGAACTATATGTCTAACTTTGACAAACCTCATAACAACCCGTACTCAAACACATACAATCTCGGGTGGAGGAACCATTCAAATTTTTCATGAAGTCAAGGGACACCACAAAGAGCAAGTCATCCACCGAGATTTAGGTTAGAAAATCAACAGCCAAGGGAGAACAAGCCATCTTGGGAAATGACAATCGAATACTTGGCAACTGTGACAAGTGAAAAATTGAGAGTTTGACAGTAACGACCAATGAAAGAATTGAAAGTTTGGCAACAACAACCAATGAAAGGTTTGAGAGGCTTGAAAATAAAATTGATCAATTAGCTAACGCCTTTCATTCTCATGTACCAGGTCGACTGCCGAGTGATACTGAGAAAAATCCAAGAGTACAGGTAAATGAAATCTCATTGAAGAATGACAAAGAATTACAGCAGCTTTCAAATCCATTTCAGAAAAAAGAGGAAAAACAAGAAATCAAGGAAGAAATCCATCAACCTACCGATGACGAGGTTAAGGCATCGGATTCTAAACAGGAAAGTAATTTATGTTTGAGTCAATATAAACCCACTCTTCCTTTTCCCGGATGTCTTTTACAAGCAAAAGCAGAATTTGAAAAATTTTTAAAAATTTTTAAGAAACTGTACGTTAATATTGCTCTTTTGAATATCATCAGACAAGTACCAAACTATTGGGGATTACTCGAGGATGTGATTAAAAAGAAGAAGAGACGGGATAAAGTTTCGAAAGTCAAGTTAAAAAGGAATGCTCGGCAAAGACGGTCAACCTGGGGTAAAAGGATTGGAGTTTACATCTAGATGATGCGCTATGAGTTTATCAGTCAGCATTCAAAACACCAATAAGGATGTCCCCCTATAGGTTAGTTTTTAGCAAATCTTATCACTTGCCAGTAGAAATTGAGCACAAGATATATTGGGCGATCAAACATTATAATATGAATATGGAGGAAGCCGGTGAGTTAAGGAAGTTGTAATTGTAAGAATTGGAAGAGTTGAGATTGGAGGCTTATGAGAAGTTGAGAATTAGGAAAAAAACCAAGTTATTTCATGATGGTTTAATCTTAAGAAACATTTTGAAGTTGGGTAAAAAGTGCTTTTGTACAATTCTCGACTCAAACTCATGCTAGGTAAGTTACGTTCTCGTTGGATTGGTCCATTTATAGTAACTAATATGTTTCCCTATGGTGCAGTAGAGATTTAAAAGTCTTGACGCGAATAAGATCTTCAAGGTGAATGGACATAGGTTGAAGTTATTTCACGAAGATATAGAGGTTTCTATAATACTCAACTTTCATTAAAACCTCCAGATTATTCATCCAACTAAAGTCACCCAATGGAGAACGTCGAGCATAACAACGCTAAACAATTGTGCTTGTTGGGAGGCAACCCAATATTTTTTTCTAGACTTTGATTAGTTTGTTATTTGATTTCTTGTTTATTTAGGGTTGTTTGATTAGTGTCATTAGTTTCTTCCTTTAATTTTTTTAGATGTCCACGATGGGAAATATAAAAGATACATCCAATCAAAGTTTAAGAGACGTGATCGAGGAATTTCGAGGAATTGGGCAGAAGCACTCAATACTACAAGGATGATCACGCGGAAGATGGAAGATGAATCTTAGAAATTGGGCAGAAGCACTCAGTGAGATCGGGCGTGATCACATGGTAGTTAGAAGATAAATTCAACAAATGGGTAAAAGCACTCAGAGATAGAGTGCGTCATCATGCAATTTTCCTTTCAATCAAAAAAAAAAGGAGGAGAGAGAAAGTTCTCAACCCCACATTTCTCTCCCTTCTCCCTCGCGAATCCTCTATCTTCTCTCTATCAAAACCCTCCCCAAATTCACTAATACCCATCATCATCATCAATCCCCGTCATCAAAACTCCAAAATTTCAAACCCATATTTCTTCACAAACTCGAAACACATTTTGATCGCACACCCTCTGCACCATTTGATCGAAATCCCTAACATTTTGATCGCAAATTCTTTGCATCATTTTGATCGGAAGCCCTAAAACCTTGATCGAAAGCCCTAAAATTTTCCTACCCAATCCTCTCTACAAAGAAATCCTTGATCTAATTTTCTCCATCTCCGCACCAATTCGCACTAGTTCTTCAAGATCCTTCACTGAATCTTTGGTCATCGAAACCCTAATTATTATATTTACCAAATTTCATCACAATGGGCAAGAAGAGGGTTGCTGAACATAGATATGGTCTTCGCGATCATCACTCTATTTCATCACAACCTATCGTCCCAATTCGCCAAACTGGTGAGCCAATCTAACTTTCCTCCGATGATCAGCAATCTCCCTTAGCGACTTTATCCATACAATCATCTCCACCTACCCCTGCGGCTCCTTCACATCAACAAGAACCACGAATAGGGCCTCAGATGCGAATGCCTCAACCGAAAGACCCACAGAGGCAACCTCGCATGATACTTCCACGTTCTACTACAGTTCCTACTAATAGTAGAAATCCAAGTGAACCTACCTCACCCCCAATAGAATCCAAAGAACCACCAGCTTCAAACCAACAAACACCATCCACTTCAAAGAAGCATAGGTTGCGGTCTGGGGTTGCAAAGGGGAGAGCAATCCTACCTCCAGCTCCATCGAAGTTAGGAGGTCATCTCTCGTTCAATTCCTCAAAACACAAGCGCAGGTACTCATATATATCCACTATGCCTGTTATTTCCTGCAAATATTTTCATATTCCTATATTAGAGTCACTTGGCATGCTTAATAGAATCAATGGATTTTTATCTGTGATTGGCTGGAGTAACTACATGAATTTGACATATCTTGCATTTAAAAAACTCACATATGAGTTTTATACGACCTTTCGATTTGAAACTACTTCACAGTGGACAGTAGATACCCCAGATGTCATTGAATTTAGACTTATGAACCATGCATTTTATCTCTCTTTGACCCAATTCAATGAGGCTTTCGGGTTTTTAGATGAGACTGTTTCTTGATCCTCTACTTATTTATCATCTGTTTGTGATTACACGCCAGATTTTAATTCTTATTGCTCAAGTATTTGGTCGGAAATGACCACTGACCCTCAGCACTTTGATCCTAGTCATTCAAAGAGCCAGTATCTTAAGGACCATGCCTTGTACATTATTCAAAGATTCTTGGCTTTTAACTTTTCTGGGAGAAAAGCTAGTTCCGCCATTTGTACCAAACCAGAATTGTTTTTCTTATGTTCCATGACCCAAAACCAAAAGGTTAATTTTGGTTATTGGTTTGCTACTCAATTCCGGAGCACTGTGACATCTTCTACTAGACCACTGATCCTTGAATCCTTAATCACGCACTTGGCTATTAATCCGAGGGTATTAGACTTAGAGTATCATAACATGAATGTTGCTTGTTCAGCTAAACCATTAAATATTGAGTGTTTGTTAAGAATGAGTGTTGTTTGCAAGTTGGATGGTGTTTATTGTTTTACCTCACCGGGTGACATCCAGTCTAGAGTTCATTCCTTTTCTGCAGGTCTCTCCACTACTTTGAGCCCATCTTCTTCAACTTCTCTTGCCCAAATTGTGCATGACATACAACAACACATCTCACGATTGGAGAGAAATATTCAGGCACTCGCTAAATTTGTGGGTTTTAAACTACCTTTTCTGCCATCACCCTAAGGGAGTCTTCTCTCTCTTTTCTCTCTTTTCTTTGTCCTACTTTTATATGTTGCATTAGGTGTTCTTTTTTTAGACTTGCTAGTAGTTTAGAATTGTGCTAGATTTTTGCTAGTTCCTTTTCTCCTTTCTTACATTCTGCATACATTGAGGACAATGTAGGATTTAGGTGTAGGGGAGGGTGCCAATGTTATTTTCTTCTATTTTCTTTGGAACTTCATACTCTTTTGATTTTTGTTTGAGAATAATTTTGAATTAGTATGCATTGTTGATTTGAGTTGAAATGCATGAAGGAGACAAGTGTGATTAGTTATTTTTGAAAAAAAAAATGTGTTCCATTGATCTTGATAATTGAATTAAATGAAGATGTGCAAAATTTGATATAAATTAAAACACTTATGTGAGTTTTTTAGTCTTAAGTGCATGCCATCATCTTTGTTCTAAATTTTCTTTAATGAGTATTTATCAAACATAGTGTGTTCATTCTACAATTTGTTTTGTTATGTATTTTGAGAGCACATCTATGAGTTTATGAATTAAAATGATGGGAGCATTTAGGTTTACCGCTTTTAGCTCTTAAAAAAATACCTTCCCATGCATGTTATTCTCCCTAGTGAACCCACGTGGTTTGTTTATAACCTCATAAATTGATACATGGTTTTTTTCTTTTTTTTACACTTAACTTTCTTTTTGGCCTATATATCAAAAAAACATGTAATTAGAACATGAATTGGTGGTTATTTGATAAAGGGAAAAAGGAAAATTTTTATTTTGGCATTATTTTTAGGGATTGAATCATATGAATGGGGTTGGTTTATGTGATAAAATGGTGAAATGTGCATCATATTTTCATTTATCCTCAAGTTTGTTATCTTTCAAAAGCAAAAAAGAAACAAAAAAATGAAAAAAAAAAAGACAAAGAAAAAAATGAAAAAGAGGGGGATGAAAAATGAAAAAAAAAATCCCAGAAATTGTGACTGTAGAATTGAAACAAAAAAAAGAGGAAAAAAAATCAAAGGTTGTGGTCGACGAATGAGATGGAATAGAATAAGAAAGAGATAGGGGTTATTTTCTTTGGGTTGATTGTACTTTACACTATGAGATGAGTTTAATAGTGGGAAATGGGTTTTGTATTTCTTGGCATGTTTCTTTTGATATATACATGACACATTACATTTATCCTTTTATTCTACCTTTAACCCAGCCACGTTACAACTCTTGTAAAGTCTCTCTAATTTTTGTTTTGAATTCATATAATTATTAGTGGAGATTTGATAAATAAACAAGTTTATGGTAATGACATGCTATATTTTGATTTGAGAGCTATTGATAAATTCGCTTAAACACTTTAAGTATATAGAGTGTATTTTTTTTTTAGGGTATTGGATCTTGATACATTGAATTTTGATAAGATAATTGAGATTGATGAGATACTTATGTTTTCTCTTAAGGGTATCGTACTATGATCACTTGATCTTTTAATTGTTGTTCTGGCTTTAATTTTTCAATATATGTTGATTTGGGATTGTTTGAAAATTAATTGAAGGAGCAGAAAGAGTAAAAAAGAGAACAGTTGTGTGACATTGGTTTAGTGCATGCTTGAGGACAAGCATTGGTTTGGTGGTGGGGAATTTGATAATGTGCAAAATGTTAAATTTATTGTCTATACTATGGTTTTATTTTAGATTGATTAGTGAAATAATTGATGGATTTTATGGTTTTTATTACTAGGTGATTGAAAATTGGAAGAGTGGATCAAAGTGAGATCAAGGAGGCATTTTAGAGTTTAATTGTTTAGGACATTAATTTGGGCTTATGAAGAAAAGAAAAAAATTTATAGAAGTGGATGATTTTTAGTTTTAGTTAATTTTAGTAGGATTTTACTTTAAGTAAAATTGTTTTTAGGAGTTAAACTTTTTATTTTCCTATTTTCGAGGAGCCAATCCTTATCTTTTGGATGGGGGACTCTCTTTAGATCTAGAGGACTTCAAGAGAACTTTTTTTGTACATCCATTTTAACACACACATTTTAGAGGACGACTGCTTCTCTTTTCCTTAGGGTTTCGCACTTCTTTTCTTCAAGCAACATTTTATTTTTATTTCTTTTGTTGAAGATTCAAGGGATAATGTATTTTACCATGAGTGGCTAATTTTATCTTTTTTGATTTAAGGGAAATTTTTATTCGATTGTCTATATTGTGAGATTATGTGCTTAATTTAATTTATTACCCATTTAATTCAAATATTCGTTGGTTATTAATTTTATTTTACATGAAAAATTGGTATTGGTTAATCTAACAATTTAATTCAATATTATTCTTTATATTACTATCTAGGAGTTCAATGATCCGTAATTAGCATGAATGAATGGTACAAATAACAATTATGTTATTTATGTTTATGAGTTTTTTACCAATATTCATGTTTAATTTAAAAGATCGATGAAACAAAAATAAATAATTATGGCTATCTTAATTATTTGAATTTTGGTTTAACTATTTTTACAAAACTTAATATTGTCGTTATATTGATATGAAATGCTATCGTGTCCAGTCGATTAATGATATGTTTTGATTGGATGTTGGGTTTAATCAATTAATTTGGAAATATACAAAATTTATTACGGCTATTTTAATAAATTTAAGATTAAATGATTGAATTACAAGATAAATATTTTTAACCCATGATCAGTGAAACAATTAAATGTAGTGAACCCTTGAATCAGAGTTTGATAGATTGAATTTCCTTTCGAATTTTTGTTATTTTGCATTGTTAATTTGTTTCTTATTTTTTTAGTTACTAATTTTCAGTTTTAGAATTTAATTGTCAAAACCCTCATTTTTATCTTTCTCATTTAACTAAGAAATTAAAGTAATTTAGTTCACTTGGGATTCGATTTGGTACCACTATTGTTACAAATTTATTTGCATTGGGAAATCAATATTAATTTTGAGAGTTTCGACAATCCGTCAGTTATATTGGGGGAGAGTGTAGTAACTTAGTATAAACTTTTAGTTTTAGATGTACGTGTGTCTAAAAGACAAAAAAGTATCGTCCATTTGTGGAGTCAAAAATTAAGTGATGGAATCTGAAAGAAGAAAATGTGAGGACTTTTAAAAACAAATTAATTCAAGTAGCAAATTAATCTGCTAGTGATGATCCAGAAATAATGTGGAAAGATATGTCTAATAATATTAAGAGTATAGGTAAAGAGATTCCTGACGTATCTAAGGGTCGGACACCAACAGGCAAAAAGTCATGATAGTAGAACGAGAAAATATAAACTTCTATCCAAACCAAACGAGTGTTATAGAAACCTTAAAAGTAGTAGTAGTAATGATTCATATGAAAAATAAAAAAGTGCAAAAAAAGATGTGAAAAAAATTATCCACAAATCAAAGAATGAGATATGTAACGAATTATATAAGAGACTGGAGATTAAAGACGGAAAAGAGAGATCTACAAAATTGCCAAACTGAGGGAGAGAAAGGGAAAAAATCTAAATGATGTTAGGTGTGTTAAGAGTGAAACTAATAATATATTTGTGAGGAATTGAGACATAAGAAAATGTTGGAGAGACTATTTTGATAATCTCTTTAATATTGAGAGTACAACAGATATATGAAATATTGCGATACTTATAGAAGAGGTTAATAGAGATTTTAAACATAAAATTAGCCTCCATGAAGTAAATGAGACCTTAAAGAGAATGAAGAATAATAAATTCATAACATCTTATGGCATTCCCATTGAGATGTGAAAATGTTTGTATGAATTTGATACACTAATGTTAACGGATCTTTTCAACAAAATTTGGCAAACAAAGAAAATGCCCCAAACATGGAGTGAAAGCATACTTGTACTACTATATAAAAATAAAGAGGACATAAAAGATTGCTCTAGCTATAGAGGAATTAAACTTATGAGTCATATCATGAAATTATGATAGAGAGTGATAGAATATAAATTAAGATTGAAGATAAGTATGTTTCAAAATCAATTTAGATTTATGTTAGGAAAATCTATTATTGAAACAATTCACTTGTTAAAACATTTGATAGAGACATTTAGAGTACAAAAGATAGACCTATATATGGTTTTCATTGACCTAAAAAAAGCATATGATAGGGTTACTAAAGACATATTGTGGTGGACGCTGATGAAGAAAGAGATTTTCTTGAAATATATTAACCTTATTAGATATATGTATAAGAGAGTTGTAACTAATGTAAGAATTTGAGGGGGTTTGAGCGATAATTTTCCTATTAACATTGGATTCCATCAAGGTTCGGTATTAAATTTCATCCTTTTTGGAATAGTGATAAATAAAATCATAAAAATATCCAAAATAAAATATGATAGTATATACTTTTCGCAAATAATATAGTATTGGTTGATAAAATTAAAGAGAATATTAGTGTTAAATTAGACATATGGAGGGTCACACTAGAATTCAGAAAATTTAGATTGAGTAAGTCAAAAATTGAGTATATAAGATATAGATTTAGCGGCAATTATCAGGATGATGAAGAAACGATTAAATTAAAAGGAAAAGATGAAGCAAAAAGTGAATACTTTAGATATTTTGGTTCTATCATTCAAAATTATGGCAATATAGATGAGAACGTGAATCATAGGATTCAAACGGATTAAATGAAATAGAGAAGGGTATCTGAAGTTCTTTGTGGTCGCACGATACTATTACATTTGAATGGAAAGTTTTATAGAAAATCACAGTAAGATATGCTATGTTACATGACAATGAGTGTTGGATCATTAAATAAAAATAAAAACAAAAAATAGTTATAACAGAAATAAGAATGTTTATGTGGATGTCTGATAAAACTATAGAAGATAGAATTAGATACGTAATAAGTTGAGAGTTAGTTCAATTGTGGATAACATACAAAAATATCGTCTGAAATGATTTGGACATGTGCAACGAAAACCCAAAAATGCACCGGCCAGGAGTACCCCAGAACTTAAATTTAGAAAATTTAATAAAACATAGAGATAGACTATTAAAAAATTAGATACAATTTATCCGTAAAGATATAATATTTAAAATTTTAATTGAGAAGATAGTATTGGATAGAAATGAGTGGCATAGGAGAATTCGCACAAATTAAATAAACACTTTTTTTTTATCTTCCCGGTATTTGTCTCACAAATGATCAACTCCAAATTTGGAATTAAGTTCCAGGTTATTGTTGTTACCCTCTCTAGTTTTATCGACTAGCACTATATTATTTACAAAAAATATATACCATGATATTTCATTTTGAATACTTTTTATGATTTCATCAATCATTATTGCAAAAAGATTGGGACTTAATATTGAACCTTGATGAAACTCAATATTAATTGGAAAGCAACACTACAAAAAAACAAGAATTCAGCAGCGAAATTTTGCAACGAAAAATATTCGTCGCAAATCTGTCACAAATTTAGCGACAAAAATAAATTTCGTCGCTAATTAGCCACGAATTTAGCAACAAAAAAGTATTCGTCACAAATTTCGCAACAAAAAAATATTTTTTACTACAAATTTCGTCGCAAATTTGTGACGAAAATTTTTTGATATAAAATTCGTTGCAAATTTGTGACGAAATAATAAATTCGTTGCTAAATTTCCAACGAATCCTAAAATTCGTCGCTAAATTTGCGACGAATTTATAATTCGTCCCAAAATTTGTAACAAAATAAACATTCGTCCCTAAATTTGCGACAAATAAATTATTCGTCCCTAAATTTGCGACGAATTCGTCAATTTGTCCCTAATTTAGGGACGAATTTCTTTTTTGTCCCTGAATCGGGTGACAATTTTATTTTGCTCCCCGAATTAGCGACAATTAATTTTTTCGTCCCAAAATTTGCGACGAATTCGTCAATTCGTCCCTAAATTTGGGACAAATTTTTTTTTCGTCCCTGAATTAGCGACGAATTAATTTTTCGTCCCTAAATTTGCGACGAACCAATTGTCGCTAAATTTGGGACGAAAATTTTTTTTGTCACTGAATCTGGGACGAAAAAAATTTTCGTCCATGAATCTCGCTCTCACTCTGTCTCTCGCTCTCTCTCACTCTCACTCTCACTCTGTCTCTCGCTCTCACTGCCTCTCTCTCACTCTCACTCTCACTGTCTCTCGCTCTCTCTCACTCTCACTTCTCTGTCTCTCGCTCTCACTGTCTCTCGCCTCTCTCACTCTCACCTCACTGTCTCTCGCTCTCTCTCACTCTCACTCTCACTCTGTCTCTCGCTCTCTCCCTCGGTGGTTCTGCGAAGGGATGGCGGATCTGTGATCGGTAATCTCTCTCCCTCTTTCTCTCTCTCTCTCTCTCTCTCTCTCTCTCTCGCCGCAGTCGTAAAGCTAGATCCGACGGCCAAGCCACCGGATCTGCGCGTAAAAGCCAGATCCGGCGGCCAAGCCGCCGGATCTGCCCTTCGCGGGCCAGCCGCAGCAAGGGGCCGCCGCCCCTGCGCGGCCCAGCCGCGCGCAGGGGCCGCTTGCCCCTGCGCTGGCCAGCCTCGCGCAAGGGCCACTGGCCCCTATGATGCCCAGCCTCGCGCAGGGCCACTGGCCCTCGCGGCCCGACCCCGCGCAGGGCCTTTGGCCCCTCGCGCTCCCGGCCCGAGCAGGGCGCGGCCCCCGCGCCGCCAGCCCGCGCAGGGGCCGCGCTGGCCGCGTGCGTGTCCCATGGGCTGGGCCATTGCACGGCCCTGGGTAGGCCCATTGGGCCTGGTCCGGCCCATTGTAGCCCCTTTTATGCAAAATTATTAAAAAAAAAATTTTGACAAATTTTATTTATAAAATGTTTTTATTGTATTGTTTTAATAATATATTAATTATTTATAATTGTTTTTGATGTGTCAAGATTTGCGATTATCGAATATTTGGATTGGAAGTCATTCTTCTTTTTGATATCCTGAGCCCATCGGTGAATTATTATTTGGTGGTGAGAAAAGTTTTAATTTGTATTGTAATAATTGGAAAATGAAATTATGTAAATTTGTATGTTTGTGTTGTTTATTTCTATATTAGTTTTTTTTTTTATTTTGTATTTAGTGGTTGATCTAATGATATGTTTAGATTTGTTAATTTTAATATTTTATATGAAATTGGAATCAAAAGTGTTGATCATTGTTTAGGTGAAACATTATGTTAACAATAATATGTAATTTATAGTAAATATTATTTCGATTAGTTAAATAATCAATATTGTTAAATGTTTAATAATATATATTTTATTTGATTATATGATAATATTTAATGTTATTGTAATAATTTAGTTAATTTGTTTGATATTAATTAAGTTAATAATATTATTTATTATTATATTCAATTTTTGTTAAATTAAGGTTATTATTATTAATGATGTTAAGTTGTGTTAAATTTAATGTTACTTTTATAATATTTAATTTATACTGTGAGATTAATGTTAAATTTTTATGCGATCAACGTTATTATTTATTGTTATATCAACTTAGTTGTGATTAATGATGATTTTATTATTGATGATTTAGTAGTTGTTATTAATATTTTAAAAATTTTAAATCTGGAGACAGGAAAAATGCAGAACGAAAGAAGTTGGATGTATAAAAAAAACTTATCTGATCGTCGGGGTTTAACTGATGAGTTTATTTTTGGGTTGGAACAATTTTTATCTTAATATAATAAAAATCGGATATTTATCTTGATATATGATAATCTTTTTTTTTAGTGCGTAAGTTAGTTTACTTTTAATTTGTAAATTTCGTTACTCAATTTGTTAACTATTTATTGTCTCATTCTTAAATTTATATATTTGATTTGTTAATGCATTATCTTTTTTTTTCTATAGGTCATTACAGAAGATTTGTTGACATATTGGTGTTTTTTTCGTCGCATTTAATTTGTGAAATTAAATATGGTAAGTTTATTCATGTTTTTTATTATACATCTGATGAACATGCAATTTTTATTTTTTATTTTTGTTAATAATATATTATGGTCGACAGTTTCGACGTGGTGGCCATAGACGAAATTCTGATGGAAGATCACACTCTTCACCATCGCAGTCCGCCTTAAGATCCTTCGCAATCCCATTCCCTCGCCGGTAATATACCTTCGCCTCCCCCTTCTGTTGCAGGTCCTTCGCATTCACAACAAATGGCTAGTAATGTACCTTCTCCAGTCCCTTCGGTGGAACACTCGTATGCAGAACGGGAAGACAATCGAGAGTTGATAGCCCTTTACGGAGATTCGTAAGTACAAAATTTTAAAATTTCAGATGTATTATTTCTTTTATTTATAAAACAAATTATTCTTTTAACTATCTTGTTTATTTAACATTGTTTGTTTGAAAATTTATGATAGATTTGCAAATTCTGTACATGTTATTCACGAGCTTAATAGAATCGTGAATAACCATTGGGGAGGGGCTTCGATGACTTACACAAGCACTCCGGAAGAAATAAAAGAGTTATGGTGGAGTGAGTTCAAGGTAAATTATCCTAATCAGTTTATATATAAAATTAAGTTAATAGTTTTATAATCAATTGGTTTTTTTTTTTCATTGCAGCGAGTATTCACGTGGGACGAGACTGAAGAGTTGGAAGTAAAAAGAATTTTCAAGAAAAAATGTGGTGATCACATTCGACACGTTTTAAATCATGCGAAGAGACACGGAAAAAAGCCAAATTGCATCACCGAGCAAAATTGGGGCATGATTGTCAATTTTTGGGAATCGGAGGAGAGCAAAAGAAGGAGTGAGCAAGAATAAAAAAAAACCGAGCTTATAATTCAGGGGAATCGTCTGCGACGTATGCGGGAGGCTCGATCAATATCGGTGAACATAGAAATAGATTGGTAATTTTATACAAACACTAATTTTGTAATCTAATTTAAACTATTTCATTATTTCTAACAGTGTTTTTTTATTTTAGGCCAAAGAAACGGGGACCGAGCCTTCATTCATACAAACTTTCACGCGCACATTTCAGAAAAAAGGACAAGACTTGGAGCGGGGAGAGAGCTAAAGCAATTAAGGTTTGTAATTTCAAAATTTTCAATTATTTAATGAACATTTTTAATGTTGATTTGATCATATTATCTTGAATATATCATAATAATGTAGGAAGATAAATTTATTAGATTAGTCTTTCCCAAGTTTATTTTTATTGTTAAGTTGATTTTTTGATTTCTAATGAATTACTTGATAGAGATTTTTTTTTTCCCATAACTTTTAACTTATTCAATATTAATATGAATGTTCATAATTGATATTCTATATAATCTCATGATTTATGTTACTAATTTTTTTATTTTCCTTATATATATATATATATATATCTAATCAAGATTATATGTGCTTGTATTGTATTGTTATTGGAAATTTATTTTAATTTTTTTCATGACAATACAGGAGAGATATGATGAGATGTCACGCAGAAGCTCGAGTGCTAGTGATGATGCTGGTGGATCTGAGCCATCTGTTGATAACATAAATACATGGCTCGAGTTGACTGGTGGAGCAAAAGGGGGTAGAGTAGTTGGATTAGGTTCTTTGAGCAGAACTTACCAATTCCCTGGTTCGTCTTCTTCTACCCCACCAAAGATGCAAGGTAGAAATAAATCAGTTAACTCAAGAGGTGAGCCATTTGAAGGACTTATTGCGGCAAAGAGATCAGGATTTCAATGAACTTCAAGCAAAGCACACGCAAGAAATGAACAAGTTCCGCACGCAGCAAATGTTAATCATGTAGCATCTTCAGCTAGCCTACGCTCCAAGTCAGATTCCCCCTTCTATTTCTCCTCCTGATAATGCTCGAGATGGTGATGAAGGTGATGATTTCTTCGGTGACGATGACGATGATGATGAGGATGATGGTGGTGGAGGTCATACTTGAGATTGTGTATTGTTATTTGACTTACATTTTGATACTCGTTATATTTATTTTCTTGGTTATGTATGGTTATTGATATTTTAACATTTAGACTTAATGTTGATTTTATTTTTGATATTATTATTATGATTTCTAGTTGAATTTTTAATTTATTGATTTTATTGAATAGTTAGCTATATTTATGAGTATAGATGCCTGAAATTTGATATTAAAAACGATTTGAATGATTAATTGTTGATTAGGTTAGATGAGCAGGTATAAAAACAAGTTATATAGGAAAAAATGATCCAAATATATCAATAAAATTTTTAATTGTCGCAAAAATACATATTTGCCGTTAGCTACAAATTTTGCAACGAAAAAATGATTCGTCGCAAATCTGCGACGAAAAAATGATTCGTCGCATATTGCGACGAAAATAGGATTCGTCGCAGATCTGCGACGAAAATTTTTTTTGTGGCTAAATTCGTCGCAAATTTATGACAAAAAAATTTTTGTGGGAAATTTCTGCGACAAAAAATTAGTTTTTCGTCCCAAAAATTTACGACGACTTATTAGGGACGAAAAAAAATTTGTTGCAAAATTCGTCACAAATTTGTTTTGGGACGAATTTTTCTTAAGAATTTGTCGTAAATTTTGTTGCAAATTTATGATTTTTTTGTAGTGCAATCACTTAAACCCCAACAATAGGGGTGTATTCAAGTCAAGTCGATTCTAAGTATTCATGTTTTCGAAGTCAAACTCGATTTTTTTAACTCGACTCAAACTTGAATTCGAATTCGATAAGTAGTAAATAATATAACTCAAACATGACTCAATTGGATAATGAAACTACTCGAATTCGACTCGAAAACTCGATTATTGTATAATATATTAATATATTTTATTTAATTTAATTTTTTATATTATAATCATATATATAATATATATTAATATATATTATTGAGTTACTCGATGAGTTTTGGAGTCTAAAATTTTATTACTCGAACTTGACTATATTGTATAATGAATTCAACTCAAATTCAGTCAAAATTGAGTCGAGTCAAGCTATTGACCAAATGGCTCACAAGTGACTCGAACTTGACTCGATTTGCAAAACAACCCTACCCCATATGCTGATTAGGCAAGTAGAAAGACAATCTTATCCCACATGGAAATAGGGACACTTCAATTTCCATTTACTTGCCCACTTGGTTTTATCCAAATGCCTCCAAAAGAACTGCCCAATGGCCAAAAACTTTGAGAACTTTGGTATCCCTAGAGGATACAACCCCCACCCCCCCCAAAAAAAAAAACCAAAAATAAAAAATAAAAAAAGAATCCTTCTTCATCGAGTCTTCCCATAGATGGCCAAAACTCACCAAGGATACCAAATATATTACTCCACATGAAATTGGATACCGAGCAAGCAATACTCGAAAAAGGGATTCTAGGATTCACTACGTCGATACCATTTTACTCACACATGGCAGAGTCTGATGGTCTGCTTATCTACAGCAATCAATTATCTAATTCTATTTAAAGAAGGGTCCATGCAAAAGCCTCAATCTTTAGAGGAACTTCATTCTCCAAATACTATTTAGATAACCACAAGATGAAGCATGATTCACAAGAAAGTACTTACAAGAAAATTAGTAGCATTATGATCCTCGCCCTTCTGTCGGGTGGAAAATAAAGTGCAAACTTGAGATCCATTTGATACTCCAACACCATCCATTAAGGTTGCTACATTTTGTAGATTTGCTTTCTCGTTTGATGGTTTATATTGTATTTCAGTGTACATGTACACTCTGTTGGTGCGCTGGTTGCATCTTCTTTGCTTATTGAAGAAATTAAAAGTCGTATCACTCTTGACAAAGAGTGACTTCCTTATCTCCGTATTTTTTTTTAATTTTTTTTGGTATTTAATGTTGACATTGCTGATTTGATTATGCATATTTTTCCAAAGGTAGAAAATCACAACTGCTTCTGAAGCATCACACATACAACTGTTGGATTTTTTTTTTTTTTTTAAGAACCTAAAGTATTCCGCTAAATTTGTTGGATGCAGTGAGAATGTTGGATTTCCTATTTTATTTAGTGTTTACAACAACAACAACAGCCATTTGAACTTTAATCCCAAATTTTAGAGTTTGCCATTTGAGAGACAAATATAGGATAAGAGGAAAAAAAAAAGAAAAAAGAAGAAAAACGTAAAATTAAAGTTTGAAAACAAAAATAGAGAAAATAATACTGAAAAAATAACAATAAAAATAAAAATAATAAAAAAAGAGAATTTAAAAAAAATTATTTATAGAAACTTAAAATAATAAAAGAAATGATTTAATTGTTTCAGATTTTCTTACGTCAATCATTTATATTTAAAATCATCTCCTTAATTAAACATTTGACACTCATATTTTTATAAATAACTTGCATCAACGTTTTTAATAATCTATCCCGACATTTTATTAAATCTCTTATATGTAAGGTGTCACATCTCCTAATTATTGAATATTTAGATCTTCATTGTATATGTTTAAATTATCTTAGATGATATTCTCACATCTTATGCGTAGTCGAATTCATTCCTAACTTAATACTTATCTCTTCATTTCTAATTTTATCGGCATTTTGTTTTGACCGGGCCGGACTGTGTTGGTTCCAGACGGTTCATGGAACCACGGCCACGGTTCAAAAGGTACCCGGTTTTGGGCAAGGCCCCAAAAAAATTTCCTCGGAACCAACTCGGTTCAGCAAACCAGGTCGTGTCGAGCCGGTTCCACGGATTTTTTTTTTTTGGGTTGTGGGTTTTTTTTTTTTTGGTTTTTTCTTTTTTGTGGTTTTTTTTGTATAGTTGAGTGTTTTTTTTTTTTTTTTTGGTTTTTTTTATTTTTTTTGCCTTGTGTCCTTTTTGTTAATAGTTGGGTTTTTTTTTTTGGTTTGTGGGTTTCTTTTGTGATTAGTTGGATTTTTTTATTTAAGTTTTTTAATGAACTAAAAAATACAAAAAATAATAGACACATTAAAATTTTTAAATGGTTCCACCATATTTGGTGTACGTCTACTACTGAACTTTCGTTTGAATTTTCAAATCCACTAATTTAATATAGTTACATTTGATATTTTTACAAGAATGACTTTTTTAAAAAAAAAATACATATTTACTTTTTTATACTAAAAATATATTCTTCATCTTCTTCATCTTTCATCCCCAAGCTAATATTCATGTCTTGCTGCTTTTTTTCTGCATCTGTCCAATCCTTTATGCAAATCGATGATTTCTAAAGTGTTGTTCACCAATTTTGTCCATTTCGGCATTAAAACTCGTCCACCTATACTAAAAACATTTTCCGATGCCACTGTGGACACCGGAAGGGTTAATACAAATTTGGCTATTGCGGCTAAAATTGGCAAATAACTAGTATTATTTCTCCACCAACTTAAAATGTCGAAATGATCGTCATCATCAAAATCTTCTATTCTATGTGTTTGTTGATATAAAATTAATTCATTTAATGAGAATGATGATTTTTTTTGTTTCTTTCATAATATATGTAAAGGATTAAATCCAAAATTAGATGAACATGGAGATAAACTACTAGAACTACTATATACATCACTAGCAGTTATGCTATTTTGTTCCTTTTGATATGATGAACACATATTTTGTGAAGTAAGAATTGTTGTATGTTTTAAATGTGTAGTGCTAATATATATTTCCATAGAAAAACTATTTACAAAACGATCAATTAGGATTTCTACCCTTTCAATTTTTACCATAAGATCTAAAGAACTAGCTACTAAATACAAAATAGAAATTTTTTATTAATATTTTAAAATTTTATTTTTCATTAGTTCAATTATTTCGGTAAATCTTTTTACATTTTGAAATTGATTAAATACATAACAAATTTTATATAAACTAGGCAAAATTAAATGAGTTATTGGGTAATATACACCGAAAAATAAATTTATACAAGTATAAAAAATTTTTAATAAATCAATTAGTATTTTTACAAAATTAAAAGCAGTTTGATCAATAAAACTATAATTATAATTAGAAGTAGTAAATTTGATTAAAATATTTCTAAATGAAAAAACACCTTGTAACATATCGAATGTGGAGTTCCATCTAGTGTCAATTTCTAGTTTAAATTTTTTATATTTTATATTATTTAATTGACATAAATATCTAAATTCTTGTGTTTTAATCGAAAAATTTATAATTTGATAAATTAGATCACGAATAGATTGTAAAATTATTTCTACGGCATCTAATCCATCTTTTACACATAAATCTAATACATGATATGCACACCTATTATGGAAAAATATTCTATTTAATACTATTTTTAAAAAAAAAATTAAGAAATTAACACCACAAATATTGATCAAAATATTATCTAAAGAGAAAAAAAAAATTATCGGCTATTCCAAATTCATGACAAACATTAATTATTACCCTAGTAATATTTTGTCCCGAATGTGGGTGGTACTATCTTTAAAAAGCTAAAATTATTTTTTCTAAAACTCATGATTCAATTATCCAATGACAGATTACAATTATAAAATATTTACATTTTTTAGCTTTCCAATTATCCGAAATTATTGAAAATTTACTTGAAATGGTTTCAAATTTTGCAATCAAACTATCTTTTAACTTTTGAAAACGAGCTAGTGATCTTCTCCTGCCCAATTTCTTAGCACTACAAAAATACAACTGTTTTGCGACGAATTTTATGACGAATTTTTATGAAAATTTTGTTGCTAATTTTTTTTACGACAAATTTAGTGACGAAAAATTTTTTATCGCTATTGATTCATTGCAAATTTTAGCAACGAAATTTAACTAATTCATAGCAAATTTAGCGACGAACAGATATTTGTCGCAAAATTCGTTGTAAATTTTAGCGTAAAATTTTTTGTTTGTCACAAATTAGCGAGAACTTCCACAACCGAAAAAAATCCGTCGCAAATTTGTGATGAAAAAATTTCGTCACTAATATGCAACAAACACAAAGTTCGTCGCAGATCTGTAACGAAAATAAGTTCGTCGCCGATCGGTGACGAACAATGTAACACCGATTTTCGGTGACTGTATATTATGTACTACTCCTCATGATTCTAAATATATAAGCATTCTTTTGAGACATCTATTTAATTATCTATTTATTTATTTTGAAATTTAGCCTCAAAATTGATAAAACTGAAAATTTTATCGGTAAGTTGAAAACTTTCTCGGAAAATACCGGCAAGGTCTAAAGAGGTCAAAAATGGCTAATAAAAGGCTTACACACTTAAATAAAGATATTTAAATGAAATTTCACATATTTAAGAAATTTTGAATAAAATTTCATAGGTATCAAAAATGTAATTGTTAAAAATTAGGGGTTTAAATGTAATTAAGGAAAATTGAGGGACTAAATTGCAAACCACTCAAGGATGGACAATTGGAGCCAAATGATTGGTCAAGAGGGAAGCAAGGTTGGTTAGTGGCCACATAGGATTTTTCATATTCAAGAAATTTCATTGGATAGAAATTTATACATGGAAACTTATTGGATGGAAATTTTGACATAAAAATTAACTAAAATAGCTTGTTCTAGCTTGTGACACCTCCTCCCCTTGACATGGACGTCCAAAGACATTTGGTGGAATGCATGGAGGTTGCTTGCATGAACAATTGCGTAGTTTAAGTGCTAGGATAAGTGGAAGGTTGAGATGATGCATGGAATGATCCAATGGTTAAGGAAATTTGGCTAGATTTATAAAAGAACTTGTTTAAGAAGAGTTTGTCACATTTTCTTCATTCAACTCACCCCTTGCACGAAATTTATAGACTTCACTTCCATTTTTGAGTTCAACTATGGAGCCAAAGAGGTAAGAACATTTTTAGAAATTCTTGAATTTCAATTGAAAGTATAGAGGTATTGTATAGAAAATTGATGTTCATTATGATTTGATTTTGTTAAGGTGATAAAAAATTCAAGGTTTCAAGAAAATCAAGATCAAGATGATGGGTATTAGTTAGCAAAAGATTATATAAAGGAAGGTAAAATACTCAAACTTGAAGTCTTTACAAGTAGTGAAATTAAATATATGTAATACCATGCTAGATATGAATATTTCAAGTTGAGGAAACTGTAGTAATTTCATGATATCTTATTTTGTGATGATTGAAATTTAGATTAGTTTGTTTCTGGTAAAACTAGACTCTCTAAGTTCTAAAATGAGCTATAGTGCAAAATTTTTCATTAAGAAATCGATTTTTGGTGATTTTTTGAAATTTAGAATGTTTCACAAATTCTGTTTCATGTCCTGTGTATGACTAGTAACTTGTATGAATTTTTGAGGTATTTTATGAAAGGAATTTGGAGAAATGTTAAACATGAAAGTTTTAGATCTCTATCTTAGTTTTAAATTGAGATAAGATTCACTTGAATCGGAGTTGTATACAGAAATTGATGACATTTTTACTAAAACTGTGCAGAAGTTGTTCTGAAACTGAAACCCAGATGAACATTAAATTTTATAAAATTATATATTTAAGATCTAAGGATGTTCAAAACTATAAACTTTTAGATCTATATCTTATCTTCAATTTGAGATAAGAATCACTAAAATCGGAGAAGGATACTAGCAGATATGAAATTTCTCCCAAAACTGTACAGAGTTGGTTTTAGGAATTTAGACTGAAAAGTGATATATTTTTTATAAATTCGTGTGTTCAGAATTTGAAAATGGTCTGAACATAAAAGTTGAAGATATATGTCTTAGTGTTAAGATAAAATTTTAATTATTTGAATCCGATCAAGATTTTAGAAGATATCATGATTTTACTAAACCTACGGGTTATAGGTTTGTAAAAAAAATTTCTCTAAATATGAAATTTGAGATTTAATCTTATGAAATAGGATATTTTTATATGCATGTTATAATCCAATGATATAATATTAAATTAATAAATGATATTGTTTAACTTAGGATTAGGGTTCGAGGGGTGACTCGATCGAGAAACAAGGATAGTTAGGGGGAGTGGCGTACCCTCCCCAGTTGATGTGAGTGGGACGATCTATTCTTGACTTTAAATGAAAAATAGTTTTGATCATGATTTTTATAAATAAATTTTGAAATGTTATTTAGAAATGTTTTACGGTTTGTGGCATGTCTTGAAATTATGTTATGTGAAAATTGCATCATGATATTATGATAACTTGATAGTGCCGTGTTTTTATTCCGAGTAAAGATTTATGAATGATGATATATGACACATGTGTATGATTATGGGATGGTGCATAGTGGCTATAGCGCACTCCCTACCACGGGATTGACCCGACGGGGTGACGTGGTGGGGTAACATCAGAAAAGGGTTTGAGTCCCTGTCTCTGGGCAACGGATCCAATAGACGAGCACCCGTGAGGACCGTGTCAACACTAAGGGAAGGGGGAAGATATATGTATTTCATTCTTATGATATTATGATGACCTCTTTGTGGATTTTACCCTAGTTAGGCCAAACTATGGGTAAAATACGTTTTTTTGACACCCCATTGATGCATAATTGATGATAAGGATGCATATTATTTTGGATTACACGATATATTTGCAAATGGATGAAATGAAATTTGAAAATGATGTTTTGACTTGCCACTCTCACAAATTTATTTATTGTCATTATATAGTCATTGCATCTCACTCACTGAGTATGTGAATTATACTCACCCCTTATATTAATATTTTCAGCTTATACTGTATTTGACATACATTGACGTACTACCCACGAATTTTACTGAGAGACGCTACCGGGTAAGTGACCATACCCATCTTTGTTTACGTTTGGACCATGCATATAAATGCTATATGAAAATTGGAGACAAATATTTTAAAGAAAATCTTTTGAAAACTATCTTATTAAATCTTTCGCTGTATGATTTTGACTTAGGATGTCGAGTTGGATTAAAATATTGGTCATAATATTAGCCTTGCGTCACCTCGATGTGCGAGTAGGGCATACCCATGCTTCGAGGAGTCGCGGCAGTCTGTTCACATGCTCGACCTGCGGGTTGAGGCTAGACAAACAACCTTTTGTCTCAAATTAGCAATGAACAAGAGTTCGTCACAGATTCGCGACAAACAACTGTTCGTCGCAGATTAGCGATGAACTTTTGGTTGTCATAAATTTGCGACGAACTACTATTCATCGCAATTTTCAACAAACACTTGTTCGTCGCAGATTAGAGACGAACATTTGGTTGTCACAAATTTGCGACGAACTACTGTTCGTCGTAGATTTGCGATGAACTCATGCTCGTCGCATATTTGCGATGAACTTCTGTTCGTTGGAAAGTTCCAACCAACTTTTTGGTCACAAAATTTATTGCTAACATATTTAGCAACAACATTTGCGACGAATTTGGGAATTTGGGAGCGACTAATTTAGCGACAAATAAATAGAAACTTAAAATAATAAAAGAAATGATTTAATTGTTTCAGATTCTCTTACGTCAATCATTTATATTTAAAGTCACCTCCTCAACTAAACACTTGACACTCATATCTTTATGAATAACTTGCATCCACGTTTTTAATAATCTATCCCGACATTTTATTAAATCTCCTATATTTAAGGTGTCACATCTCCTAATTAGTGAATATTTAAATCTTCATTGTATATGCTCAAATTATCTTAGACGATATTCTCACATCTTATCCGTAGTTGAATTCATTCCTAACTTAATACTTATCTCTTCATTTCTAATCTTATCATTTCTAATTTTATCGGCATTTTGTTTTGACCGGGCTGGACTGTGCTGGTTCCAGACGATTCATGGAACCACGGCCTGGCTCGGCCATGGTTCAAAAGGTACCCGGTTTTGGGCAAGGCCCCAAAAAAATTTCCTTGGAACCGGCCCGGTTCAGCAAACCAGGTCGTGTCGAGCCGGCTCCACAGATTTTTTTTATTTTGGTTGTGGGTTTTTTTTGGTTTTTTCTTTTTTGTGGTTTTTTTTTGTATAATTGAGTGTCTTTTTTTTTTTGGTTTTTTATTTTTTTTTTGCCTTGTGTTCTTTTTGTTAATAGTTGGTTTTTTTTTTTTTTTTTTGGTTTATGGGTTTCTTTTGTGATTAGTTGGATTTTTTTATTTAATTTTTTTAATGAACTAAAAAATACAAAAAAAAATAGACACATGAAAATTTTAAAATAGTTCCACCATATTTGGTGTACGTCAACAACTAAACTTTCGCTTGAATTTTCAAATCCACTAATTTAATATAGTTACATTTGATATTTTTACAAGAATGGTTTTTTTAAAAAAATACATATTTACTTTTTTATACTAAAAATATATTCTTCATCTTCTTCATCTTTCATCCCCAAGCTAATATTCATGTCTTGCTGCTTTTTTTTCTACATCTATCCAATCATTTATGCAAATCAACGATTCTAAAGTATTGTTCACCAATTTTGTCCGTTTCGGCATTAAAACTCGTCCACCTACACTAAAAACATTTTTCGATGCCACTGTGAACACCGGAAGGGTTAATACAAATTTGACTATTGTGGCTAAAATTGGAAAATAACTAGTATTATTTCTCTACAACTTAAAATGTCGAAGTAATCGTCATCATCAAAACCTTCTATTCTATGTGTTTGTTGATATAAAATTAATTCATTTAATGAGAACAACGATGATTTTTTTTGTTTCTTTCATAATATATGTAAAGGATTAAATCCAAAATTAGATGAACATGTTGATAAACTACTAGAACTACTACACACATCACTAGCAGTTATGCTATTTTGTTCCTTTTGATATGATGAACACATATTTTGTGAAGTAAGAATTGTTGTATGTTTTAAATGTTAAGTGCTAATATATATTTCCATAGAAAAACTATTTACAAAACAATCAATTAGGATTTCTACCCTTTCAATTTTTACCATAAGATCTAAAGAACTAGCTACTAAATACAAAATAGAAATTTTTTATTAATATTTTAAAATTTTATTTTTCATTAGTTCAATTATTTCAGTAAATCTTTTTACATTTTGAAATTGATTAAATACATAACAAATTTTATATAAACTAGGCAAAATTAAATGAGTTATTGCGTAATATACACCGGAAAATAAATTTATACAAGTATAAAAAATTTTCAATAAATCAATTAGTATTTTTACAAAATCAAAAGTAGTTTGATCAATAAAACCATAATCATAATTAGAAGTAGTAAATTTGATTAAAACATTTCTAAATGAAAAAACACCTTGTAACATATCGAATGTGAAGTTCCATCTAGTGTCAATTTCTAGTTTAAATTTTTTATATTTTATATTATTTAATTGACATAAATATCTAAATTCTTGTGTTTTAATCAAGAAATTTCTAATTTAATAAATTAGATCATGAATAGATTGTAAAATTATTTCTACGGCATGTAATCCATCTTTTACACATAAATTTAATACATAATATGCACACCTATTATGAAAAAATATTCTATTTAATACTATTTTAAAAATATTTTTTAAGTAATTAACGCCACAAATATTGATCAAAATATTATCTAAAGACAAAAAAAAAAAAAAATTTAACGGCTATTCCAAATTCATGACAAACATTAATTATTACCCTAGTAATATTTTGTCCCAAATGTGGATGGTCCTATCTTTAAAAAGCTAAAATTATTTTTTCTAAAACTCATGATTCTATCATCCAATGACATATTACAACTATAAAATATTTACATTTTTTAGCTTTCCAATTATCCGAAATTATTGAAAATTTACTTGAAATGGTTCTAAATTTTGCAATCAAACTATTTTTTAACTTTTCAAAACGAGCTAGTGACCTTCTGCCCAATTTCTAAGCACTACAAAAAAAAAAAAAAAAAAAAAAACTGTTTTGTGACGAATTTTTACGAAAAGTTTGTTGCTAAATTTTTTTGCGACAAATTTAGTGATGAAAAATTTTTTGTCGCTATTAATTCGTTGTAAATTTTTTTTAAAATTTTTTTTTTTTTTTTTAAATTATTTTTTTTTTAATTTTTTTTTTTATTTTTCGTTGTAAATTTTAGCGAAAAATTTTTTGTTTGTCACAAATTAGCAAGAATTTCTACGACTGAAAAAAATCTGTCGCAATTTTGTGACAAAAAAAATTTTGTCACTAATCTACAACAAACACAAAGTTCGTCGCAGATCTGTAATGAAAATATGTTCGTTGCCAATCGGCGACAAAAAACCTTTTGCCTCAAATTAGCGATGAACAAGAGTTCGTCGCAGATTCGTGACAAACAACTGTTCATCACAGATTAGCGATGAACTTTTGGTTGTCGCAAATTTACGACAAGCTACTACTCGTCATAGATTTTCGACAAACTCTTGTTCATCGCAGATTTGCGACGAACTCATGCTCGTCGCAGATTTGCGATGAACTTCTGTTCGTTGGAAAGTTCCGACCAACTTTTTCATCACAAAATTTGTTGCTTACATATTTAACAACAACATTTGCGATGAATTTGGGAATTTTGGATTTAAATTTTAGCGATAAATTTAGTGACGAATATCAAATTTTGCAACGAATTTTGTGACAAATTTGAAAATTTTACATCAAAAATCAACTTAAATATTATAATTTAACCTTAGTTCCTATCTAACCTGTTTCTGTCTCTAATCCAACAATATTACTGACTAAAATAATCAATCAATAACATCAACATTATCAACCAACCATCTAATAACAACATCATCAACAAACCATCTAACGACATCATCATCAATATTGTCAACATCATCATTTAGTAAAAATGAAATAACAATAAATAATCTCAACAACAAACACAATACAAAGTCACAATATTCAAATATAATAGTCTCAAAAAACTATATTCAAATGTAACCATAAAATAATATATAAAAGTGCCAAGAAGCACCACCACCATCATTATTATCAAATAAATCATCACCACCATCACCATCGTCACCATTATCACCACCAACAACAACACAACAACTTAGACCTTCTGTCCCAAGATTTGGGGTCGGCCATATGAGAGACAAATAATAAAATCATAAAAAAAAGAGATTTAGTTTGTGCGGATTCTCCTATGCCACTCATTCCTATCTAAGACCATCTCCTCAACTAAATCCATCACTATCATATCCTTACGAATGCATTGCATCCACGTTTTCAATGGCCTACCTCTACGTTTTATTAATTCTCCTATATTTAAGTTATCTACCTTCCTAACAGATACGTCCATAGACTTTCGCTGCACATGACCAAACCATCTCAGATGGTATTCTCGCATCTTATCTACAATTAGACTGACTCCCAGGTTATTACGTATCACATCGTTTCTAATTCTATCATTTCTAATTTTGTCACACATCTACCTAAATATTTTTATTTCAGTTACAGCCATTTTTTGCTCTTGTTGCTGTTTAATGGCCCCAACACTCAGTGCCATATAATAGAGCAGGTCTTACTACGGTCCTATAGAATTTTTCCTTTAATTGTAATAGCATCATGCGATCACAGAGCACTTCGGATGCCTTTCTCTATTTCATCGAACCCGCTCGAATTCTATTATTGACATCTCCATCTATATTACCATCATTTTGGATGATGGAACCAAGATATCTAAACCTTTTACTCTTTGGAACTTCTCTTCCTTCGAAACTAATCGTTTCACAATTATCCTGATGGTTATCACTAAACTTACACCTCATATACTCAGTTTTAGATCTATTCAATCTAAATCCTTTAGATTCTAACGTATCCCTCCATAACTCTAATTTAGTACTGATACCTTCTCTAGTTTCATCAACCAAAATTATATCATCTGCGAATAGCATACACCATGGTATTTCATCTTGAATGTTTTTTGTGATTTCATCTATCACTATTGCAAATAGTAAGGGACTCAATGCCAAACCTTGATGTAACCCAATGTTAATAGAAAAGCTATCATTCAGCCCCCCGCAAGTCTTTACATTGGTCACAACTTCTTCATACATATCCCTAATAAGATTAATATATTTCAAAGAGATCCATTTCCTCAAGAACGCCCACCACAACACGTCTCTGGGAACTCTATCATATGCTTTCTCAAAGTCAATGAATACCATATGTAGATCTATTTTTTACGCTCTAAATGTCTTCATCAACTGTCTTAGCAAATGAATCGCTTCAGTGGTGGATCGTCCGGGCATAAATCTAAATTGATTCTGAGACATACTTATCTCCTATCTCAATCTATGTTCTACTCCCATAACTTTATCGTATGACTCATGAGTTTAAAACCTCTATAATTAGAACAAGCTTGAATGTCCCCTTTATTCTTATAAAGTGAGACAATTGTGCTCTCTCTCCATAGGTGGGGCATTTTCTTTATTTGCCAAATTTTGTTAAAAAGAGTCGTTAACATTGTTACTTCGAATTCTCCCAAACATTTCCACACCTAGATAGGAATGCCATCAGGTCATATGGCTTTGTTATTTCTCATTCTCTTTATAGCCTCCTCTACTTCATGAGGGTAAATCTTACGTTTAAAATCTCTATTAATCTCTTCTATAGATATCTCTAAATTTTCTTTATTTGTTGTACTCTCAACATTAAACAAATTATTAAAATATTCTCTCCACCTCTTTCTTATATCCTCGTTTCTTACAAGTGTATTATTTATTGCACTCTTAATACATCTAATCTCATTTAGATCTTGTCCCTTCCTCTCCCTTTTTTATTATTTGGCAATTCTTATAGATCTCTCTCTCCTCTTTTCGAATCTTTAGTCTTTTATTACAATCAAATTTATTTTTTCCCTAAAATTCGCTATTGCTATCATTTTTAATATTTTCATTAATTTTTTTTATTTTTTTTTTTTCTTTTTTTTTTTTTTTAATATTTAAATATTTTTTATTTATTTCCCTTTTAGTTTCCACCACTTAATTCTTGGCTCTATATATGATTGACATTGCTTTTGTCATTTCGGCACTCGTACGTCTAAAACTAGGAGTTTGTGTTGAGTCATTACACTCTCCCCCAGTATGACCTTACAGTCCTTACAAATCATTCTATCACCTCTTCTAGTGAGAAAGAAATCTATTTGACTAATATTTGACCAACTTCTATAAGTAACTATGTGTGGCACTTTTTTCTTAAAGAATGTATTTACTAGTGCTAAATCAAATGTTACTGCAAACTCTAGAATTGTATTTCCCGCCTCATTCCTACGACCGAATCCAAAGTTTCCATGCACGATTTTGAATCCCTCGTTTTTCTCTCCTACATGTCCATTTAGATCTCCTCAAATAAATAACTTCTCATTACTTGGTATGGTTTGTATAAATTCATCTAGATTATCCCAAAATTGTTTCTTACTAATTGCATCTACACCTATTTGGGGCGTGTCTACGCTAACTATATTAATTACGTTTCCTCCATTTACTAACTTGACAAGCATCATTCTATCTCCCTTTCTTCTTATCTCTACTACCTCTTCTAATAGATCTCTATGTACAATTATTCCTACCCCCTTTTTTAGTCTTATTTTTACCTGTGTATCAAAGTTTATGACCATAAGACTCTATTACTCTAGTCTTCTCTCCCACCCATTTTGTTTCTTGAAGACACATGATCATAATTTTTCTTTTATTCATTACTTCCTCTATTTCTCCTAACTTTCCGGTTAGAGATCTTATGTTCCAAGTGGTTAAGCGAATCCTATCCTCATGGACTATTTTATTTGTCCGCACCTTAACAACCTTTGGTAATTTGTCACTACACTCGGGATTTGATGTAGCGCGTCGCTGAAGAGGAAACGCCTCATACATTTTCCTATATTTGTCTCTCATTTGTAATTTGACAAAAGATTTTTGCGCTGGCTGTTAGCCTACCAAAACTCTGCTCCTTTATCCGGGTTTGGGATCGGCCGTGGCGGAGTTCTTTAAATAATAATATAAAAATAAATAAATAAATAAATACTATATATATATACTACCAGAAAACACGGTTTCAGCGACAGATTTTTCCGTCACTGATACCTAAATTTCCATTGCTGAAAGTATCAGCGACGGATTTTTTAGCGATGGAATTTTTCCGTCACTAATTACCTACGGATTAGCGATGGAAAATTCTGTCGCTAAATCCGTCACTAATTTTATTTTAGAATTTTAAAATTACCGATGGATTAGCGACGGATTTTTAGCGATTGAAAATTTCCGTCGCTAATCCGTCGGTGAAGTTAGTAAGACCAAACCCAAATACCGAAAGCTGGACATCCGACCCATCCGCCCGCCCGACCCGCTTCCACCACCATCCGGAACCCGACCTGCTCGCCTGCCCGCCCGTGCGTAAATGTGCTGAAAATGTTCTGAAAATATGCTCTCCCCCAGGTTCTGAAAATATTAGCGACAGATTTTTTCCGTCGCTAATCCGTCTCTAATAGGTCCGAATTTTTTTTTCCAACGATGGATTAGCGACGGAATTTTTTCGTCACTAATTCCGTCGCTAATAGGTTCGAATTTTTTTTTTTTGAGGGGTTTTTTTTTAAAAAAATTTATACATAAATAAATTAAACCCTTTTTTTTTTTTTTTTTTTTTGTTATTAATTAGCGACGGATAACTATCCGTCGCTAATTTCCGTCGCTGAAGCTGTGTTTTCTAGTAGTGATATAATCTATGGTGATAATAAAGTACTAAACTTTATATTACAATTATGTCGCTATGAGTTTAAAAAATTTTATATTTTAATAGTTTTAAATTCATAGCAATATATTTATAGTAATAATAATAATATTGATACTAATATAGTAATAGTATTATTGAAAATGCAATTGCTTAATGAATAATGTAAACAAATAATAAATACGATCAAATGGATAACTAACTAACAATGACAATAATGAACAAACAAACCAGTACCTAAAATGAAGCAACAATAACAATAATACACCCAATGCCAATGCTGATATTAAACCAAAGAAAATGTAATAAACAAACAACAATAGTAATAACAATAATGCTAATAACAATGATGATAATAATACAACAACACATCAATATTAATAGTAAGTAAACGATAATAACAATAATGCTGATAACAACAATGGCAACACCATTAACAATAATGTTAATAATAAATTATTATTATTATTGCAACTAATAATAATAGTATTTGTAATAGTAGTAATAACAATCTTAATCGGAGTAATGCTACCAAATTACTAAACTAAGCAAATAGTGGGGATGTTAACACAGGAGAACAGGATGATAGTGAGAATAATAATGATAATGATAGGTAGAGGGAGGGGGTATATCATCGAGGGGGGGCAGAGAGGATAGAAGGTGACAGAGGGATGTCTACAAAGCAAGGGTCAGCAAGAGGAGAGAGGGAGAGGGAGAGATAGAGGAGGGCCGTAACGGACTTAGCAAGGTGAGGAAGAGATACAGGCGGAAGAAGCGAAATGGATGATCGGGAGGCCTCGGCTCCTGTGGCTTTTAGATTTCAGATGGCGTCACCATTATCACCATCAGGAGGATTATTAGAAAATTACAAAAATGAGGTCATCTGACTTGAACCGGTGGTTAACTGAAAATGCTGTATTATGAACCTTTGGTTTTTCATCATCTCTTTGCCTTTGTTGTGTGCGTAACTCTTCAAATTGATTGTCTTTTTCTACTAGTAGGTCCTTCAACTAGCTCAGCTATTCGTTCATTTGCATCATTTCTTACCTTACAGCTAATGAGGTGGAAGAAGATCGACCGATGATTCTGCAAGTCTGGCTCAAAGAGCCCATCCCAAGTACTCTTCCCTTTTTTGCACCACCACTTGCCTTAAGCCATAAAGCCACACTATCAATAGATGGCTCAGATGAGCCAGTATCTTCATTACTGCTCGAATTCCGCAATACAATCTCATCATATTTCTCTTGTATTATCATGTGATAAATTTAAATGAAATTATAATAACAATATATATAATATCGAAAAAAGAAATCAAAGTGTTCATTTACAATTTAATAATGTAATAAAATATCAAACAAAGAAAATCAAAATACAAAATTTTGTTAATTATTAAGCCATTGATAGTTAACAATAAGATTCAAAAAATAATATATGTATCACACATTACAAATTTAATGAGGTATCCTCTTATTGGAATTAAAATTGAACAACTATTAGGAGTTTCAAATTATGACAGCTCTAATGAGGAAGAAAATAGTATTGGTACGTAAGAAAATTAACCTACCATAAGGAGAGGGGAGGTTATGAGTCATGTGTTCAGATTGCAAAGACATTATTCATCCCTTAAATTTAATTAATAATAATCAAATAGAATAGCACTATTTATCTCCTAAATTAATCATGAAAAGAAATTTGAAAGAGATTAACCTAATAAATTTATCATCCAACGTTGTTATGATAGATTCAACAAAATATGTTCAAATCAATATTGAAAGGGTCTATAAAATAAAAAAAAAATGTTTTCAAATTAGATACCTTAATAGCTCTAACTTTCTCCCCACTCCAACTCTTGTCCTTTTTTTGGAATGTTCTCGCAAAAGTGTCTATAAATGATGGTTGGGATCCCATTTCCTTGGCAAAAAAAAAAAAAAAAAAACATTGTTAAATATAATGAAATAGTTATAAAATAAAAAAATTAAATTTAAAAAATTCGTGTTTTAATAAAACTACCAATCTATTTCTATATTCATCAATATTGATTGAACCTCCCGCATAAGTAGCAGACATTTCCCCAGAATTAAAAGATCGATTCTTCTAATTTTGCTCACTCCTCCGTCAACTCTCATCGGTTTCCCAGAAATTCAAAATCATGTGCCAATTTTCTTCGGTGATACAGTTTAACTTCCTTCTACTAGTCTTTGCATGACTTAATTTCTAACAATACATTCAAAAATTCATATATGTTTTTTAATAAAATATATTAACCTGAAATCACAATTTATAATATTTTATAACGTAATATCTGAAATATATAAAAAATTAATATAAAAAACATTAACATATACAAAATTAGTTTAAAAAATGATACATATATATATATATAATATTTACATATAGTATTAAAATATAATAAAAAATTAATTTTAAAATCTGAAACTATAAAATTATAAATTTGAAAAATTGAGAAATGATAAAACATAAAGAACAAGGAAAGGAAAATCTACTCTTATACTCAATATGTAATTAAATGATGAGATGCATTTGACTAGCAATCGATATGAGCATTTAACTAGCAAGTGAGATACTCTATAAAAATAAATCAATTATTTATTTATATTTATTATTAGTTGTTACTATTGTAACTGATTGACAATTAAAAAAAAAAAAAAAAAAAAGGGGAAAAAAAAAAAAAAAAAAAAAAAAAAAAAAAAAAAAAAAAAAAAGGGGGAGAGGGGGGGGGGGGGGGGGGGGGGGGGGGGGGGGGGGGGGGGGGGGGGGGGGGGAGAAGAGAGGAAAGGGGGAGGAGAGAGGGGAAAAAAAAAAAAAAGAAAAAAAAGGAAAAAAGAGAAAGGAAGAAAAAAAAGAAAAAAAAAAAAAAAAGGAAAAAAAAAAAAAAAAAAGAAAAAAAAAAAAAAAAAAAAAAAAAAAAAAAAAAAAAAAATGCAAAAAAAAAAAAAAAAAAAAAAGACTTACATAAATATATACAAATATGTTGATATGAATAATTAAATCTATCACGGTCAAAGGTAATACTAAATGACGATCTTCTTATGTAAATTGAAATTAAATGAATTATATCTCGTGAAAACTTATTGGTTCGATGAGAATCTTAATATTCTCTCTGTATTCAAACTAACATCGTTATTTCAATAAGTGTAAAAAAAAAGATAGATGATGGAAAACATTGCATAGGAAAGCGTAAAATGAATTAATCACAAAATTATATATGAGATTTTATGAATGATAATTAATTTAGGAACGAATTTAGCACAAATTATTCATTTTTGGCTAATTACTTGTAATTTGAGACATATTTAGCAACGAAAGGTTTATTTGTCACCGATTCTGCAACAAATTATATTTGTGGCACAATCGCCGGATGTGAGAGAGGGGGGGAGACAGAGAGAGAGAGAGAGAGAGAGAGATGAGAGAGCTTACATGCCAATGCCAACGGTGGAGGAGTAATGCCCTTCGAAGACAGAAATTGAAACAAAGGGTTGTTCAATTAATGCACCATAACTCTATACCTATACTAATCTATTTAATGCACCGTTAGTAAAAGGGATGTTCAATTAATATGGTCATTAATTGTCGTCAGCACTATAAGTACAGATAATATGTTGTAATTTTATGATAAATTGTGATGATAATTAGTAGTCATATAGTGGAGGAGTGATGTCAATGGTGGAGGAGTGATGCCCTTCGAATAGAGAAGCAAAAACAAAGCAAAGTAAAAGAAAGTGAAGCAAAATTTGCTAAGTGGAGGAAATCTGCGACGAACAGAATAGTTCATCATTGAATCTGTGACGAACTCGAGGGTTCGTCGCAGAATCTGCTACAAACTCGAATGTTCATCGCAAAATCTGCGACCAATATACTTGTTTGTCACAAAATCTATAACCAAATTCCCAACAAATAATCTATTTCCGAAGAATTTAGTTACCAAAATTTAATTTCATTCACTCAAATACAAAATTAAAGTCAATCTATTAATGATATTTTATTTAATTATTGCAACAACGAAATTATGACAAAAAAATATTCATTATACTAATCATATAAAAAAAATTTCTTTTTCTTACTTACAAAATGAATTCTATATTTAAACAAGTTTTATAAATCTCTGACTTACATAAATATATACAAATATGTTGATGTGAATAATTAAATCTATCACTGTCAAAGGTAAGACCCAATGGCGATCTTCTTATGTAAATTGAAATTAAATGAATTATTTATTATGAAAACTTATCGATTCGATGACAATCTTAATTTTCGCTATGTATTCAAACTAACATCGTTATTTCAATAAGTGTAAAAAAAAAAAAAAACATAGATGATGGAAAACATTTCATAGGAAAGCGTAAAGTGAATTAATCATAAAATTATATATGAGATTTTATGATTGATATTTAATTTAGGAATGAATTTAGCAACAAATTATTCGTTTGTGGCAAATTACTTGTAATTTGTGACATATTTAGTAACAAAAGGTTTATTTATCACCGCTTCGCCAAATTGTATTGTGTGAGTGAGCGGAGAGAGAAGAGAGAGAAGAGAGAGAGAGAGAGAGAGAGAGAGAGATGAGAGAGCTTACATGCCAATGCCAATGGTGGGGGAAGGGGCATGGCAAGACAAAAAGTGAAACAAAGGGTGTTCAATTTCCAGTAAGTCTATACCTATAATTTATTTAATGCACCGTTAAAAGGGGTTATTAATTGTCGTCAGCACTATAAGTAAAGATAATATATTGTAATTTTATGATAAATTGTAGTGATAATTAGTAGTAATATATTGGACGAGTGATGCCAACTGTGGAGAAATGATGCCCTTTGAATAGAGAAGCAAAAACGAAGCAAAGTGAAAGAAAGTGAGGCAAAATTTGCTAAATGAAGGAAATCTGCGACGAACGGATAAGTTCGTTGCAAATTCTGCAACGAACATATCCGTTCATTGCAAATTCTGTGACAAACAATACCATTCGTCACAAATTCTGCGATAAACAGATAAATTCGTCAGAAATTCTGCGACGAACACATCCGTTCATTGCAAAATTTGTGACGAACTCATGATTCGTGGTAGATTCTGCGACGAAATTTGTTGTTCGTTGCAAAATCTACAATGAACATTAATATTCATCGCAGATTGGCAACGAACAAGGTATTCGTCACTAATTCTGCAACAAAAACTTTTTTTGTCGCCGATTCTGCAACAGATTACATATTTGTTGCAAAATTTACAACGAAAATAGATTTTGTCTCTAAATTTGCGACAAACAGGTGCGTTTGTTACAAATTCGAGACAAAATTGGCGACCGATTTCTTTCGTCTCAAATTTGCAATGGATTTTCATTTTTGTCGCAAAATTAGCGATGACATCTTCTTTTCGTCACTGATTTTGCAACAAACTTTTGTTTTTGTCGCTAATTTATTCTGGAACCGGCCTGGCCCGATGAACCTGAATCGGTGTGCCAGGCCAAGCCGGGCCGGGTCCGATTCAGGTTTTTTTTCGTTTTTTTAACTTTCCCACATTTTTTTCCTCTATTGAGTTCTTTTTTTTTTTTTGTTTTGGAACTTTTTTTTTAACTCCCTTATTTTCCTTTTTTTGTAACTTTTTTTTTTTACTCTCTTGCGTTCTTTAAAAAAAAAAAAAAAAACTCTCTTGTTTTTTTTTAACTCTCTTCGTGTGTTATTTTTTTTTTAACTCTCTTGTTGTGATTTTTTTCGTCGCTTTGTATTTTTTTATGAAAATTCACTTTTTAAGAATAAATAGATAAAAAATTAGAGATACAAAATTTTTAGAATGGTTCCACCGAATTCGATGTACGTCAACTACCAAACTCTTCACTTGGATTTTAAAATCCACTAATTTTTTATGATTACATTATTTTGATTTTTATACAAGTTTGATTTTTTCTTTGATATTTACATAATGATTCTTATACAAAAAAAAATAAATTATACTTATTCTTCTTCTTCTTTTACTTCTTCTTCATCTTTTTCGGAGGCCTTGACAATGTCTTGCATCCTTTTATCCACATCTCTTCAATTTTTAATGCAAATTAATGCTTTCAAAGTATCGTCCGTCAAATTTGTATACTTGTTGGTTAATACTTGACCACCTACACTAAAAGTACATTCCAATGGCACTGTGGATACCGGTAGGGTTAGTATATTTTTGGCCACTTGGGGTCAAAATTGGATAGTATGATGAATTATTTCTCCACCAACCTAATATATCAAAAAAATCATCATCATCGAAACCTTCTAGCCTACGTGTTTGTTTGTATAAAAGTAATTTATTAAATATTGATGAAGAAGTTCTTTGTTTTTTTTTCTAATATATGTGAACGATTAAAAGAAATTAAAAATGATGTAGTTGTTATACCAATACTACTATTACCTATATCACTAGTATTTAAATTATTATATTCCTTTTCATATAATTCAAACATGATTTGTAAAGTATTAGATATTTGTTATTTTAAATATTATCGATTAATATATATTTCTATTGAAAAAGTTTATGCAAAACAATCTATTAACATTTCAACACTTTCAACTTTAACACGCGAATCTAAAACACTTGCTATTAAATACAAAACAGGAATTTTTTCATAATATTTTAAAAATTTTATTTTCGTTAAATCAACAATATCACTAAACCTATCTTCTTCTTCAAATTAAGTAAATACATAACAAATTTTATAAAGATTAGGTAACATTAAATGAATTGTTGGATAGTAACTTCAGGAAAATAAATTTGTACATATATAAAAAATTTATAATAATTTAGTTAATGTGATTGCAAAATCAAAAGCGGTATTATCAATAAAACCAAATTCATAATTAGAATTTGCAAATTCAAATAAGATATTTCTAAAATAAAGTACTTCTTGTAACATATCATAAGTCAAATTCCATTTAGTATCACATTCTAATTTAAATTTTTTGAATTTTTTATTATGTAATTGACATATTTATCTAAATTCTTGGGTTTTATCAAAAAAATTTTAATTTGATGAATCATGTCATGAATGAGTTTTAAAATTATTTCTATCATTTGTAATCCATCTCTAGTACATAAATTTATAATATGACATACACATCTAATATGAAAAAATGTTTCATCTAAATAAGTTTTTATAATTTGTTTTAAAGTATTAATCGTATTAATATTAGTCAAAGTATTATCAAAAGATATAGAAAAAATTATATTACTAATTCTTTATTTATGAACAACATTCGTAATTACTCTAGTATTGTAAGAACCGTTATATGGATAATTTTAATATTGAAAAGTTAATATTCTTTTTTCTAAAACTCATGAATTATTAATCCAATGACATGTTAGTGCAATATAATATTCTTTTTTATATTCATTTTTTTAAATATCCGAAATTAATGAAAATTTACATTGACTACTCATAGGTGGTGATGGTGGAAATGATAGAATTGAGAAAGAGATATGGGAATTGTGAAAATGGTGGAAATGAAAATAGTAAAAATGGTTAAATTATGAAAATGATAGAAATGAAAAATGTGAAATGGTGGAGATGTGTTGAATGTGATTAGTGAAAAATGGAAATGGTAGTGTAGAAAATTGAAATTATATTTGAGAGAGTGTAGTAGTATTGAGAAAATATGAATGTAAGAGAGAATATGAGATTTTGTTGTGGAGATTTTGGAAATGAAATGTAACCTATTTATAAGGAAAATTTTTTTACTTTTTGGACTAAAATATAAAAAATGTAACCCTCAAACTAGTCGTTTTATAACTGTTGAGAGAGTTAAAAATGTCAAAAATAAAAAAAAAATGGAGTCTTTGGAACCGACAGGGCTGGGCCGGTTTCATAGCTATTAGAATTGGCCGGGCCAGGCCGGTTCCAACTAGACGCTGGAATCGGCGGGTCAATCCTGGGCCTGCTCCGGTTCTATGCCGCCCTGTTCCAAAAAACAGTGAACCAAATCGGCTCACTACTATAGCCAAGCCGGTCCGATTTAAAGTCACTATTCACCTCGGTCCAGTTCACGGGCCGGGCTTTTTCGGGCTGGCTGTTTTCGGGCCCAACCCGACCCAGTTACATCTCTATCTCACAGAACAATTTTCACGTCTTGCTGATGGTGGTATGTATGACTGCCCTACTAACAATCTGAAGACCTTCACATATGAATGATTCTGTTTGAAGATAATCCTGACAGGAGGGTGCCATAAAAATTTTCTCTGCCGGAGCCTTGTGTAAGTGGCGTGCATGAAATACTTTTCTATTTAGTCAGGCTCCCTTCAAGCCTCTCAATTGCAGCACTGGCACCACTTGTTATTTCTCCCTTCCATCAGCCTCCTCGGAAGTACCTATAATTTCTTCATTCACCTTGCCAACAAGCTTTAGATGGATCCAACCTGTCCCAAAGAGGTAAAATTACTCGCTGGCTAATTTTACTCCCATGCCACATGAAATTTCAGTTAAATCCCAAGGAAATGCATCTCTCTCTAGGTAAGGTCAAAGGTTTGAGTTTTGGGAATTTCAGTGGGGAGATTTTTAGGTTTTGACAAGTGCGTGTGATTGATGAACTATCCAATGGATTTATCGTATACACTCATTGGAAGGGTAGTAAGGTTCCCACCGTTATTAGGGATGTTTCAGGTAAAGGAAGAAGTCCAGAAAAACATTCCGCAATTAAAAGTTACAGCATGCAAATACGGGTTTTGTGCCCTGGGAAATTTTATTTTTTGCTAGTACCAGCTTCTATATCGTATAACCAGAGATCATGTATTCATCGGTTTTAGGGTCTATAAAGCACCTCGCTCGGATGGTTATAGGATTTTATAGCAGACTGGGATGCAGACAAGTAAAATAAGATGTCATCGTGTTACCAAGAAGAACGCAAACTACTGCTCCCAGTGACACAAATTGTATCCTTTTTTTCCCCAAAAAGAGTAAATAATGAATGAACAAAGAAATAAATAAACAAGCCTAGTCGTACTTTTTGGAATTGAATTAAAGGTATTTTTCTCTTAATTTAATGCAAATATTTCTTCTCCTCGTACTAGGATTGACGGTAAATACTCCGACAGCCCACTATCATAAAGTCTCAACAGACCCATAATCATAAAGCCTACGAACTGCTAAGTGATCTCTCAATAAATGCTCTGAAACTCTCGGTCTCTTTGGGTCAAACTCTCTCTCTCTCAGTCCAATGCTCTCTTGAGGACTCTCTTGATCACTACCTTATTTCTCCCCACACATTCTTGATCACACTCTCTCAATACGCTTCGCTTACTTGGCTCTTCAACCTCTTGATCCCTTCAGGTAATATGGAAGTAATTTTCATTAAGCAATGGGTCTAAGTCGTGATTATTTGATAATAAAAGAAATTTTGAATAAGTTTAAATCATTCTTAATTCGATATGAATCTATTATGATTTCTTCTGATAAGAAGGTAAATCTCTTAACGATTTAGACTTTTCCGAACCTTCGCGACAACAACATAAACTTTTCTATCTCAAAGAATTTCAAATTTATAGAAAGTCTACGATTATGATTTGTGGAATTTTGAAAGATCTCAAGTGATCTCTCCATAAGGTAAGTAGGATTTCTACAACCCTAAACCCATCGAAGACAACCCATCGAAGATGACCCAATGGATACCACATCTCTGATTCACTGTTCAAGCCAGAAAGACAATTTAATTGTGAATTTAATTTGGCTTCAACAAGGATATACATCAATTCCTCTCCCTTCACAACAACTGTTTTAGTTATCAATGGATAGTGGACTTAATAATGGATAAGAGTGTTAAATTTTTTAATTAAATTTTAAGTTTAAAATTTGAGATTAGAAAAAGATTATATTGAGAAAGTTTTTTCTAAATTAAACTCGATAACGCTTGAACTAAATTAACGAAAATATAATTTCATATATTAATTGATTATAAAAAATTATTTTAATCATATAAAGAGAAGGGGAAAAAACGTTTTTCCCACCATTTCTTTTTCTTTTTTCGTTTTTTGATTTGAAGATGATTGACACGTAATAGAGGTTTTTTTTTTTTAACCACAATTTTTTTAACTTTGATATATAAAATTTAATTCCTAAATCTTTATTAGTTGAACTAATTAACATTTACGTTTTCTTCCTCTTATTTTTCTTATCTTTGGCCTCTTGGAAAGCACCGTCAAATAATTGCTTAAAGTTTTTTGTAGTCGGTGTTATATATGAAGTATTGCGTAAAATTCATAATTTCTTAAAAATAATTACAGTCAATTTTTTTGGGAGGAAGCAAAGAGTAACTCTGGTAAATTTGTTAGGAGGTAAATCAAAACTGCAACTTCGTTTTAATAAAAACTTCATAACTAAACAACACTTTTTCCATTTCCAGGTGTCATTTTTAAGTAAATGTGTATTGCCTTAGCTAGCACGGCATAGTAATCTCAACATTTTTTTCTTTTTTTTTTTTAAGGAAATATGATAATTAAATTGGAAATTTAGGTGAAAGTACGGTCCGGTACTCTGGTGGAGTTGTATCTTTTTCTTTTTTCCATTTAAAATACAAATTTCACATTTTTTTGTGAAGTTGGGCCGGGGCGGGTCTGGTTGCTCCAATGGGCCATTGGTCAAACCCCTGTAACAATCAAACTTGGAGAGTCAGCAACCCTAGTCGATTGTTAGTTAGCCAAGTGAGTAAGTAGTTGTAGAGGTAATTGTTGAGATAGTTAGCTATATGGTTGAGCAGTTAATGGTTGGGAAGTCATATATATGTAGAGTTTTGTAACAATGGACGCACAAGAAATTGATTAGTAATCCAACTTTCTCCTTCTCTCTCTCTCTCTCTCTCTCTCTCTTTCTCTCTCTCTTCCTTTGACTACAACACATTTCCTGGTTCCACCGAGTTCCTCTCACGATTCCACCGAGTTCATCTCACGATTCCACCAAGCCCACTTATGGTTCCACGTAGCCTTTCTTTAACACTCCTAAAGCTATGACAAATTGGTATTAGAGCCTTCGATCTTGCAACATCTGAAACACTTGAGGATTGATGGCAGAAGGCACGAGAAATAAAACAATGGAAGAACAGTTCAAGAAGCAAGAATCAAGATTTCAAGACATGGCATTCAAACTAGACGACATATGAGGTTAGAGACTACTGTATCTAACATTGAAATCAGACTAAATGCTATCATGAAGATGCTATCTAGGGATAAAAGTGAAGAGTAAGAAACAGAAGGAATGACGCTAACCCCACTTCTTCCCACTCCAACAGGAAACAGAAGGAAACCAAAGGTTGAACAATCAAAAAGAGACATTCCTAATAAAGCATTAATTCCCAGGGTTGAACTAACTTCATTTTCCAGTGAAAACCCACGAAGTTGGTTGAGAAAGTGTCAAAAGTTCTTTATGATCCTTCAAGTTCTGGAATGCCAATGGATGGATACTATTGAAATGTACTTAGAAGACAGAGTAGACATATGGTATCAAGGGGTGAAGAGGGTCAAAGGAATGTTAGGAAGGAAGGAATTTTCTAAGTTGTTATGCTTAAGATTTGGCCTAAAGGAATTCACGATTAAATTGAGGAATTCAATAAGTTACAATACATAAAAACAATGAAGGAGTATCAAGAAAGATTTGAGGAACTATGTTCTCTATTAGTGCTAAAAAATCCTAGTTTGACAGAAGCGTATTTTGTCTCAAGTTTTATTAGTGGGGTTAATGAAGAAACCAAGCCTATGCTAAGAATGATGAAGCCCACTACTCTGTTACATGCATTCGAGATAGCCACTCTACAAGAGCAATCATTGGAATTAGCAAAAAAAAGACGAATGTCAACACAATGGAATAAAAATAAAGGCAGCAATGAGAAGGAAGGAATTAAGGACTTTGCAGCAACAGCAACAGGGCCTAGAGCGGTCACCAGCTTCAACATAAACCAGCTAAACTCAAAAGGAGATGGGGGAGTGATGCAAAGGGTATCTTCTCAAGAGGTGCAATACAGAAGAAACAATAACCTGTGCTACAAATATGGAGAAAGGTACAGTCCAAGACATCAATGCAAATTCAAAGGCCTGAACATGATTTTAACCGATGAAGAGGAATATGCACCTGAGGAAATTAGTAGAGAAATTGATAGTACCACAAGTAAGGATGTAGATATCTCTCTTTGTGCTCTGTCTCATTCTTTAGCACGGAAAAATATAGCATTAGAAGGACTTTTATACAAAACCTTAGTATCCATATTAGTGGATACTGGTAGCTTCAACAGTTTTATAGGCCAGAGGTTGATTAGCAAGCTTCAAATGACTACAGAACCAACAGAACCTCTACATACTATAGTGGCTGATGGGGGAATTATCACTAGCTTTGCTGAAGCTAAAAAAGTGAAATGGGATATTCAGGGGTATATTTTCTCTTTTGACTTAAGGGTGATGCAGTTAGGCAAATGGGATATCATTTTGGGGGTAGACTGGATGTATCATTTTAGCCATATTACTTTTGATTTTAAGCAACTCAGGGTGAAATTTTTCAAAGAGGGAAAAGAGGTTATTTTGGAAGGTGTAGTGAAACAACCAACTATAAAACTAGTAAGAGGGAAAGATGCCAAAAGTTTTAGACAACAGCAACTACAAAGTTGTGTTACCATCCATGTAGGATCTCATGATAGTTAGAAAGAGATACCTACTGATATTGTGGCACTAGTCAAACATTTTGAAGAAGTTTTCTCAGTTCCCACATCACTTCCACCACAAAGAATTCATGACCATCATATAACCCTTAAACCTGATGCTTAGCCTTTTAAACTAAAGCCATATAGATACCCCCACTCTCAAAAAGCAAAATTAGAAAAGCAGGTGGAAGAAATGCTACAATTTGGCATTGTGAGGCATAGCTCTAGCCCATTTGCATCACCTATACTTTTAGTCAAGAAGAAAGACAACACTTGGAGGTTTTGTGTGGATTATAGGCAACTAAATAATCTCACCATCAAAGATAGATATCTTATACCAAAATAGACGAATTATTGGATGAGTTGCATGGGTCCCAAGTGTTTTCTAAGGTGGATTTAAGAGCGGTTATCATCAAATTAGAGTGAAGCCTCAGGATGTGTCTAAGACTGCATTCCAAACTCACCATGGTCACTTTGAGTTCTTGGTGATACCATTTGAGTTAACCAATGCACCTGCAACCTTTCAATCCTTAATAAACTATATTTTTTAAGATTATCTTAGAAAATTTGTGTTGGTCTTCTTTGATGATATATTGGTGTATAGCTCGGACATTGCAACTCATGTAAAGGACTTGAGACTTGTCTTGTCTAAATTGAAGGAACATCAGTTGTATGCTAAGCTGTCAAAATACACATTTGCACAATCTCAGGCGGAGTACTTGGGACATATAGCTACCAGGGATTAGGTTAAAATGGAGGATCAAAAGACAACCTGTATAGTTAATTGGCCAAGTCCTACATCTACTAAATCCCTAAGAAGTTTCCTGAGACTAATAAGTTATTACAGGAGGTTTATTAGAAATTATGACATAATCATCAAACCACAGACTGAGTTGCTCAAGAAGGATAAATTTGAGTGGAATGCAGAAGTTGAACAAGCTTTCAACCATCTCAAAATAGTTATGAGTACAGCTCCAGTCATGAGGCTTCCAGATTTCTCAAAATCATTCATCGTAGAAACTGATGCTTGCTCAGTTGGATAGGGGGTTGTGCTAATGCAAGAAGGACAGCTCATTGCTTATTTGAGTAAAGCTCTAGGTCCAAGAAGTTGGAGACTTTCCATTTATGAAAAAGAACTAATTGAAGTAGCCATGGCAATAACTAAATAGAGGCATTACCTTGTGGGGTATCACTTTATTATTAGAACTGACCATCAGAGATTAAGGTACTTATTAGAGCAGAAATTGACTAGTCCAATTCAATACAAATGGCTTACAAAATTATTGGGAATGGATTATGAGATATACTATAAGAAAGGGGCTGAGAACAAGGCAGCCGATGCTCTTTCAAGAAGGAAAATTCAAAAAGAAGATAGAACTGAGTTAACGACATTGTCTACTATTAAGCCTCAATGGATTCAGGAAGTACTGAAAAGCTATAAGGATGATGAAGATAGCCAAGCACTCATTGCTCAAACTACTGTACAACCTGAGCTTAAACCTAAGTTCCAGCTACAAGATGGCCTTCTGAAATACATGAATAAAATCTATATTGGCTCTGGCTCGGAAATAAGATCAAAAATTTAACAGCAGATGCATGAGACTACCATGGGAGGGCATTCTGGATAGCAAGCCACATTACAAAGGATTAGATCCATACTTTTTTGGCCATCAATGAAGGCAAGTGTGATTAAGTTTGTACAGGAGTGTGACATATGTCAAAGGAACAAACATAAAAATGTTCCATATCCTGGACTTCTACAGCCACTTCATATTCCATCTCGAGCCGGTCTCATGTGAGTATAGATTTCATAAAAGACTAACCTGATTCAGAAAGTTTTAACACTATATTAATAGTCATTGATCGGCTCACAAAATTTGGTCATTTCATGGCATTGCAGCATCCTTTTACTGCACTTAAAGTAGCCAAAGTTTTTATAGAAAATGTCTTTAAATTACAAGGGCTTCCTGATGCTATTGTGTCTGACAGAGATAAATTTTTTACCAATCTCTTTTGGCAAGAGCTGTTTAGGCTGGTAGGAACCCACTTGAAGCTTAGTAGTGCCTACCATCCTCAGACAAACGGGCAGAGTGAGAGGTTGAATCAATGTGTAGAGTGTTATCTACGGTGTATGACAGCAGATAGACCAACAATATGGTTGCAATGGTTGAGTCTAGCTGAATGGTGGTATAACACCAATTTTCATACAAGCATTCAGATGACACCCTTTTGAAGCCTTGTATGGATACAAGTCTAGGCACATTCCTTTTGGTCCCAACTTTGATACAATTGCACCCGCTGCTCAAAATTTCATTAAGTATAGACAAGCTATGCTGCATATATTGCGAGATCATTTGACTAAAGCCCAACATAGAATGAAGACTTATGCTGATCAGAATCGCACTGAAAGGGAATTCAAGGTAGGAGAATGTGTATATATGAAATTGCAGCCCTATAGGCAACAAACTATGGAGCTAAGGAGACAACTTAAATTGTCTTCTAAATTCTATGGACCATTTACCATAGTGGCAAGAGTTAGAGAGGTAGCCTACAAGCTGAAACTTCCAGAAGGGTCCAAAATTCGCCCGGTCTTTCATGTTTTAATGCTGAAGAAAAAGTTAAGAGCAAATCAAACTACTATGACATCTCTTCCTTTGCTGGAAACAGACAAACAGATCTTAGTAGAACCAGAGACGGTTTTATAAAAAAAAGAGTTATCATGAGAAATAACATTCCTATTACACAGGTCTTGGTGAGGTGGATAAACTTGAGTCCTGAAGAAATAACATGGGATGATATAGACTTCATTCGAGCACAATTTCTATATTTTATTCCTTGAGGGCAAAGATTTTAAAAAATGGGGGCATTTGTAACAATCAAGCTTGATGAGTCAATAAGCTTAGTCAGCAGTCAGCTAGCCAAGTGAGCAATTAGTTGTTAAGGTAGTTAGCTATGTGGTTGAGTAGTTAATGGTTGGGATGTCACATATATGTAGAGTCTTGTAATAATGGACGCACAAAAAAATGATTAGCAATTCAACTTTCTCCTTTTCTATCTATCTATCTCTCTCTCTCTCTCTCTCTTCCTTCGGCTGCAACACATTTCCCAATTCCACCGAGTTCCTCTCACGGTTCCACTGAGTTCACCTCACAGTTCCACCGAGCCCACTCACGGTTCCACCGAGCCTTTTGTGACAACTATGATTGATTAATAGTTAATCATAGTTAGAAATATTAATTAAAAGTTAACAAGATTAGCTAGTAGTTAGGTGAATTGATTAAATAGTTAGTAGAATTAGTTAATAAAATTAGTATAAATAGTAATATCCAATACATGTAATGGCATGAAATGAAATAGAATGCAATAAAATCTCTCATTCTCTCTCTTGTATTCTCTCTCTCTATCTCTCAATTCTCTCTCTAAACCCCTTTCTCTCTCCCTTTAATTTCTATCTCTCTCTACATCTTATTACCTCTCTATAGTGGATTGTTACAAATTGGTATCAAAGACTACATTCCTAGGTGAATTTTCAAAAAATGATAGAGAAAACCGATGATTGTCTCCGATGGGAATGAAAAATGAAGAAACTAGATCGAAAAATAGAAAGTTTTTTGGTAAGAATGGATGATAACTTCATCACCATCATAAAGTTTGTGTTCAAAGAAAAATCCGAAAAATATTTAGAATTGTATAAGTTTTCTATTATATCCACCCCTATTGAAGCTAGGTCGACGGTAGAAAAGGAGCAAGAAAATGAAAAGGAATTGGAAAGCAACAAAACAAATCAAATAGGTAAAGAAACAACACCAAATTCTATAGAAAAACAAGGTATTGAAATGCTTTTCGAATATTCTATTTTATTTAGTCCTAATGAAGAAAAGTTGAAGGTAAAATGAGGATTGCATATATCCAAAAAATAACATTATTTCTTGCCAAGTTCTGTATTGATTGAAATTTCAAGATTTAGTGAGAAAAATCCATCATTAGAAACAAAATTTTAATTACCCAAGAAAGAACAAATTGATGATGAATGCATTGTTCATCTCCATCACTTTATTTCTTAACACAAATGCAAGTATTGATGCAAGATTCATAGATTCAAATTTTAATTCTTTGTTTCCCATTCTTGAGGACAAAAAATGTCTTCAATGAAAAAAAATTATAATAATTATGATCGATTAATATTAATCATAGTTAGAAATATTTGTGAATAGTTAATAAAATTAGTTAATAATCAAGTGAATTAATTAAATAATTAATTAAATAATTAATAAAATTAATTAATAAAATTAATATAAATAATAATATTCAATACATATAACAATAACATTAAATAAAATAAAATCTCTCATTCTCTCACTCTATCTCTCTTTAGTCTTCCTCTCTCTCTCTCTCTCTCTCTCTCTCTCTCTCTCTCTTCGATTTTTATCTCTGCCTCCCTACAGTGGATTGTTACACCTTTCTTTTTAACACCCCCGAAGGGGGAAAAAAGACCCCGGCGGGGGGGCGGGCGGGGGAGAAAAAGCGAAACAAAAGGTAACTAGCAACAACCCAACCCAACCAACCTTTCCCTCCGTTTCTGTTCGCTGACAAATTCAGAGCTCACAACTCTCTCTCTCTCTCTCTCTTCTCAATCCAAATCCCTTAAAAGGGAAAAGTGCCACATATTGTGTTCTTTTCTTTCTTTCCTTTTACCGGCAAAATCCAAAACCCTAAAAAAAAAAAAGACCAAACTCCGATTGCCTCAGTCTCTTCTTGTAGATTGCTACTACTGAGTAGTGCTAGAAAGAATTTGGCGTTTTTGCGGTGGGGTTTGATTTTGAGTTCAATCGAATCGAATCGAAGCAGAACTGCAAACAAAATATCTATTTCATTTCATATGATTGGTCGGACCCCTAACGGTTAGTTCTACCAATCCCCAGCAACCTCCATTTTTTCTTGTTAGAATTGATGTTTGAAGTTGCGATTTCTATGTATAATCCTTAATTCTTAATGTACAAACACTATATTTTCTTAGTTCTAGTCTCCTAGTCCTATCCCTATTATTGAGAAACCAGACAGACAGATGGAGAACGAGGTGATTGAATTTGATATAGGGTTGGGAGGAGGTGGAGAAGGAGATGATGAGCTGGACATCGATGATGATGACGAGGATGAGATGGCTGACAGTAGCCCCCCTCCTTCTGCCTGTGGCAGTGGCAGCGGAGTCGCGGCCGCTGTCGGGGGAGCTGGTGGTTCTACTATTGATATGTACATCCCTGAGGGTGACCTTGATCTTGAGCCTTATGAAGGTATGGAGTTTGAATCCGAAGAGGCTGCCAAGGCCTTCTACAACTCTTATGCCCGCCGTGTTGGTTTTAGTACCCGTGTCAGCTCCTCCCGTCGCTCCCGCAAGGATGGTGCTATTATCCAGAGGTCCTTCGTCTGTGCCAAGGAGGGCTTTCGCAACTTGAATGAGAAGCGTACTCGTGATAGGGAGATTAAGCGTCCCCGTACTGTCACCAGAGTTGGCTGCAAAGCCATGCTCTCTGTCAAGATTCAGAATTCTGGCAAATGGGTTGTCTCTGGTTTTGTAAAGGAACACAATCACGAGTTGGTTCCTCCTGATCAGGTCCATTGCCTTCGTTCCCACAGGCAAATCTCCGGTCCAGCCAAAACTTTGATTGACACTTTGCAGGCTGCTGGAATGGGTCCTCGAAGGATTATGTCTGCCCTCACTAAGGAGTATGGTGGCATCAGCAAAGTTGGATTCACAGAAGTGGACTGCCGGAATTACATGCGAAACAACCGGCAGAGGAGCTTGGAAGGAGACATTCAGCTGCTTCTAGATTATTTGAAGCAAATGCATGCCGAAAACCCGTCATTCTTTTATGCAGTGCAGGGGGATGAAGATCAATCTGTAAACAATGTCTTCTGGGCTGATCCCAAGACAAGGACCGACTACACTTACTTTGGTGATACTGTCACATTTGATACCACTTACCGTTCAAATAGGTACCGCCTCCCCTTTGCACCCTTCGCTGGGGTAAACCATCATGGACAACCTGTCTTGTTTGGTTGTGCTTTCTTGATCAATGAGTCCGAATCCTCTTTCGTTTGGCTATTTAGGACATGGCTGATGGCAATGTCTGGTCAACCTCCGGTGTCAATCACCACTGATTATGATTCGGTGATACAATCTGCCCTTTTGCAAGTTTTCCCGCAGACTCGTCATAGATTTTGCAAATGGCACATCTTCAAAAAATGCCAGGAGAAGCTATCCCATGTGTTTCTAAGACATCCCAATTTTGAGGCTGATTTTCATAAATGTGTGAACTTGACTGATTCAGTTGAGGAGTTTGAGACTTGTTGGTTGTCGCTTGTTGATAGGTATGATCTCCAGGATCACGAGTGGCTTCAAACAATATACTCTGCCCGCAGACACTGGGTTCCAGTATATATACGTGATACATTTTTTGCTGAAATGTCTATAACTCAACGAAGTGATAGTATGAATTCCTACTTTGATGGTTATATAAATGCCTCAACCAATTTGAATCAGTTTTTTAAACTTTATGAGAAAGCATTGGAGAGTCGATGTGAGAAAGAAGTAAAAGCAGACTATGATACCATAAACACTTCCCCTACGTTGAAGACCCCGTCTCCAATGGAGAAACAAGCATCTGAGCTGTACACTAGAAAAATATTTACAAGATTTCAAGAAGAGTTGGTTGGGACACTTACTTTTATGGCATCCAAGGTAGAAGATGATGGAGACATCATTACTTACCAAGTGGCAAAATTTGGGGAGGATCATAAAGCTTACCATGTCAAATTCAATGTTCTGGAGATGTATGCAACTTGTAGTTGCCAGATGTTTGAATTTTCAGGTCTCTTGTGCAGACACATCTTGGCTGTCTTTAGAGTGACTAATATTCTTACTCTTCCATCTCATTACATTTTAAAAAGGTGGACAAGAAATGCAAAGAGTAGTGTCTTATTAGAAGAACACAGCACTGATTTATTGAGTAGTTATCTCGAATCTCACACTGTTCGCTATAGCACTCTTCGTCATGAGGCGTTTAAATTTGTAGATGAAGAGGCAAAGACCTTGGACACTTACAATGTGGCAATGGAGGCTTTACTAGAAGCTGCAAAAAGAGTTGCTCTTGCCACAAAGAATAAGGGGAGAAACTCCATGGCCAATGGGCGCACAAGGGAGGATCCAGTGAGTGATGGAGGTCGAACAAGTTATGCTGGTATAGATCAACAAGGGATGCAAAAACATTTGTCTCAGGTTGGTCATTTACGCCTTTACCCTCTTTCAGATTGTGGCTTTACCTGTTTTCACTGAATGAAATGCTTCTCTCTTTGTTCAACATGCTTGCTTCCTAAACTATAATGGTTGGAAATTGAGTGACTCTACATGTCTCACAGAAAGTTACTACTTGGCAAACAATTGTCCCTGTTTTGCAATGTTTGGGTGCTAGTGGTCAAAGGACAATATTTTCCTTCAACACCAATGGAAGAGGGGGGGGGGAAGGAAAAGGAGAAGTTCATGAAATTAGCTTACCACAAAATTTTCCTATTTTCTGATCTACTAGCTGCAAGTGGATCTTGTAAAACTTTTTCCTAAATAATGCTCTCCAAAAAAAAAAGATACTCCTATGGAAATAATTTCCTTCAAAGGGTGATTTTTCATGAAACATATGGGGCACTCTCTCTCTCTCTCTCTCTCTCTCTCTCTCTCTCTCGGGGGGGGGGGGGTGGAACTAAATAGTTACACTTTTTTCAAACTTTAGTGTAAATATTGTTCTATGTACAACAAATAGATAAAAGTTTGAGCCTATCACGTTACTCACTATACCTAAAATATGCACTACTATATTAGAAGAGATAATTGAAAGGTTCTGCAGCTTGTATTCCGACCTGTGTTTGTTCTTTAATTTTAAGTTTTGCAGGCCATAACTGAAAATAACTTTTTGTTCTTTTAAATACTAGACACTTCTAGGACGCCTTTTGGGCACTTCTATGACACTTCTAAAACACCTTTTAAGTACTCTAAAGAAACTTTACATAATAATTATTTTTTAACTAACAGACTACTTATATTATGTCAAATATAATTTGTAATCATTTTAATATTTGAAATATCTTAATTCCTATGGAAAAAATCTAATATTGTTTTTTTTTTTTTATTTTATATCTATATACATAAAAATAAGTATTTTTTTATTACATTTCCCATGTCCGTGGCTGCACCTATGTCCTTGCCCATATCTACTTTGAAGGTAATTTTTGTAGGTGCTAACAGTTTTGGAGGTTTATTTTTTATATATAAAAAATTGTATTTGATGTATTTGATAAGATACATGAAGCTTTAAGGATGAGAAATCCTCAGAACCAAGAGAAAACAAAGTGCAAAGAAACTAGTAAAGAATTGCCTTCCAATTCCTCTTCTACCCTAAACTGTTGTCTCTATACGCACATGAAGCATGAACCCAAAGAGAAATATAAAACATAATCTTGTTCCAAAGGAAAGAGGGACCAATGTTTTGATTTCTGACATTCCGCTCCCTCTAAATGCACTAAAGAATAGCCACAAGACTGCATCTCCAAAGTGATAAAGCTTTTTTCCGCCATCCAAAACCTCTAAATATACAATATGCACAAAAGCTTGTTGAATTGCTTGATTGCTAATTTCAGTGTTCCCTGTGGATTATATCTTACTATTTGAATGTTTATGCACTGAGAATGTTGTTATTAAAGCTTAGTTTCCTAAGTATGCTATGCATTCTCTTACCTGCATGTGGAACATCAATTCCCAAATACTTATTGATGCAGCTAGAGTTGTCTTGGAATGGGAATATGGTCAGTGCATCAATTGTCCAGAATATGCCAAAGCAGCTTTACCAAGAAAGAAAGAAAGTAGATAGAGGAAGAACAAGAATATATACTTTCTAAATAAAAAGAAAAGGCCTGTTTATGACACAGGAAAAAAAGGGGGGGAGAACATTGGGAATTCTTTCTTATGAACATAAGAGCCCCCACCCATAATGAACTGGATTCTTTCTTATGTATGACTCAAGTCCACTTTTTTGCTTCTCTCTTCCTCTGTCTCCTGTAATTGTATTTTGGTTCTACATGAGAATTTTAGAGAATTGAACTTGCCCAAGCATCTTAATGAGGTGGTCTATGCCCTTAACCTGTGAAACACGTAGGATTTGAAGCACTATCTATCTGTTTCTTGCCTTTGGCTATAGTTCTCTTACTTTTGCCTAACCCTGTTAGGAGCTAAACTAGAGCTCAGCTCTCTACAGTAACCAGGAAAAATGTGTTTTAAAGTATGTCACTAGAAGCGATGTTTTAAAGATGGCATGGCAAAGTGTTGTATTATGTTGAGTTCAAAGACACATCTGACATGGAGAACTTATTTCTAGAACTGTCGGTGAAACAATCATGTTTTGTAAGATAAGCATTTTTGTAAAAGAACTACAATGTTAAGAAACTTATATTATATGATTTGATCGATCCGCTTCGAAAAATAAAAGGACAGTATGTTATCCAAGTTGACAATTATGGTAATGGATAATTCCCTGAGGTATTGCCTGATACATACAGATACTTATATGGTTTGGTTGAGGGGCTTGTCATCATATGCAATAACATATTATCTCAAAGTGTGTTTGCTGGTGTGTGGTTGGGTGGGGACACCAGACTGCTAAACAAAGTTCAAAATGGTAGCTTGGCTTTTGGGTGGAGTCCATGATATTATGAACTGCTTTTGTGGATCTGATAATGTCAAACTGTGTCCAACTCCAGCCATCTTATTTATTATGCTTGTACTTTATGATCTGTTGTGGTTGATATAACTAAGCCATTTTTGAACTATTGTGTAGGATGACTTGGATAAACGGTTAGAAGAACTTAGCCGTGAGCTGGACCATGCAAATCGGAAATGTGAAGTTTATCGGGCCAATCTGCTTTCAGTTTTGAAAGATATTGACGACCATAAACAACAGCTTTCAGTCAAAGTCCATAAAATTAAGCTTAGTATGAAAGAAAGCCTCTAAAGATGCAGTGTTCTTCTATTATATATATATTTTTTCTTTTTTTAATCTCTTATCAAATTGTGTACTTTGAGATGCATTCTAGACATGCTTGTTATGTATACTTTGGATGAGGCTGGCCATAGGAAGCTGAGTTGTAGCATTCTGTAGGGTATCTAAGAGGTGTACGGTGCAATTTTTCAAGCCATTTCTCCCTTGCGAGGTGTTTCTAGAAAGGGGTCATTGTACCAAAGATTTCTGAGATCGTTTTTTGTGCGTATTTCTTTCAAGGGATAAACGATGATCTATGCCTCATAGATTTTGAAGGAAGTTGTCATGTGGACACATGGTGGTGTGAGCCAGACCTGCAGTACACATGTAGATTTGCATTGGAGATTGTCACAAATGTGAAATGCTTATCTGGTCGGAGTGATGTCTTTCCTATTCGTTTCTTCTCTCATTGGAGATTTTGAAATTACCTAGTCCTTTTCTTCTTAGCTGTGAACTTGTTGAGTGCTAATGCAAACGATGTGCTTACCGTCACAGGTGATAGAGATCCAAAAGTTGACTTAACAATGTTAGTTTTTGATGTTGGATCAAGAATTGTGTATTCAACCTTTTGTTTTCTTGAGATCAGTGTCAAAGTGGCAAGTTCGGCAGCAACCAAGCATGTTCTTTTGGAAAGATCAGATCCTTTCCCTGCCTTTTAAGTGGTGAGTGTTGCTTACACCTACGCATTTTCGATAACTTAAATTGTGTTTAACATGTTGGTGCTTGGGGTCAAGGGCCTCCTTGGTGGTAGTATGATTTAGATTTTCCCTTTACATGCAGTTGAATGAGCATGAGGAAGTTGATTCGTTTTGCTTAAGCATTAGATGATGCCCCATGTTATAGTGTGCTGAGATTGAAAAAATCTTTTTGAGCACAAATTTGATTTCTTTATATGATTCATCTGTTGAGTTGTATTGCCATAAAAAATAAAATAAAAATAAAAATAAAAATAAAATTATGAGTTGATTAAGACAATGAACAAATTCTAATTCAAGCTGAAAAATGTGTTTAAGACTTTATATGTGCATTTTCATTGCCCTATATTCCCAATTTTTGAGATAAGGGGGATGGGTTGAGGTGTTTTTATTGTTTTCATTATTGTTATTTTGCTGTCTTTTTTCATCAAGGTGGACAAGGGTTTGACTCAATATTGATTCTCTGCCATTTTTGTGATTGTCAAAACTCAGGAGAATCCTTGTGTAAACCAAATTATGACAATTTTAGCACATATTGGTATGCTTTATTGAACAAGAATACAAGAACAACGATATAAACCTTTTATCTCAAATTTTGGGTTGATCATTTCAAATTTTGTGCAAATTCTCTTATACTATTCATTTCTATTTAAAATCATCATTTCAATTAAATCCATAACTATCACGTTTTTATAGATAATTTGCATCCAAATTTTTAACGGTTTATCTTTTCATTTTACTAAATCTCCTATATTTAGATTCCCGATCCTCCTAATAAGTGCGTTTTTATATTTAATTTTATCATACATCTATCTAACCATCTTCATTTCAGTTACAGTCATTTTATACTCTTATTGTTGTTTAATGATTAAACACTCAGTGCCATATAATAATGCAGGTGTTACTGTATTCTATAGAATTTTCCTTTTAAATGCAATAGTATCGTGCAATCGCAAAAATTTCAGATGCACTTCTCTATTCATCCAACCCGCTTGAATCTTATTATTTATATTCTCATCTATATTACCATCATTCTGAATGATGGATTCAAAATATCTAAAGCGTTCATTTTTTAGTATCTCTCTTCCTTCTAATTTAATTATTTTTTCATCATTCTGATAATTGCCACTAAATTTATATCTCATATATTCAGTTTTAGATCTACTCAATCTAAATTTTCTGAATTTCAATGTGATCTTCTATAATTCTGATTTAGTGTTGATACTCTCTTTAGTTTTATCAACCAACACTATATTATATGTAAAAAAATATACCCATGGTATTTAATTTTGGATATTTTTTTATAATTTTATCTATCACTATTACAAAAAGGATGACTCAATGTCGAATTTTGATGGAATCCAATGTTAATAGGGAAGCTATCATTCAAACCCCTGCAAATTCATACATCGGTCACAACTCCTTTATTCATATCTCTAATAAAATTAATATATTTTAAAATGATCTCTTTTTTCATTAATGTCCACCACAATATATTTATAAGAACCCTATCATATGATTTTTTCAAATTAATAAATATTATATGTAGATCTCTTTTCTGCACTCTAAATGTCTCCATCAATTGTCGTAATAAGTGAATTATTTCAGTGATATATCATCCTAACACAAATCCAAATTGATTCTACGACACACTTATCTCTGATCTCAATTTATACTATCTCACTCTCTCCCATAATTTCATAATATAACTCATGAGTTTAATTTTTTTGTAATTAGAATAATCTTGTATGTCTCTTTTATTATTATACAGTGGTACAACTGTACTTTCCCTCAATATTTGAGACATTTTATTGATTTACCAAATTTTGTTAAAAAGAGCCGTTAACATTATTATACCGAATTCATCCAAACATTTCTACATTTCAATAGGAATGTCATTAGATTCTATCGTTTTGTTATTCTTCATTTTTTTTAGGGTTTTCTTTATATTTAAAATCTCTATTAATCTCTTTTATAGATATTACGATATTTTCTATACATATTTTACTCTCAACGTTAAAGAGATTTTCAAAATACTCGCCCTAATGATTTCTTCTGTCTTCGTTCTTATACTATTGGTTTCACTCTTAATATACCTAATATCATTTGTATTGTTTTCCTTCCTCTTCTTTAGTTTGGCAATTATGTAGATCTCTCTTTCTCCGCCTCTAGTCTCCAATCTCTTGTATAATTCGTATACACCTTACTTTTTGATTCGTGAATAATTTTTTCACCTCTTTCTTTTTTATATTTTTGTATTTTGCATATGTATCGCTATTATTATCCCTTTTAAAGTTCCTATAGAGCTCTCTTTTGATTCGAATAACAATTTATATTTTCTTATTCCACCACCATAACTCTTTGCCTATTAGGACCTGACCCTTAGATATGTTAAGAATCTCCATACTTATACTCTTAATGTTATTAAATATCTCTTTTTACATTATTTCTGAGTCATCATTGGTAGAACAATTTATTATTTCAATTATTTTATCTCTAAAAGTTGTCATAATTTTTTTTCAGATTCTACCATTTAATTCTTGGTTTTACAAATGGTTGACACTATTTTTGTCTTTTATGCACACATACGTTTAAAACTAAAAGTTTATGCTGAGTTACTATACTTTCTCCCGATATAATCTTACAATCCTTATAGATCATTCTATCACCTATCCTAGTCAGAAAGAAATCTATTTGACTATATTCGACCCACTTCTATATATAATTATTTGTTACTCTTTTTTCTTGAAGAAAATATTTAGGAGTCAAATGTTATGGCAAACTCTAGAATGGTATCTTCTGTCTCAACCCTACTACCAAAGCCAAGAATATATATATAACCAATCAATATTCAAAGCCATATTTAGACTAATTTAATCTGAGTGTTATTAGCCTAATTTAGGAGGGAGTTCTCTCAATATAGTTTTTTTCATTTCCAATTTTTGAATTCGGGAATTGATTAAAAAACTTAATATTTTTACCCACTAGGTTAACATCCTATTAGTATTGAATAAGAATAATTGTCTGAGGCCAAGTTGCACTTTGCATAACACCAATGTAACCTTTTATCATTGAATTCTATGGATGCATAGGGCAGTGAATTAGAATAAGGATGGGGATTTATTGCACTATTCTTCTGCTGAATGTAATTTTTAGTTCTTCCAAGGGGTGTCTTATTGGTGTTTCTTTCTTCATTATTTGTTACCTTAGAGAAAATTATTTTGTTACCTCATAGAGACACTGGAATTTAGAAAAAATTAGATTGAATAGGTCAAAAACTGAAAATATGATATATGAGTTTAGTGACAATCATTAAATGATGAAAAAATAATTAGGTTAGAAGGAAAATAGGTACCAAAAATTGAATGTTTTAAATATTTTATTTTCGTCATTCAGAACAATGATAATATAGATGGAGACGTGAATCACAAGATTCAAGTGGATTAAATGAAATAAAGAAAAATATCTGAAATTCTTTGTAATCGTATGATGCCACTACATTTGAAGGGAGAATTCTATAAAATCGTAATAAGACCTGTACTATTATACGGCATTGAGTATTGGGCCATTAAATAATAAGTGTATAAAATGATTGTAATTAAAATGAAAATATTTAGGTGGATGTGTGGAAAAACTAAAAATGATAGAATTAGAAATGAAAAGATATGTAATAAATTGAAAATTAATTTAATTGTAGATAAAATGTGAAAATAACGTCTGAGATTGCTTGGACGTGTGTAACAAAGATCCAAAAATACACCTGTAAGGAGGATCGATAACTTAAATATATGAGATTTAATAAAATATAGAGATGGTCCGTTGAAAACTTGAATGTAAATAATCTGTAAAAACATGATAATTAAGAGTTTAGTTGAAAAGATGGTTTTCGATAGCAATGAGTGGCATGGGAGAATTCACACTAATTAAATCAATATCTTTTTTTTTAATATCCCCAATATTTATTTTTTATAGTCAACTTTAAAATTTAGAATTAAGGTCTATATTATTGTTATTGTTGTGGTAAAGAAAATTGTTTTGATAATTTGAGGCAACTATATGGTGTTTGGATTACCAACCTCATAAGCTAGGGGGGGGGAATATGATGAACCGGCAACAATTAAATACTTTCTTGCTTGTGACCTTTCTCTCGCGCTCTTAGTCCGGTGTCTTAAATAACAATTTGCACTCTGGTTTCTTTTTAAGTTATTCTCAACTAATAAAAGATAAGTATACCAAACCGCCAAAAAGTTTAGTTTTTGTACGTGTCAATACAGGGGGAGTTTTTCTATTCTTATATTTCTGACATTGCTTGGCAGGATTGGAAAGAAAACGAGGGAGGGAATGAAAATAGAGAAAGAAGTAATGCACCAATTCCACCCACAGCACAAGCTTACGCTTGAGTATGCAGGAATTCCCTTCCATTGTGATGGCTGCAGAGAAGCCAGCCAAATTCACTGTCTCTCTCTCTCTCTCTCTCTCTCAAATAAAGAACAAGTCAAAATCAACTTGACTCAACTAAAAAAATTTGATGTATTACGAGTCAAATAAACAAGTCAAATAAAAAATTTGTTTTTTCTTCATTTAGCAGATTCGGTCACAATTGATTCAACTAAACCAATTGTACAAATTTTCTGCTAAAAAAAATAGTGAGATGTTTGAAGGGAAAAAAAAAAACAGTTGAGAAGCTGAAACCGACTTCAACAATCGATTTAGCATCTTCAAGATTGATTTTACCTTTAATTTGTTCCTTTTCCCTTTGATTGAGATGACATGCAAGGAATCAGGGGGAGAGAGAGACGTTGAAATCATTGTTGGTATTAAATCTTATTTTTTTTTATTAATTTTATTATTTTATATACTTAAAAATTATATATTGAATTATTTTTATTAAAATAATAATTATTTTAGTTATTTAAATAGATAAATAAATTTCTAAACTATAGATGTATAACATCTCAGGTCCCTTAGATTGTTGATACATATGGTAGGTATATGTTATGATTACAACGATTTAAAAGTAATATTCATAATTAATTGATAAAATTAGACATTTTATCATATATCCGCCATAGGTTGGTAATCTCAAGTTTGTGAGAGATGGTTTATCTTCCATATTTGACGTGGACAAGTATAATAGAAGTTAATGTAGGTGTTTAACACTAAACCAGATATATAACGTAGTTTCTCCCATCAATACTTTATGTTATTCTTGTATTCTTAATTTTAATTATATATGAATGAATTTTTGAAATCAAAATAGTATATTTTAATGTATTATGAGCAAGATTTTTTACAGGTCGAGGGTTTCATATATTGGTATGTAGTGTTGGTTATCTATGAGATGTATATGCAACATAAAATTTATAATGTCAGATATCATCTTTTTGGATCGTTCTAATTGATTATTTGAAAATTGAGTTTCATGATATAATGTTGTATTATATCATATGTTTTTAAACTTGTCTAATATCATTGGTCAATGGAAAACAAGATGAACATTTTTAGATATTCTCCTTTTGTACAAAAGAATAAAATTAACTAATCGAGAAGATGATAATACATTTAATTTATCTTATCTTAATTATGAGTGGGGCAACATCTAGACATATATATAAGTTAAGGACAAAACTATATATTATTATTTATTAACTTTTGTAAACAGTACGATATTAATTTTGAAATACATATCTAATTATTTGATGAAATTAATTATATATAAAAGATTTGAGGTTACTTCACTACGAAAAACTTTATTAGTATTTATTATTTATTGAATGTGACAAGATTAATCATAAAGAAAGAATAAAACAGAGTGAGATTTAGGGATAAATTATAATTTTAAGAACAATCGGGACCATTTGCTAATTTTTGAAAAACTGTTATATGGCTGTTTTGTAATTGGAAAGCTTCTTGTGACAGATTTATAATTTTAAAAAATATTGTGACTATTTATAATTTTGAAAATTGTTACTGTCAATTTTTGCTATTTTGAAAGACTTGTAAACCTTAAATATTTGTGTTATGTTTAAACACAGGTTTTAATACTCTTATTCTTTATATAATCTATCCTTAGAGTTTTATTCTTATACTTATTAAAATATAAGTATCATTAGCAATTGAGATTTCTTACATGCATTAGGAATCTGTTCCTATGTGCATCAACCGAGTAATATAAAGAGTTAGTTATGGCATATAAAAAAAATATATCCATATATTGAGTTAAGTTGTCTATATTAGATTAATAGAGATTATAGTCACAGAATGTGCATATTCCAATTAGTCGAGTTAGATAAAGATTAAATAGTGTTGGACGTGGGTTTTGGCTCCACAGATAGCTGCTTCTTATTGACTCGAATGATTACCGTCGACGGGGTGTGAAACCTGCAAAAACCGCTGAAGGGTGTTCCGGTGGGGGAGACTCCGACACTCAAGTCAGAAAGAGTGATTTTCGAATGTAAAAGAACAGACTGAGAGCTCCGGGAGGGAGAAGTTCTCTGTGAGTAGAGTGTTACAATGTGTAAAACTAAAGGAGCGTACCTGATTTGTAGAGTTTTGAGATATTTTATACCTACGAGAGACGTATGCCGCTGGAATGTTTCAACCCTACATTCCTTATCGAAACGATTCAAAAATCTCAAGAATTCGATATTCCGAATTGATCATGAACTTTATCATTTGGAAACTTTCGTTTCTTGAACAGAACTTTTCCTTAACTGAAGGATCTTAAAAGTGTCGTTCCTAGGCAAGATATCAAAGTCGTAGGGTGTTTTGACCTTCCTTTATTGGCATTAGAACTGCTGATTGTTGATCGGTCGTTTGGCCAACTAAGGATGTTCGCTCGATGGACAGGTGATTGTATACTCGATTGAGGAGATTACTTTCGTTCGGTAGGCAGGGCGACTGAAGCCCTTTCGTTCGGAAATCTGGGTGACTAAGACTATTCGATAGATAATCATATAGAATATTGAATATTGATCGATAGCTATCTCTTGTGGGTCTCGTGAGTGGGCCCTATTGGTGCCGGCCCTTCCGAATTGGTTCAAGGGCTATATCTCATCATTTTCCCCCGACTCATGGTCTTCTTGATAAAGAGACACCATGAATAATGATTATCAAAAAAAGGCACAAAACTTTTTAATATGGCTGTCATCGCTTCGGTTTCCGTGAATCGTTTTCTGCACGCTTCATAAAGGTTCACGCTCGTCAGAGAATCACATATTCTAGCATTCTTGCTCATTGCTCTTTTTTAATCATTCTTTGAAGAAGCTTTTTCTGCAGATAAAATGTCAAAAGATTCTTTCTCGTCGCAAGGGATAAACAACATACGGAGTACAATGATCGAAGAGGAACTGATGGAAGTCCGAAGGAACATGCCTCTCAGGAGCGACTTTGAACTAGTGTTGCCTGGTGAGGGGGACAGAACAAGTCATGCCCCCGAGGGTTGTGTCCCAATGTACAAACAGTGCGTAAAGTACGGTTTGAGGATCTCATACACGGACCCACTAGCGGAGGTTTTGAGATATTGGAATATCCACTCTTCGTTGCTTAGTCCGAGCGCTTGACGTTTCGTGATTGCTCTGATTTCTTTACTAGGGTTTCTACGTGTTCACTTCGACTTGGAGATTTTAGAGACCCTTTTTTCTCTAGGGCGTTGCAGTACCAAAGGTTTTATCCATGGTTGGTATAAGCTCCAAACTCATCGAGAGTCTCGCTGGAGGTTCTTCTACAGTGCATTCTAGGACAAACATTTGATGCAGAAATTCTTCTACATGAGGTTTCTGAATAAAGATCTTTTTCTAACGCTTCCGGATGCTAACCAAGTACCCTTATTGAATATGAAGATTCTGGATTTTTGAGTCATTCTCGTCTTTTACGACTTGTCGGCTGCTATTATGAGGCTTCCCATCGGAGCATTTGGGTAGATTTTTTTATAGAAGACCAGATGCTACTGTTGTCCAGCTTACTGATGGATGAAGTGAGGCAGATTACCAAGCATCTCTTACTGGAGTAACAAGGGAAGGAGATGGTTGATTCTGTGTTGACAGTGAATTCCTCCCTTCTTGAGGAGATTTCCACCAATCGGGAAATGCAGCCGAACGCGAAGAGGAAGGCAGCTGGTATTTCTCCTGAATTTTAGCCGAAAAGATCAAGGGTACGATCACCTAACCCACTTGCTGGTGAGGAGGAGCTGGCGGGAACTAGAGAACATGAGCCTCTCCGAGAACATTCCAAAACGGGAGAAAATCAGCCGATCGGCCATCCGATGACCATAGGTGCACCCCTTAGAGTCGGGGAGGGGGATGCTCCGGACAAGGAACTCTTTGAGGTGACTGGGAGTGCTCTAGCTTCGAATGTACATCGGCAGGAAGATGCCCCAGTGTCCAGGCGTCTCAATGTCTTCTGCAAGATATAGAAGATGGGGTCAGCGTTCTACTTCCTATTTTGGTTAAGTCTCTCAATGGAGAAGATGATGATTTTGAAGAAGGATCGGTGGCGGTCTGTGTGGGGGGCCGTCAGTATAACTTTGTTGATCCGCAAGTGGCACTACAGCTGGCCAAACGGTTTGAGTTTCATTCGAAGCTTGCCCTCTGAACGATGCCTCCGGATTAGGTTGATAAGGCTATTCACTCTCTTTGCCTTACGATAAGCATTCTCCTCACCCGAGCTATGTCCAAATTTGTTATTTCATGGCTCTAACAAGTGTATTTTTTCCCAAACCGTGGCCTTGACCGAGCTCTAAAGGAAACGGAGGAAAGTGCACGATGAGCAAGTTATTCGTTTGAGTAACCAAGTGCTAGCGCTGAAAGACGCCCTGGAGAATAAGGAAAAAGACATCGAAGTGGAGAGAGACAGGCAAATCGAATGCCTTCAGGCGGATTTGGCTCTAGTTCGAGAGCGCTCTGAAAAATTGGAGACAGAGGCACGCATACATGAAGCTAGACTAGTAACCGCCGAAACGTTAGCTCATCTTCAAAATGAGTCCTTTTAAAATGCTAAGCGAAAGATGGCTGACCTCAAGGCGTCTGTTACCAGAGATGCTGCCGACCATCAGATTTTTTAGCGTAGGTTACTTGAGCGTTTGAGTTGCACTAAGGAGATTCTCCGTCAAGTTCGTCAGTATGAGGCTTTACCTCCCCTTGAGGGTTCAACCGAGAGAGCGACAGTGGATCTTGGTTCTGGCCCTGAGGGCCCTATCGTTCCTTCCTCCCCTTTGTAATCTCATGCTGTTCCGATGATGAAAAAATTTTGTCTAACCATTTGTCCCATGTTCTACTGAGATGTAACGATTCTCCGTGAAAAGAAAACCTTTGGAATGCTTGATAAGGTCGTGGTGACTTAGACCCTCCGTATAGTAAAAAACTTAGATATTAAGGTCATGTTCACCCGATTAGTAGGATCGGGGTGTTTAAGACTCAATGTTCGATTGGAGATTTTAGAGACTAGGAACGCATCCATCCATTCGAGGAGTTCTATCTCAATGGGATCAGGGCGTCTAAGGTCCAACATTCGAAAGAGATTAGGTTCAGGTCCTCCCGTTCGGGGGTTCCATCCCGATTCGAACGATGGGATCAGGGCGTCTAAGGCCTGACGTTCGATTGAAGTTAGGGTCGTGTCCACCCATTCAAGGAGTTCCATACTATTTTGATCACATGTTCGATCAGGGCGTCTAAAGCCCGACTTTCGATTGAAATTAGAACTATGTCTACTCGTTTAGGGAGTTCTATCTCATTTTGATGACACGTTCGATCGGTAGGATCAGGATATTTAAAATCCAACGTTTAATTAAAGTTAGGGCCGTCTCCACCCGTTTAGGGAGTTTCATCCTATTTTGATGATACGTTCGATCGATAAGATTATGGCGTCTAAAGCCCAACATTTGATTAAAGTTAGAGCCGTGTCTACTCGTTCGGAGAGTTCCATCTCAATTTGATGACACGTTCGATCGACAGGATTAGGACGTCCAAGACCCGATGTTCGATTAAAATTAGGGCCGTGTCCACCCGCTCGGGAAATTCCATCCCATTTTACGTTTGATCGGTAGAATCAAGGCGTCTAAGTCCCGACGTTTGATTAAAGTTAAGGTCGTGTCCACTCGCTCGGGGAGTTCTATCCCATTTTGATGACACGTTCGATCGGTAGGATCAACACTTTTAAGGCCCGACATTCGATTGAAATTAGGGTCATGTCGACCCGTTCAGGGAGTTTCATCCCATTTTGATGACACGTTCAATCGGTAGGATCAGGGTGTCTAAAGCCCGACGTTCGATTGAAATTAGGGCTGTGTCCACCCGTTCGGAGAGTTCTATCCCATTTTGATAACACGTTTGATCGATAGGATCAAGGCGTCTAAGCCCCGACGTTCGATTGAAAACTTTGGATAAGAGGTGACTCCTTTGTAAACTATTAAGAGTCCCATGTCACAAACCACCACTGGAATAATCACTGAATAACGGGAGAATACAGAAATCTTTCTCAAGGGAAGAGCGTAGGGAGATCCGAGTTATATGCTGGGCAAACGCTAATAGGAATATAGGACTCATGTCAGTCCTCTTCGTCACAGATCTGGAGTATTACCCCTCTTGATTCGTCGTGTGGCGGCCTGGGATCCGGTCTATTAGGTGACTCATTCTCCCGTGGTGTATTACGTCTATCGGGGGAAGGCAAATTCCTTCCTTCCATACCGATGAACTTCTGCAGCTTACTAGTGTGAACCAAAAACTCCAACTCGTCCTTGAGCCTTTTGTACTCATCAGTCATGTGACCGTAATCTCGATGGAAGTGGCAGTACTTGGACTTATCTTTCTTGGGATCTTCCTCTGCGGGACGAGTGGGCCATCTGACGTATGGTTTATTTTTGATTTGATATAAAACCCAGCTCGGGGTCTCGTTCAACGGAGTGTAGATGCTGAACCTTCACGATGGCAAAGCTCCTGGTTTATTCCTCTTCGGAGAAGATTGGCAAGGCGATCGGCTGCGTTCCTTTCTGCTAGAACGGTTCCTTCGTTAGTCGAATGCCTTCGCTTCTTCTACCGCAATATAATTCTCGGCTCAGGAGTAAAATTCTTGAATGGTTGCCGGGGGTTTCTTCATGATGTAAACTTTCATGTTGGAGGGGCACAAACTCGTTAGAAGAGCATCCAATGCAATAGAATGGTCCAAAGCGGGGACCTTTAACATCTCCGTCTTAAATCTCTCTAGGAAATCTCTCAGAGACTCGTCTTCCTGCTGTCGGAACGATAGCAAGGAAGTGGACTTTCGCTTGGCTCCTCGGCTGATTATAAAATGAGCCTCAAACTATTGTCGGAGTTAAGTGAAACTCTTGATATTGAATGGTGGGAGAAAGTTAAACCATGCCAGGATATTACCCTTGATAGTAATGGGGAAGTGCTTGCACATCGCTGCATCCGACAGGTCTCTGGAAACCATAACTATTATGAAATGAGCAGCGTGATCATATGGGTCAGTTGTTCCGTCATATAGTTCCATGGAAGGCAAAAGGACATCTCTTGGCATTAGTTCTGAGTAAATCTTCAGATCAAAGGGTGACTCTCCCAGAGGGTGGAGAGGATCTTCCCCCTTCTTGTCACTTGCCTTTTTAAGCTCAGTGGCTACGAGCTGTTTGACCTTGCTTCTTCAGATTCTCGAGATCATGTTGAGACATCACCGATGGCTCATAATTTGTAGGAAGTACTCGTCTCGGTGGTCTTTCATAGTCGGACTCCGCCGCAGATAAGTGGCCATCTAACTCGAGGGCTCGACTGAGTCCCTCCAATTGCTTACTCATTCTTTAGAGCTTTGACTCCAATCTTTCCATCCGAGGCTGGTTCGCCAGTTCTGGCGGTCACGACTGTCTTTTCTTGAGCTACAGGTTGTAAAACTTGCTTCGGATAAGATAGCTGAGGAGGAAACATGTGATCATGAATCGAGTGATCAGGTGGTAAAGGGAGGACAGGTTTAGCGTGTATAGGGGCACGCCCTTCTACAGTAGTGGCGGCTCTTGAGGATGCTCTGTTTATCGGCGGTATGGTTGTTAGAATTAAAGAAGTTGCTCTAATCTGTTCCCACGGACGGTGCCAATTTGTTGAAGGTGAGTTTCGACTCCACAAATACCTGCTCCTTGTTGACTCGAATGATTGCCGTCGACGGAGTGTAAAACCTGTAAAAACTACCAGAGGGTGCTCCGATAGGGGAGATTCCGATGCTCAAGTCAGAAAGAGCGATTTTCGAATGTAAAAGAACAGATTGAGAGTTCTGGGAGGGAAAAGTTCCCTGTGAGTAGAGTGCTCCAATATGTAAGACTAAGGGAGCGTACCTAGTTTGGAGGGTTTTGAGATATCTTATACCTGCAAGAGGCGTACACCGTTGGAATGCTTCAACCCTACTTTCCTTATCGAAACGATCAGGAAATTTTGGGAGTTCAATATTCCAAATTGATCATGATCATTATCATTTGGGAACTTTCATTTCTTGGAGAGATCCTTTCCTTAACTGAGAAATCCTAAAGGTGCCATTCCTAGGCAGGATACCAAAGCTATAGGGTGTTTTGACCTTCCTTTATTGGCATTAGAACTGCTGATTATTGATCAGTCGTTTGGCCGATGAAGGGTGTTCACTCGATGGACAGTTGATTGTATACTCGATCGGCGAGATTACTTTCGTTCGGTAGGCAGAGCGACTGAGACCCTTTCATTCAAAGATCTGGCCGACTAAATCCTTTCAGTAGATAATCATATAAAATATTGAATATCGATCGATAGCTATCCCTTGTGAACTTCTTGAGTGGGCCCTATTGGTGTCGACTCTTCCAAATTGGGTCTAGAGTTATGTCCCATCAAATAGAAATATAAATTTTTATACTGATTATTTTATTACAACAAGTAAAATTCTTATGCTCATTCATTATTAGTTTTTCATGTTTATATTTATTTATGTTTTTTTTTTCATTGAGTATGATAGATAAATTAAAATTATCTAATTATATTTTTAAAATATATACTTTTTTTTTGTCCCCTGGACTTGGTCCACCATCCGATTTTCGAAGTTTTGTTCCGACTATTCTGGATCGTGCCGCTGAAGTCCCAATTGGGGGTAGAGCTCTTCCCAGCATGGTTTGCTCCATCTGAGACTCAAACTCGAGTTTTCTAAATGGGATCTAGTGACTTACCTATTAGGTCAACACATGTTATGTACTATTAAAATATATACGATTAAAGGAGTCAAAGAGAAAAAGGAAGAGTGTAGATAGAGAAATCAAGGAAGCTTTCTTAGATGAGGGCCTCAGTGAGGAAGGGAAATACAAATATGAGGTTGAGGGAGAGATGGGAGGTTTGATGGGTTTTACAACTAGAGAGAGAAAGAGGAGTGAAGATTTCTAGAACTCCAAAACTAAAGAAGGGGGGAAACTAAATTGTCAATTTCTTTACGATTCTAAGTTGTGTACACGTTTATATCATGATCCATATGAGTTCTAAAATGGTTAAATTCGAACAGAATTGAAATCATCGATATGATTATAGATTTGATCAGATTGATTTTGTTTCAATTTTTGCCCAGACTAGCTCGATGGGGCAATACGATTTGAGAGGGTGGAATAGCATGAGTTTGAGACCCTTCAACTATGTTGGCATGTCAGCTACATCCAACAATAAAAGCTGCCCTACCTTGTCTCTCATAATCAATAACAAACATTTTATCAACATCATCCTTAATGCGATCCTCATGGTGAAGCATCCATATCCAATCCACGAAGGTATACAAAAGATGGCTGTCTCTACCCAAAAACATTTTATTTCACTACAAAAAATTTTTAAATAATATAAAAATAAACAACAACAACAATAACAACATAAACCTTCTATCCCAAAATTTAGAGTTGGTCATATAAAAGACAAATAATGAAGTCAAAAAAAAAGAAGAAGAAGAAGAAAAAGATTTAGTTTATGCGGATTCTCCTACGCCATTCATTCTTATCTAAAACCATCTCCTCAACTAACTCCATCACTATCATATCTTTACGAATACATTGCATCCAAGTTTTTAATGGTCTACCTCTACGTTTTATTAAATCTCCTATATTTAAGTTCTCTACCTTCCTAACAGGTACGTCTTTAGGCCTTCGCTATACATGTCAAAACCATCTCAGACGGTATTCTCGCATCTTATCCACAATTGAACTGACTCCCAATTTATTACGTATCTCGTCGTTTCTAATTCTATCATTTCTAGTTTTGTCACACATCCACCTAAACATTTTCATTTCAGTTATGACTATTTTTTGCTCTTGTTGTTGTTTAATGGCCCAATATTCAATGCCATATAATAGAACAGGTCTTATTGTGACCCTATAGAATTTTTCCTTTAAATGTAATGGCATCGTGCGATCACAGAGCACACCGGATGCCTTTCTCCATTTCATCCAACCCTCTTGAATTCTGTTATTGACATCCCCATCTATATTACCACCATTTTGGATGATGGAACCAAGATATCTAAATCGTTTGCTCTTTGAGACTTCTCTTTCTTCTAATCTAATCATTTCTTTGTTATCCTAATGGTTGCCACTAAACTTACATTTCATATACTCAGTTTTAGCTCTATTCAATTTAAATTCTTTAGATTCTAACGTGTCCCTCCATAATTCTAATTTAGTACTGATACCCTCTCTAGTTTTATCAACCAAAACTATATCATCTGCGAAGAGCATGCACCATGGTATTTTATCTTGAATATTTTTTGTGATTTCATCTATCACTGTTGTAAATAATAAGGGACTCAATGCCGAACCTTGATGGAGTCCAATATTAATAGGAAAGCTATCACTCTGGCCCCCGCAAGTCCTTACATTGGTCACAACTCTTTCATACATATCCCTAATAAGGTTAATGTATTTCAAAGAGATCCATTTCCACATGAGTGCCCATCACAATACGTCTTTGGGGACCCTATCATATGCTTTCTCAAGGTTAATGAATATTATATGTAGATCTCTTTTTTGCGCTCTAAATGTCTCTATCAACTGTTTTAGCAAGTGAATAGTTTCAGTAGTAGATCGTCCTGACATTAATCTAAATTGATTCTGAGACACACTTATCTCCCGTCTCAATTTATGTTCTATCACTCCCTTCCATAACTTCATCGTATGACTCATGAGTTTAATTCCTCTATAATTAGAGCAATCTTGTATATCTCATTTATTCTTATATAGGATGACAATTGTGCTCTCTCTCCATGGGTGGGGCATTTTTTTTATTTGCCAAATTTTGTTAAAAAGAGCCGTTAATATTATTACTCCAAATTCTCCCAAACATTTCCACATCTCGTTAGAGATGCCATCAGATCCTATGATTTTGCTATTTCACATTCTCTTTGTGGCCTCCTTTACCTCATGAGGATGAATTTTACGTTTAAAATTTCTATTAATCTCTTCTCTAGATATCTCAACATTTTCTATATTTACTGTATTCTTAACATTAAATAAGTTATTAAAATATTCTCTCCACCTCTTTCTTATATCCTCGTTTCTTACAAGTGTACTATTTGTTTCACTCTTAATACATCTAATCTCATTTAGGTCTTGTCCATTCCTCTCCCTTAGTTTAGCAATTCTATAGATCTTTCTCTCCCCGTCTCGAGTCTCTAGTCTATTATACAATTCATTATACACTTTACTCTTTGATTCATGTATAGTCTTTTTTACTTCTTTTTTTACCTTTTTTGTATTTTTCATAGGTCTCGCTACTACTATCATTTTTAAGATTCCTATAGTATTCTCTTTTGATTCGGATCGCGGTTTCTATTTCTTCGTTCCAACACCATGAGTCTTTGCCTCTTGGAACCCCGCCTAGATACTCCAAGAACCTCTCTACCGATACTCTTAATATTATTAGACATATCATTCCACATTGTTTCTGATTTATCATTAACAGACCAATTTGTTACTCCAATTACTTTCTCCCTAAAAATCGTTATATTTTTCCTTTTCAGATTCCACCACTTAATTTTTTGCTCCATATATGGTTGACATTGATTTTGTCGTTTAGGCACTCGTAAGTCTAAAACTAAGTGTCTGTGCTGAGTCGTTACACTCTCCCCCGGTATGACCTTATAATCCTTACAAATCATTATATCACCTCTTCTAGTGAGAAAGAAATCTATTTGACTAGCATTTGCCCCTTTCCTATATGTAATTATGTGTAACTCTTTTTTCTTAAAGAACGCGTTTACTAGTGCCAAATCAAATGCTACTGTAAACTCTAGAATTGTACTTCCCGTCTCATTCCTACCGCCGAAGCCAAAGTTTCTATGCACGGTTTCAAATCCCTCATTTTTCTCTCCCACATGTCCATTTAGATTTTCTCCGATAAATAACTTCTAACTACTTGATATGGTTTGTATAAAGTCCTCTAGATCATTCCAAAATTGTTTCTTACTAATTGCATCTACACCTATTTGGGGCGCGTACACGCTAATTATATTAATTACGTTTACTCCATTTACTAACTTGACAAGTATTATTCTATCTCCCTTCCTTCTTATCTCTACTACATCTCATAGTAGGTCTCTATGTACAATTATTCATACCACATTTTTTGTTTTATTTTTACCTGTGTACTAAAACTTATGACCGTAAGACTCTATTACTTAAGTCTTCTCTCCCACCCATTTGGTTTCTTGAAGACGTATGATCGTAATTTTTCTTCTATTCATTACTTCACCTATTTTTCCTAACTTTCCGGTGAGAGATCCTATGTTCTAAGTGGTTAAGCGAAACATATCCTCATGGACTATTTTATTTGTCTGCACCCTAACATCCCTTGGTAACTTGTCACTACACTCAGGATCCGATGTAGCGCGTCGCTAAGAAGGAAACGCTCCATATGTTTTCTAATAATTGTCTCACATTTTAGTTTGACAAAAGATTTTTATACTGATTGTCAGTCTACCGTAACCCTACTCCTTTATCCGGGTTTGAGACCAGCAATGACGGAGTTCTTCAAATAATAATTAGATAAAACGACAAAATTAATTAATTAATTAAATTAAAAAAAAAACATATATTTATATATATATATATAATAATAAAGTAATATGTTTTATATTGCAACTATACCACTATGAGTCAGAAAGATTTTAAATTTTAATAGTTTTAAATTCATAATAATATATATTATATTAATACTAATCGGAATAATAATATATATATATATCTACAATATTAATACCAAATATGCAAAAACAATAATAATAAACTCAATACCAATATGATAACAAACAAATAAATAATAATAAACAAACAATAATAATAATAACAATTATTAGTACTATATCATAGTAATACATATTATATTAATAATAATATTATTAGTACTAATAATTATTATTAGTAATATAATAATAAAATATTTTAAAATAATAATAATAATAATAATAATAATAAGGGGGCGGTAGAGGGCGGATCAATGGAGTGAAGACGACGAAAAGACGAATGAAGAAAAAATCAATGGACATGAAGAATGATCGAAAGGACAGATTGAGGGTAGATCGGAGGTTTTTCACAGACCAAGGGGCAGATGAAGGTGAAGACGTCGAAGCTGAAGAGCGAAAGTTTCACAGACAAAGATGAAGATCGAGGGTTAGCAAGGAGAGAGGGATACGAGGGTAGATCTGAGTGGTTTAAGGGTAGATCTAAGTTTTTGAGAGAGCGGTTTAGGTTTATGAGGTGTAGATCTAGGCCAAATGCTACGGCGGAAGGCTGATCCTTCGACTGCGGTTCTGGGAATCGTAAGGTTTCTTAAGGTGGGTAGATGGCGAGATAGGGATAGAGGGGTAGAGAGAGAGAGGAAGACACGGAGCAGAAGCTCAGTCACCGGTGAGGAGGGAGAAAGCAAGAGAGACAGAGGGATAGAGGACGGTGGTAAAGAAGATGAAAGAGGTTACTTACCGGGTCTAGCAACATGCGTGAGCTGCTCAATCGATGGATGGTGGGAGGATCGCGATCCAACTGCTGAAGCGAGCGTTAGAAGGGGAGAGAGAGAGAGAGTGTGTGTGTGATAGAATAAATTAAAAGGCCCCGTTGTCCCATCATTGCACAAAATTTCTTAAATGCGTCCGCAGAAAGGCTGGGCAATATGACGACATCCAGAACACATTCACAAATACAATGTGATCACAGCTAGAATCCGCGTTCGGCCCACAAAGTTCTGCCCGCAGCAGGGAAGGAGACCTTAAATATAAACTAGAAGATGCTAAGAAAAATTTATGAATATTCTGTGCATCAAATGCTGCAATTCAAACATGGAATTTTTAACTGCAGTACGCCACTAGACAGCTCCACTCAAATTCCTGCCTGACAATACAAGAATCTGATCCGAGAACTCTCCCCGGGCATAGAAGATCAATAAAGTACTACCAGCTAAAAACAAAAGATTAAGTGATTAACTAGTATACTTTTGCCGTGACTTTTTAAGTGTACATCTGAACAGGCTGAACTGATGGTTTGCTCGTGCTTTCTTCTTCAACTTTGATAGTTGTTTGGGGTTCCTTCTCCAATGCCTGAAAGTATTCATCCGACCAGAAAAAGACACAAATCAGTGTGAATGGATAATTATAGTAGTTCTGGTTCATAATGCAGCAACTCTCTTTTACCTTCAAATCCATAGCGTCCTCTGCAGCTGTGTGACTACTCTTATTCTGTTTCTGATCGTCCTGCATCCATATTAAACCACAATTAATAATATAATACAAAATGAAATTCAGGCCATCTATACAAGTCTATGAAGAGTAGAAACCAATTTTAACAAATATTTGGAAGGGGGAAAAAGACTGTAAGTGCAACTTTTGATCATAAATACTGCAAACTCTGGAAAAAGGATACTTTACCTTTCAATGGAAAATGAAGATTATTAAATTAACCCGGGGGGGGGGGGGGAACAAAAGGTGGATTAGAATTACTCTTACAAAGAGAGAAAAAACAATACAAAGATTGTTTTCCGATCCCTTTTAAATCTCCTCCAAAGTATTTTTTGAGGGCTTCATACATGAGTCCAAAGATACGCATAGAAAACAATGCTAATCTCATAAGAGGGAAACATCAATAGTCTGATTCATAAATTTCCTTGTGCTCCTCCTCATCCAAATATACCAATGAGAGTTATTACACATTCTTCCACAACAAAATAGCATCTTCCCTACAACCAAACTTCTTAATTTTGTCATAACTAAATCAGTCAAACTTATTGAATGATCTCAACACATATAAAATAGCAAACAAATAGTTCAACAACTCTTTTGCTACCAGATAATTTAAGAACAAAGGGTTACAAACCAACATATAAACATCACGGATCCTTCTGGGCGAAAAATTTCAAACAACTTCATCTAGAGTATTTCTGGGCCACAATTAGAGACAATTAAATGACAGAGACATAACTTTTCCCAAATAAGCCATTAAGGATACCAATTTTCAATTGGGCATTATTTGAGGATATCTGTGTTGAATTAATGATTTCAGTCAAATTAGGCATGAACAACGTGACATTTTCTAATCCTAAAATGCCACTTGGCAATAGCAAAAAGTTATTTTTTGTCACATTAAAAAACTTTAACAAATTAAAATTAATAGAAATGATAAAAAATGTATTTCTTCCTCCTCTCAATCATTGCTACCAACACAGCCACCATGTGAAGGGAGAAGAGGAGTATGAGAAGACCAAGAAGTTGCTCAATTTGATATCAAATGGTAATGCCATTGCTTTTGGCCGCAGTAATGCCATGTTTTAAATGGTCTTGACTACCAACCATTCATGATGGAAAACAAATCCAGAAAAGGTATCAAAAGATGAAAGACAAATTGGTTGCTATTTTCAAGAAGACAATCATTGGATGAAGGACAAATTGCTTAGTATTATTAGAAGACCACCACCGATGTGAAGCGGTTGTATTAGATTTTAAATATAGGCTTTAATGAAACTTTCCTTTTCCCAAAGGACTATCAACATCAATGATTCCATCACCAAGAGCAAGGATCTTTCATAGATTTCTAGATTCAGACATATATTACTTGATTTCAAATCTAAAGATTTTGCTCGACTTCAAGTGCATAACTAGCTTGACTTCGACCCCTCTTCACATCCAACCTAAGATCTACAAACCACGACTATGTATATGCATTTAGGACTCAATGGGCTTTGCTCTCATCTCGAAACACCCAATCAAATAAGGCTAGAAACAGTCTCCAACAGGTTCAAACTTACCCTCCTCTTCTAAGCCAACAAAAAATTTAGCTCTTCCCCTGCACCTGCCCCATTATTCAATACGGCAAGAAAACAAAGCCCAACCCCTAATCCCAGGATGAGGATACCCAAATACCAATAAACATAGCCACACCCCATATATCTGTACCAATATATTTCATTTCCTTTTTTGATCAGGTCCACTCTCAACAAATAGGTGTTAGCGATTCCGATAAATGTGTTTGAGTGGCACAGTCAAGGGGCTTCTTCACAGTTAAATCTTTTTATGCATTATTGAGATGAGCAAGTCTGCATCACGGGCAGACTGATTTTCTGTGGAAGGCAATTGGAAGGTGTCAGTCCCTCCTAGAGTGGGCTTTTTTTTCTTGGGAAGCTGTATGGGAGAGGATTTTGACACCAGGATAATTTACAGCAGAGGGGGAGGGTGGTGGTCAACCGTTGCTTCTTGTGCAAGAGTGAGGCTGTAAGAGTGAGGCTAAGTCCGTTCCTCATCTTAAATTACATTGTGCATTGGTGAGACCCTTGGGGAAGACTTATTTGCAGGCTACAGGTGTATCTTGGGTGGTGGCAGGTTGTATAGAAGATGATGTTTGGACTTGGTCGTGTTTTCTAACACCAAAACATAAAAGGGAGGATTATGGTTATGGTGCCTTTATGCATTTTTTGGGAGGTTTCGAAAGAGAGGAATAAGAGGGTGTTTGAAGTTTTAGCCATGGATTTTGATAGTTTTAAGGCTAGATGGATACAAAACTTTGTTTTTTGGTGTCCTAGAGATAGATGTGATGGGTTGACTTTAGTGAATTTTTTGGATATGATAGCTTGTAATTAGTGAGGGTTTGGTACCCCCTTGGTGCCTTTAGTAAAAAAGGTCAATTTTTGAGTCATGCAGTTTCGAACCATCACCTTTTTTAATTTTTCAAACATAATATTCACCCCTACAAGCGAATATGTCTTTTCTGATTCTCAAGATTACCACGTAATGTATACCCTGACACAGACTTACACAACTACAAAATCAATGCTTTTTGCACAAAATTTTTCAAAAAATTAGGTTTTCAAACATGATATTCACCCCTACAAGCGAATATGTCTTTTCTGATTCTCAAGATTACCATCTAACATATACTCTGACACAGACTTACACAAGTACAAAATCAATGCTTTTTGCACAAAATTTTTCAAAAAATTGCATAGGAAGGATATCACTCAGTTCCATAGTAATGGTTATAAATTAGAAAATGGGACTCAACAAATGATGATTGCGCAATTACCCAAGGAAAGAAGACATACCAAATCTTCAGGCTTGGATTCAATAATATCTTCCCTGGCTCTATTTGATGCAGGCTTCCTGTACAAGAATTAAGTAATTAAACTGAAGGAGACTCAAAAGACACCAAAAGCTTCAATCAAACGGACAGAATTTACCGTTCATCATCAATTTCCATCTCTGAATCTGGATCCCATCTCTCATCTGCATCATCTTGATCCTCATCTGCCTGGGTATTTATACAAGGAAAATAAAGTTCAGGGCAGAAAATAATCAATAACTAGATGTCTACAACAATTAAACTACAGAATCCATTTGATTAATTGAGCTTAAAGAGCATGGGTAGAAAGTATCATGCAAGACATCTAATCATGCTATAGTTGGGGAGGGCTTATTTGATTGAAAGAACAACTTTGTCCAGGAGACCTTACATACTTGTAGCTAATATTAGCATATAAATTAGCCCACTTAAGTGACGAACTGCCAATGGTGAAAAGCATCAGTAGGCTATGAACATGCACTTGTTCTGAATTTATTTTCTTAGATTGTTTAATAAAGGTTGATTTTAGCTTTGAATCCTTTTTCCTCTCTCTCTCTCTCCTTCATAAGATGCTCTATTCAGAGAAAAGGAAACTCAAAAAAAAAGAAATTTTAATTCTTTGGAAATATTCCCTCGTTCATGAATAATAAACACAAAACCATTTAAATTTCAAAGGTCACCATAAGTTAAATAACTTCTTCTGTGATAACAAGGGAATAGTAAATCAAAAACAAATAAACTCACCGCAGGGATCTCAGTAACTTCTTCTGTGATAACAAGGGAAATAGTAAATCAAAAACAAATAAACTCACCTCAGGGATCTCGGTATCAGGAGCTCTTTCTTGAAACTGAACACTAGGCGCATGCCGAAGTCTACAGAGATTTTCAAGAAGCTTAGCTCTTATTTCCTCCAATAACTGGCATGAGTTCTTATTTTCCATGTTGCTAGGAGCAACATGAAGTGTATAATCAGGACCAAAGTACTCATAGTATTCATGTTGCGGCATTTTGTCATCTACTTCTAGCCCAAGTGCAACTCCTGTCTACCTTGCAAATAATAACTACTCAGCTAAATCTCTACAAATGTATTCAAGTATCATGATTTTAAATAGCTGAAATAGAAGCTATACAAATCTCAATGCATCTCCTTAGAAGAAACTGGAAAAGTAATTGCCAACATGCTTTGGGGCACTTTAATGATATAATATATCACCTGCATAACAAACCCCCCAGCCCAGCCCCAACCTTGGATTTGATGGGTGATAGATTCTCTGTCTAAGCAACCACCCAATTTTCATGCATATACATTACAATAACAATCTAAATTAGCATTGGATTAGAAGTGTGCCTAGAGCAGGTGGTATCTAGTATGCAAATTGGGCATTGGACAAACAACTTGTCCTGGTTATAATTGAGAGGCTGCTTTCAAGAGTTAAACTGCAAAGAACAAATAAAGATTCAAGAAATTTTACTATTAAGCTAGTTTGCATAATCAACCAGTGGATTAAACTTCTTTTCCACTTGTAACTTCACATCGAATCCTGATGCCTCCCTTTCTCTCACTCCTAATCTCCCCTCATCAGTTCCTGCCTCCCTACACTTCTTGCCACCAAGTCCCATCAACAACTTTGGCCCCCTACCTTTGCATCTGGTTATCTATGTTTTTATCAGTTTCTTGCATTTTGTGCTCGTGGGCTTTGTTTGATTATTAGAGTGAGAAACATGATTATCTGTTGATTGTATTTCTCACATCAAAACCTTTTTCTTTCTCCCTTTTCAAAACCCCATAGGCTTTTCCCAAAATTTACTTTTCTCAATCTAAACCCATTTCCCTCATTAGTTGATAATCTGAAAAGTTTAAACAATTTATCTGATTATATTACAAATTGAACTTCATTTGTATTATATTCGGCATCACAAACCTATTTTTCCTAGTTGAACTAACAGCCCTCCACTCTCCCCCTTTGAATTGATCTAGGGTTTGTCATTTTATCTCTCCTTTCTCTCTCATCATTTCTGTCTTTGGTGGTTAAAATTTAGGGGAAGAATTTTTTTTTTTTGGGGGGGGGGGGAGACAAGGAAAAACTAAAATGGATTGGTGTAACTTATTTATAATATGGAAATTTTCAGAATCTCAATTAAGAATAACGCCAGACTTGAGGCCTTGACAGGAGCATTTAGTTACATGTTGAGGAATGCAAACCTAAATCTGCATATTTCAATAAGTAACCAAAAAATGTATGCAAAGACATACAATTAGCAGGAGGATTCAGGCACGTTCACAGGCTGAGTCAAAAACTGCCACCCCTACCCATACGGTTGCACCAAAACCCACAAATCCTTGAAATAAATATGAAAACAGCCAAACAAAAATAAAAATAAATAAAGAGAGAGAGAACCTGCTGCAGATCCTAGATGCCATACCAAACTACAAAAGAAATAACCAGAAATCTCTTGTGGAGCTAATCATACCAAATGACTGGGATCTAAAATCAAACCAGAAAAGCAGGGATTGAAGGATAGTAATACCCTAGTTCCAACCTCCAACTATTTTAGCTAATTTAATTAGCCAAACGATGAAATTCTAAAATGTTCCTAGGATGAAAAAATGTCATACCTCATAGCACCAGCACCGAGCAACATTTCGTATGGTATACCCACCACCACCCAGCAGTAACAATGGCACATTGAAAGATCTCATATATCTGACACACTCTGCATGACCTTTAATAGAAAGATTGAAGCATCCTAATCTGTCCCCGGACAATGAGTCAGCACCGCACTGTAGAACAACAGCACCAGGCCTAAAAATTTCCATCACCTTCCCAATGATTGGTTTGAACAAGAAATGGTAACTCTCATCATCAATCCCATCATCCAATGGGACATTGAGAGAGTAGTACTTTCCTTTGCCATATCCAATATCACGTATATCCCCTGTGCCAGGAAAATAATCTCCAAACTTATGAAATGATACAGTCATGACTCTATCGGTGGTGTAGAAAGCCTCCTCTACACCATCCCCATGGTGGATATCAATGTCCACATATAAGACACGCTGCAAACATGATGAAAAAGGACAATTGCATAAGGAATCAGATCAAATAACAAACTCTGTAAGTCAATAGGCAACATATCCTTTCTCAAGTTTTATACATTTTTATTAAAAAAAAATGATACTACAAATTTTTTTTTTTTTTTTGATAAGGTCCAGTTTCACCCTGTTACATGCCCCTGTTACTTTACTTACAAAATTTTAATTTTCGAAAATTACTTAAAGAAATTATATTCAAATGCCATGCTAAAGTACATTTTGTACATTCATTATATTAGAAGTTGTATGATACAACCAACAGTGTCTAACACGTGAAACAGGTTAAACAGATTAGAGACTTGCTGATATAATGCATGTCCTATAACCAAACACTATGAAACAGGTTGTATGATACAATACAGAAACTCTATCCAAGAGCTAAATTATTTATCAAATAAAACCTTTCTACAAATTAAGCATCCGATCCCAGAATGTTCCTTCATAAAGATTAGTGTGAACAAAACAAGGGATGTTCATAGAAGTTGCATTGTTTAAGGTGGAAATTCTCATGTAGCAGTCACCATACCAAAAGGAATGCTTGCTTTTTGGTACTGCACTAATAAGGAAAACTCAATGAAAAGTCAAAAAGACCTGAATAACGTCGCAATTTTCTTCAAAAAAAGTTAAAGAGAAGCTTAGGTTAAGGATGGAAGATTGTCGAAGGGAGAAATGGAGATTTGAGATTGAGATAAATGGGTCTATTCAGGAAGAGAAGAAAACAGCATCATCTTTTGACTAAAATTTGGAAACTACATGCATGTGAAGCCGAGACAATTAATCAGTTATTGACATATAAATGGAGTAGGAGGATGTGGGAGATGATGGCATGGGGTAAATCAATTTGAGTTGGAAAGAGAGGGGGTAGCAAGGTTTCTTAGAGAAGGACTTTGCTTGGAGGGTATAGTATGCTCACAAGAGAAAGTCCGTATGATTTTTTAAGAAGTTTAGTCCTATGGTCAATAGCACTAAAGCACATGAATATGCAGTGCGAGTGTTGGGGGGAGGCAGGATAGGATACCTCATGTTGTTTAAGAAGCTCCAAGATAGCCAGCACAATATCATTGACATAGCAAAATCCAGAGGCTTCACACTTCTTGGCATGATGAAGTCCACCGGCCCAGTTGATTGCAATGTCACTTATTTGGTGATTGAGCTTGACCGCACCACCAACTGATCCACCAGCATAAGTTTGACAGAAAGAGTAGAGACCATCAAATACAGGGCAGTCTTCACCGACGTTGAACCTCTTGAGCTGCCGAAGCTGGTCCTGCTGCGTCTCTGGGGAGATTCCCCTAAGAAACGCAATGTAATCGTCCGCGTGAAAACGGCAAAGATCCCTCTCCCTCGCGGGGAAGGGCTTAAGAACATGCATGTGCTGCAGCAGCCCATAATGGGCAAGCAGAGCATGGGTCATCCGGATCCTGTGTGGTTTCATAGGATGACCCTGCCCGTAGTAGTAGTTGCCCACTTCTGGATCATAAAAGTAAGACACTTTTCTTTTCATCCCATCTGGTCCTGATGGGAGAGAATTGCCTCCCCCCGTATCCATTTTCGACAGAGCCACCCAACCCACCCACCTGCATTTCTAATTTTGCTTATAAGGAAAACATTTCCAATTTTGTTGAAATGTAGAGGCAAAGAGTTTGGTGTTCAACATATCCCCAACCCCCCTGCCCGCTGAAATTTTAACAAACATTTTCTCTTTTTGGAGAGAGAGAGGGAGTGTACCTGAGAAGATCGGAGATCGTCCAAGCCTGCGCGAGAGAACAGCCGGAGGAAAATCAGATCACAAACTTTAGGTGGTATTGTAGCTAGGGTTTTGCACTCCGTCCTCTTTACCCTCGAGAACAACTTCGTCGGCCTCGCTGTCTCTTGGGAGACACCTCTTGTTTTCCCCTCTCACGTTTGTGGTGTCTGAGCTGAGTACGGAGTCATAGGCACATGCTCGCCACGGGGTTTAATCCATAACATCCCTAGCCCTCCAAAAGATGTAGAACCATCGGGAGCAATGTAATTAAGAAAATCCTGGCTGTCTTAAACCGCAACAACGTTTGTACCGTATCCTAAGCATCAGGATTTGAAAGTTAGGCCTTTTTGAGAAAGTAATGAGTGGACTGAGGTTAATTGATTTTTTAACAAGAATAAATACACATGAATAATATAAATTTCTTCCAAGAAATTTTGAATTATATTCATAAAATTCTATATTATCTATTAAGTTTACTTTATATTTTAAGTAAAATAAAAATAAATTAAAACATAAATAAAAAATTTTTGTTTGCCACCCCATCTACCTTTTTCAAACTATTAGTATTTATATATACTTGAATTTCTCAAAAAATGTGTGTGGATAATCTTTTAGAGCCCGTTTAGATGGAGAGAAATGGAAGAAAAAAAATATATATATATCTAAAAGAAAGTGTCTTACTTTCTTTTATTTGGAAGTTAAACAAAGATAGAATTGAAGTGATTTAGAAATATAGAAAAGGAAAAAAAAAGGTGATTTTCGTCCAAAATTGAAAAGAAATTGATATAAACAACTTGACGACAAAATAATTTTTTAATATGACAATTTTGCACTTGTTATGCTGATACAAATAAATTCTTGCCTTATTTATCCTACTCGATTGACTAGCTTCGGTCAATTGAGTTTTCACCTTAGTCGATCGAGCAGGCTTGCTTGTGGCATGCTCACTCGGCTGGATCTTCCGGCCGGTCAACTGAGTTCTCAACTTGGTCGATCGGATAGGATCTTGAGGCTGTCGGTCGACCAGACAGCTCGCTATAGTTGTTTAGTTGTTTTAAGAAAAAAAAAGAAAAAAAATAGCTGCTTGGTTGGCCGAATTCCGATGCTTTTTTAGTGATTGGGATTTTGAATTAAGGGATTTATGCGGTTGCATAAGGATGGTACAAGAGGTTACAGAGGAGGGATGAAGTGGCAGCAGATTGGAAGAAAGTAAAAGGGAAAATGTCTCTTCATGTACACTGTCACATAAGTGGAGGTCTTTTCCTCTTCAGCAAAATCGGTTAAGGTGCCAAAGTCAACAAGGCTAACAACAGCAAGGAATGGGAAATGGAAAGATGCGTTACATTATTATTATTATTATTATTATATTTTGTCAAAGGAAAGATTTGTTTTATGTATATGAATAAACACTTTAGTTCCTAACTCAATTCCTACTTTGCCATGTTGAGTATTCAACTGATGTTCATTATTTTATTTATTATCAAAATTTAAATATGTTAACATATATGATACTAACATGTTACTGAAATTGTTATATTATATAAACTAGTGTTATCATAAGATTTTTTATTTAAATAAGTAAAGTTGTATTATGATAGAATTCTTAATTTAAATTCTAAAGGGGTAAATATGTAAAGTTACAAATCCTTTCTTTCCAAATCTCTCCAACTCTCAAACCAAAGAAACATATTTCTTCTCTTTTCTTTCCTTAAACTCTCAAACAAAAAATATATATCTTCTCTTTCTTTCCTTTTTTCCCCCCTAAAATTGTCTTTCTTATCTTTTCTCTTACTTCCTAAACTCCCAAACTTATTCTCCCCCTCAATTTATTATTTATTTTTCTTGGCTTGTATCCATGTGAAGTAAGATTAAAAAAGAAGTATATGATTTTTAATTTAAATTAAAACTTTTCCATAAATGACTTCAATTTTTTCCCCTTTCTAAGTGACTACATTTAGTGTCCGTTTGACTGGCTTTATTTTTTGTTTTTCTTTCTCCTCATAAGGAGAAGTAAAAATTAAGAATTTTTAAAATAAAATTAAAAATTATTTGATAATTTTACTTTTAAAAACAAATTTATTTCATAACTTTTAAATAAAAATAAAATTAAAAAATTAAAAGTAAAAAGTAAAAATTAAAGAAAAAGAGAGAACATGAAAGTAAATGAATTTATGATATGAATATATATGAAATTTCATATCTTTCAAGTGGAGATATAAAAGGAATAAAAAAATAAAAAGCTGGATTTAAAAAAAAAAAGGAAGTAAAAGCTCTTCTGAGGAGTTTTTACTTAAAAATCATTTTTAAAATTTTTATTTATAAAAAATAAATTATTTTTAAAGAGAAAAAAAATCATTTGGTAGGATTTTTCCTTTTAAGGAGAAGAGAAATAAAAATTAAAAAAAAAAAAAAGTCTTACTAAACGGTTACTTACTTTGGGAAAAGAAGGAAAGACTTCTATCATAGAAATTATTTTTAGCACATTCTACACAACTGGTACACATGCTCAATTGGGAAATTGCGAAATGATTTGGTTATGGGGTATTAGTCTTCGTTCTACAACCACCCACGAGGAAAAAAAAAGAGACAAAAATTGTATCCCTGGGTAGCAATGGCGATAAAATTGGGTTGAGCTGGAAAATAAATGAATTTCCAAACTAAACTTGAAATGGAGCAATGTACGAAATAATTCTAAAATAAAAATCCTAAAAAAATCTATGGAACAAAAATATCTAAATATAATCCTATTTGTTAACTGTTAAACACTCGACCAATGTTTTGTGTTAGTCTAAGTGTTGAAGACTCTCCCTCCCCTCAACAAAACTAAACTCATATTCAATTCTAATATCTAAACTCAAACACCAATTCACATATCCAATTTTTCATCAATATATAATATCCAATTTCTCACTAACACAACAAAACAAAAAAACAAATTATAGCAGTTTATAATACAATTATCGATACAATAAAATATAATTTTCATTAATGTAACAAAATATACAAAACACAAATTATATAAGTTTTAACGTCTTCATCTTCTCCAATATAATGTCTAACATCAAAATCAGATCTAACATCTACTCTATCATCATGAAACACTAGACCCAAGTTATCTATTTGTGTGATCTTTGAGGGTCCAACATCATTATCGTAGGGTCAGGAAAAAGTGATGGGGACATGTGAATGTGGTTGTCGATCAATCTCTCCCCTGTGGAGCCCCCAGAATCAAAACATAAGAGAAGTCATCAATCAGGTGTGACAAAAAATGAAGACTCTACGTACTTGCTCGAAGAACCTACAATGACGGGTGGATACTGAGATGTGGAGGGGTGAAATACGGAGAATATGGTGACGGTGATATATGATGTAGCAACGGTGGTAGTCTCCTAGGATGTGCTCTTCTTCCTTGTCGTCCACGCTCTCGATCCTCATGCCCTCTCTCGTCACTACCTCTAACTAGTTTAGATCTCAAAATGTGTCTCATATCATCTACTAAAACCGCAATACTGAGTCCACCATGTAGAGTATCCCACTATAAGAAAGTATATATATGTACATTAAACTAAAAGTCTAAATTATTGATATAAATAAAAAATTAGTAAGTTGTATATTTACTTCATAACTCAAACAAACTCCTCCACAACCTATGAAGCGGCGAGTGATGGCATGGAACTAGGGGCCATAAGCAGGATTGACTATGAATCCAAATGATGTGTTAAGTGAAGTTAGGTGGTCACATCGCGCTGTCTAAATGTCAACATATTGTGCATGCTCGACAGACCAATCAATCTTCTGTGCACCACGTGTGCTAATCTCGTGGAGCCGATTCAATATCATAATCCATCAAAATATACTATATACCTCCAAACTGACGGATAATTTTATCTGGAAAATACCACTTCACTATACTAAAATAAATAAGTGGTATCCGAGCATCCCATATATCCCTACCCTTATGACAGTAGTTAGGGAGAGAAAACAATACATTCTCAGTGTAGGGCATCCACACGATATGATCACTCGACTGCTTACCAAATGTCTCCTTATATACTGTGACCACGTGAGTAGGAAGGATAGTCACATCAAATTGCGCCTTCCACCACAAAGATAGTGGACCATTCTCTTTCATAATCAGAAGTGATCACCTAATGGGAACAACATAAGGAAACCTCCCCCATGCTCAAATATGGAGAAAAATGAGTGTCCACATATCTCATGCGAATCTACGTATAGTGGTTATACAAAACTGTCTATACAAATATACCAAATATGCTGAACCCCAACTACGATGACTACAAAAACCTAAAAGCAACAAATACTATAAATGTACATAATGTGCCGTCTTATCACAAAACAACACACCCTTATCAACAACAAAATATATGTCAGTATCCATCATAAAATATGGACATCATCTACACCCTCGGGTAAGACACCAAGAAACTCAAACAACCAAATCATACTCAAAGAACTACTCTTAAATGCTAAATGTGAATGCCTAATATCTAACAATCTCTCACACTCATCACCCTATAATACACCTGTTGACCTACCTACCACGGGAATCTCATCTATATAGGCAACCCTAAAAGGACCTTCACATCTTGAAGTGTGATCGTGATCTCATCATGAGACATATGAAAGGAGTGAGTCTCCCGACTTCATTTCTCTACTAAAACAATGATCAAATGCCAATCGAGCCGAATGAACCACAATCAAACAACGCCTAAAAACCCAGATTGTTCTAAGAGTGAGAGTACCTGCTCATCAATATGGCTGCACTTCCAATGCCGTAAAACTGCCACACGTCAACAACAAGTGAGTCAAGTAGTGTCCTCTCCATCATAAAATCTCAACGAATGTTACCTCACTGGAAGTGTAGAATGCTATAATCATAAACTCTTGATGAACGTTACCTCGCTGGAAGCGTAGAATACTCTGATCAATAAGTTCATGGTCTATTTGAGACATAGTGAAAAAATAAAGTGAGAGAAATAGTGAAATGTATAGAAGTTATGAAATAGTGAAATGATAATGAGATAAATGGTTTATGAAATAAAAGAAAATATGAGTGAGCATTTAAAAAAAAACATAAAGTATAATAACAATTAATGTTCATTAAGAAATACATTAAAACTTATAATATATTAAATGATCAAGAAGTATATTAAATGTTTAAAAAATACAAGATGATGTCCGTCACGTTAAGAAATATAAGAACTACACTTCAAATACATTAATAATCAAATATTATTAGTTTGGGTCAGACAATGTCTTCAATTGTGCCTCTATCTATCACAAAGTCTACATCTCATTTGTCTCATGTATCTCCTTCTATTGTAACCCTCTGTACTATAATTCTCACATGATGTACGTGATGATGATTCTAAAAAATCCATCTCATTGTGATATCGAGATAATTTAAGTCTTTCCTTACATAATTAAGAAAATGTCAAGCTATCAAATTTGAATCTAGTTGCATACGATCCTGTATCAACTCAGCATTCACACATGTGTGTTGTCCGTCAACAACGATAATCACAAAATTGTCAATATGTTTTGTTCTATAAGTACGCAATCTCTACCTACAACCTTAATCTCTTTAAGTACACATTATTATCCAAATTGTAGAGGCTAATTTCCCAACACGAAATTGATAGTAATACTTCACATGATGCATTTTGACAACATGAATAATCTATTCCTTTGACTCAAACCCTATCATCTTCTTCAATTTATCGTTAAAACTCTATCTATCACCTGTCAATCTACTATCTTTCTCGAAAGTCATATAACCATCATCTCCAGGTGCAATAGTAATGAAGGGGATTGAGTCGTCTATTCGGTCATAGACATTAGGAGCTGAAGAAATCCCAATCATTAACTCGTTGGCATCACCAACTTCTCCATCATCTTCATCTTCATCATTATCTTCTTCCGCCTCTTCTTCTGCCATTTTTTTCTCATCAACATCATTCTCCACTTCTACCAAAACAAGATGCACTCAAAATTCATATAATCATCTATATAATCACAACCTCGTTGGGAGAACATTCCACTATTATAATATTTTATGTATAATTCATGAGTGCAACCCACTCCCATACTCATTGCAAACTCCATCAAATTAAAAATATCATTATCATCACTGATCGGCACTAATTAATAACGTACTTTCCCATATTAGATGCTTGAGGGACAAAATTTATCCAAAAACTCTTACATATCACAGACACCAATTCATTAAAATAGACATTTTTCCTCAACCTAATCAACTTAGAAGGACTACGGCCATAACCAACTCCATCCTCACCCGTTACAGTATCACCATTATTGAGTCATAACAATCTCACCATATCTGCTATTTTTTCTAAATATCAAAATTAAATCTATTAACATTTAATTAAACTTGTCATAAATTTATGTAAATAACCCAAGTTTTGCAAATTAAAAATCATTTAACAAATTTATAACAATTGAATTTATGCCTATTTGAATTGTTAATGTACAAACATCTAACTAAACATCTAACTAATAATTAAAATCTAAACTGTTGACATTAAAAGTCGAATAATTTGTTTATAAATTTAACCCTAAACATACTAAATCCTAAATTTATAATAATTAAACTTCTCAACAAAATTATTTTAGTGAATATCATCAAAATAGACATCATTCAATAAATATCATTCACCATCAAAATAAGTATTTCAAATAAACCAAAGAAACGGAGACTGACGATCACTCGCAGAGACTCACGAATGCTTTGATGTGGTTGCTGGAGGTTGCAACGATCATGAAATCCATTAGAATGTGTTGAACATTGCCGAAATACATTAGTGATAACGCTAAGGTTAGGGTTTCAGCTGCAGGAGAAGAGAAAATTGGAAAAGAAAATGGTAGGGATACGAATTCATTGAGTATTAAATACTAGAACAAAAGACTCATTAGTTAGTCGAGTATTCAACGAAACGTGGATTATATTTGAAATATTTTTGTGTGGTAGAAATTTTTAGAATTTTTTTTAAAAGAAAATTATTTCTGAATATGGCTCCTTGAAATGGCTACAAAGGATAGCAGTCCTGTTTCCGATCTTTGCCCTGTTCACCTAGTCCAACAGAAAAGAATCCTTTCATTTATTTATTTATTTTTTTGCATTGTACGGTAACTTGCGAGAATTAATTGTGTCCACCAAAAAGACTCATAAGGATTTAATTGTGTCCACCTTTGCTGGTAGCTGAGCCATACTCCCCTTGGTTCTTTTGTAGTCACGCTCCTAATCTCAGTGCCCTAAATTTAAGACAAGAAGAAGCTGGCACAGATTACCAATTACGCCTTTACTTTCCATTTAAGCGTCTCAATCTCTCTTTTCTTTTTCATATTAACACATCCTATTTTTTATATACATGACTATGACTGATATCTGAGATCATATTTCGACTAATACGATTTAAAATTTATAATGATAAATTTTAAGAACTACTCTCTTCTCGACATAATCTTTTTCATTCACAATATTCAAACCCTAAATCTTAATTAAAAGATCTACCGTCACATCTCACTAGAAAAACAACTAAAGCCTTAGGTATTAGGGTTAAAGACAAACAACTATTCAACTTAATAAGAATTTCTACCATGCTGGAATTACATCAAGTTGCACAACAGCACCGTGCTGATAAAAGAGAATTGATTCCGAAACTTGATAAAAGAGAATTGGTTCAATTGTGCTATGAATTTGGGAAAAGCCGAAACAGCACAAGGAAGATCCCCACCTATATAGTGACATACTGTTTACAGAATGAAAACAGATGGTAATGAACATGGTAAATTATAGTAGGAATAAATACGGCCACCATGCTCATGGAAATGCATCCTTCTCCAGCAGTTTCAGCACCTCATGCTGGTTGTTCAACTTGACAACATCAATGGGAGTCTTCCCATCTAAATTCTGAAGAGTACTACAAAAGAACCAAAAAAAGGGTTTACAATATGGTGAAGATCTTGCATTGTATCCAAGTGATTAAAAGAAGGCTGATGGCTTACACAGCAGCACCACTCTCCAGCAGCAGAGCCACACAATCCTTCCTACCATATCCAGTGGCATAATGAAGAGCCGTGTTCTTATTTTTATCCAATGCATCCACTGTAGCTCCAGCCCCAATGAGAATCTGAGCACATTTCACCTGTAATCTATGGCTAATCAAGTAAAAGCTTCACAGGTAGGCGGCAATGTGCCAAAAACTTGTGTATAAAGTATTTCATTTAAAAAAAAAAAAAAAAAAAAAAAAAAAAAAAAAAAAAAAAAAAAAAAACAACTTTGGTTTACATGTAAATAAGGTGCTTCCAAGCCACGACAAAATATATACATCCAACTAAAGCTCTCCCCATGATGGGATATATACATCAAACAGGAGAGCACCAAAATGAACAATTTATATTCGGCCCTCCAAAACCTGTAAATTTTGTCATAAACAACTCATGCAGGTTTCTAAAACAAACCCACTCATTATCACACAAAGCAAAGAGGTGATTCCACATCTCCCAGGCATGGAAATAATGCAAAAACATGAGGTCTTCGGTTTCATAGTTCAAGTAACACATGGCACTATCATAAAAAAAAAATAGCCTTAAAAGGTCTCCTCTTTTTTAACTAATCATTGTATTGATTTTAGCACCATAAACTAAGCAAAGAATCTTAACTTTGGCATAAACCTTTACCTTCCAAATAAAATCGGTCAAATTGGTCAACCGGTAAAAAGGATGTGAAGAAAGCAAAAAAGATGATGAAAAAGAGATTTCCAAGATAAGACACCCAAACTATAAATACTCCAAATTCTAGTCATTCAAATATTATGAGAAGTTTCATTTCCTCGTAGCATGAAAATTAGGGAGAAAAAATTCTGTAACTTCCTTGTGATTAAGATTTCAAAATGAATTTTCCAATAGATCAAAGTCCATCCTCATTATAGAACTCTTTGATATGAGTGAAGCATAGAATATCGATAAAGTCAAGAAGTAACAAGGGAGAATCCTCAGTCCGAGAGTTCTTCCGAAAAGAGAATACGACAACCATCACCCACTTTAAAAGATAACTAAAAGAAGAAAATTATGACATAAGTGAGAAATGAATTTCAGATTGCTACAGTAAGAAGCTCTCATTCCGGCATACTACTCTTGATAACTTTATGCCATAAAGAATTGGATTCTTAGGGGAATCTCCAAAACCATTTACCACCATTTGCTTACTAGAGAGATGTTTGTGGATACCAAATCTCTGAAACCAACCCACCCCTCAGATTTAGGTTTTGAAACTAGCTCCCAAGTTATCAATGATCCCTTTTAGCCAACCCACTTCCCTGCCAAAGGAAATCTCTGATCAACTTCTCAATATTCTCCACCACTCCAATAGAAATCTTAAAATGGGAAAGAAAATAAAGGGAATGTTGAATACACACAAGAATAAGGTGATATGCTCAAGACTTACCCCATCCTTTTCCCTCCTAGATAGACTCGAAATATATCTGCATGCACCCGAGGCTGGATCACAAGGATTTGAGATAAACTAAAGTAGCCATTAGCTGTCTATAATAGTTAGGTTAATTAGCCGAATGTACAACCAAGTCAGTTGTCTTTCTGTGGTTTGTCACATTGGAGATAAGACCTGCCTATCCCTTTTGTATAGGGTCTAAAGTTAGCCTATGTATATTATTAGTGCAACTACATCGTGAGGTCTGGTTATATATAAGTACAATACTAATAACCTACCTGATGGAGGTGGGTGATGGTTCCTCAGATACTGGCTCCTTCTTGACTCGAACAGTAATCACCGATGATGGATACACCTACAAAAATCGTCAGAGGGTGCTCCGGTGGGGAGACTCCGACACTCAAATCAGTAAAGAGCGGTTTTCGTTTGAAAGAAACAGATTGAGAGTTGAGGAAAAGTGGTTCCTTGTGATCAATGTGCCCCCTGTGTTAGGTTTAGAGAGCGTACCTGATGTCGAGAGTTTTGAGATCTTTTATACCTGTGAGAGATGTGCGCCGCTGAGGGACTTCCACCCTACTTTCCTTATCGAACTGATCCGGGAATCTCAGAAACCAATATTACGAATTGATCACGATCCTCTTATATTGGGAAACCTTCCTCTTCGGAAGGGATGCTTTCTTTATATGAAAGATTTCGAAATTACTGTTACGAAATAAGAAGCTGGAATCGAGAAAATTCTGACCTTCCTCTTTAATCGACAGGGGTGCTATCAATTGTTTGGTTGCTCTACCGATAAAAGGTTTTTGAGACTTATCCGGTTATAAGGCTGACATTTGTTTGACTGATCGAGGTGACTGTCTTCGCTTGATGAGTCACGATCGGTTAATCGGGGCGACTGAGGTCCTATCATTCGGTAGATTCGGGTGACTAAAGTCTTTTAGTAGACCGATCGGGGGTACTACGGCCCTTCTGTAGATTGTTATTGCGGTCGTTAGATATTGATCGACAGGTCCCTTTTTCATGGACCCTTTGGGAATTGAATCTTTTGGACTAGATTTTGAAATACGTCCCATCATTTTCCCGACTCATGGTTTTCTTGAAAAGATGCGCCATGAGTCATGATTTTAAATCGGAGGTTCAATGATCCTTTAATACGGCCACTGTCGCTTTGGTTTTAGTAAACCATTTATCACACATCCCATAAGGACTTTTCTCGTCACTGCTTTCTCCATCTGTTCCGCCTTTTTCTCTTACTCCCCTTCCCAAAGAGTCTTTATTGGTGACAAAGATGCCTGTTCCTCAGACTTTTCTGAGCATTGGTGATATTACGAGCACCGTGTTAGCACAAGAGCTTCAAGAAGTATAAACCGAGATGCTGTTGGAGGACAATTACTTTCTGTTGTTTGCGACAGAGGTTGATAGAGCTAACAGGGTATCAGAGAACTGTGCGCCGATGTATCTCCAATCGGTCAAGTACGGTTTGAAGGTTCCATATACGGGTCTTTTTTCTGAGGTTCTACGTCAGTGGAACATATTCCCGACTCTCTTGATTCCCAGTGCCTGGTGGTTAGTGATCGCGGTAGCTTCCTTATTAGGGTTTTGTCGTCTTCGTTTCGATTTTGACGTTTTGTCCTCAATTTTTATTCTGATGAGGTATGGGAGTAACGGGCCGATTAAGAGGTGGTACAAACTATAAACCCGACCCGAGTGCTGTTGGAGGTTTTTCTACAATGAGTCCATTGATAAGAACTGGATGCAAAAGTTCTTTTTTGTCGAGTTCTTAGACAGGGATCGTATGCTCTGGCTTCCCAAGATTGATGGAGTGCTTAATGTAGGGCTGAAACCTCCGACTGTTTCGAAGTATGGTCATTTTATTCGGTCGGTTAGTGGCTATTGCAAGTCCACCAGTTGAAGCATATGGGTCGAGTCCTTACTGAACGATCATATGTTATCCCTGGCTAGTTTACTGCTCGAGGAAAAGAGAAAAGTTGATAGGCCCCTTCTATTGGGGAGAGTGAAGATCGAGCTAGTCGATTCTTTGAGTCATCTTGATGACGTCTTGTTAGAAAGTGTCACTGTTAACAAGTTGACTCGTCATAGCACTAAAAGACCTCTTCAGGAGGATCCCGAGGCGTCTGAGGCCCTACCTAAGTCTTCTTCAGGAGCGATTGGGATCCTTCGCGGGTTGCCATCTTCTTCGGCGAAATGGAGGGGGACTTCCTTGCTTTCGTCTGCACTGGGGGCTTTGTCTAAGTACCCGGAGCCGATTGCCGCTATGCCAATAGAGGGAGGCGGAGATCTTCCTTTACTTGATGCTGGAGCGAGAGAAGACGCTCCTCGGGTTGCAAGGGATAGAATGGCGGAACCTTCTTTCGCTGTTCCGCTCTGGCCTTTGCGCAAGGGGAAACATAAAGTTCCTGAGGGAGCGTCCTCTTCATCCTCTATCCCTGTTCGGTCCTTTGATGGAAAAAAAGGCTCAAAAGAGCGCGAAACCATCGCCGTTTATGCTGGAGACATGCAGTATAGCTATATAGATCTGGCAGAAGCGGAGCGTATTGCTGGGCAATTTGACTTCCATCGCTGTGAGATTGACCTTCATAGAATGTCTTATGAACAGATCGGCGGAGCACTTGAGTCCTTAGACTTGATAGTAATATTCTCATCGCGTCTTTCAAATTCTTCTCCCTATTTTATCGTTGTTAATTTGGTTTTCCTTGCAGACCATGGCCTTTGCTCGATTTTAAGGGTAGTGGGGGAGGCAGGTAATAAGTCACTTAGAGGAACAGCTCTCTGAGTTGACCCGTCTACAGGAATCAGTCTCCCGTTGGGGAGGAGAGTCTTTTACCACTGAAAACATACCCGGTGCCCTACTCAGTCAGAAGGAAGAGGAGTTGAGATCCCTTCGATCGGAATTAATCCAGTGCCAAAGGCAGTGCGAGAGGCTGAAGTCGGAAGCTCTAGTGCACAAGAAGTTGGCTCAGTTTCGTGAGGAGTCCCTTCGAGCGACGGAACGTAAGATAGCAGAGTTTGAGGAGTCCCGCGCAAGGGAAGCTATCATTCAGAAGGATTCCCACCGTAGATTAGCCGAGAGATTACAGTGCGCCGAAAAGATAATCCGTAGTATGGGTCTAAGTGAGGCTTTGCCTTTAGTCGAAGAAAAGATCGATACTCCAAATCCGACTGTATAACTTCTGTTCGGGATTTTGTACTAAGTGACATCTATTTGTTTAATGAGAAATTCTTGTATTTTTTTCCAATAGGAGTCATCTTCTTTACTTCTCACTACATTGTCTCAGTAGAATTAAGGGGACTCAGATCTTTCGTCTGACTCGGAACTCTCACACGGGATGATTATGCTTGCTGGTGCGAAAGGTAGCATCATTCGTCAATAAGGTACATGATCAGTAGGGGTCAAACTGTTGAGACCTTTTGTATGATAGGGAATCTTCAAATAGTTGGGCTGCGTTCGCATATCTATCGAGCGATAGATCCTGGGTGACTGAGGCCTTCCAAATGAAGGGAACTGGGCTACTAAGGCCCTCTGAACGATAGAAGTTGGGCGACTGAGGCCCTCCAAATGATAGGAACTGGGCGACCGTGACCCTTCGAACGATAGAAACTGGGTTTGAACGATCGAGCAGATGCCAGACCATTAAGTCAAACGATTGAGAGGATACCAGATTGACAGGTCGAGCGATTAAGAGAGAATACCAGACCAACAGGTCGAACGATCAAAAAATTGGGAGATCGACAGGTTAAACTATAGATTAAGGTGTCATAGACCTATTCGGGGAACTCTGTCTCTTATTAATGACTCGCATGAATGATAGGAGTTGGGCGACTGAGACCCTCCGAACGATATGAAATACTTAAGTTGTGGGCCGCGTCCACCCGTCCGGAGAGTTACATCCCCTATTGACGACGCGTACGAACGATAGGAGTTAAGGGACTGAGACCCTCCGGATGATATGTAATACTTAAGTTGTGGGCCGCGTCGACCAGTTCGGAGAGTTACATCCCCTATTAACGATAGGAACTGGACGACTGGGACCCTCCGGACGATATGAAATACTTAAGTTATGGGCCGCATCCACCCGTCCGAAGAGTTACATCCCCTATTGACGACGCGTACGAACGATAAGAATTGGGCGATTGAGACTCTCCGAACGATATGAAATACTTAAGTTGTGGGCTACGTCCACTAGTTTAGGGAGTTACATCCCCTATTGACGACGCATACGAACGATAGGAACTGGGTGACTGAGACCCTCCGAACGATATGAAATACTTAAGTTGTGGGCCGCGTCCACCCGTCCGAGGAATTATATCCCCTATTGACGACGCGTACTAACGATACGAACTGGGCGACTGAGGCCCTCCGAATGATATAAAATACTTAAGTTGTGGGTCGCGTCCATCCGTTCGGGGAGTTACATCCCCTATTGATGACGCGTACGAACGATAGGAATTGGGTGACTGAGACCCTCTAGACGATATGAAATACTTAAGTTGTGGGTCGCGTTCACCCGTCCGGGGAGTTACATCCCCTACCTATTGACGACGCATACGAACGATAAGAATTGGGCGACTGAGGCCCTCCGAACGATATGAAATACTTAAGTTGTAGGCCGCGTCCACCCGTCCGGGAAGTTATATCCACTATTGACGACGTATACAAACGATAGGAGTTGGGCGACTGAGACCCTCCGAACGATATGAAATACTTAAGTTGTGGACCGCGTCCACCCGTCCAGGGAGTTACATCCTCTATTGACGACGCGTACGAACGATAGGAACTGGACGACTGAAACCCTCCAAATGATATGAAATACTTAAGTTGTGGACCCCGTCCTCCTGTCCAAGGAATTACATCCCCTATTGACGACGCGTACGAATGATAGGAACTGGGCGACTGAAACCCTCTGAATGATAGGATCAGGACATGGAGATGTAAGAGATCTGTTGATGAATGATTTTAAGAACGTGGGGAAATACCCTTGTAACTTAGAAAAATACCAGCAATAAAATCCGATGACTATTTATGAGCGAAAGTAGAAGGCTCCGACTCACATTTAGAGTCCCAATCCCTGACGATGTTCTGAACTTGATCTTCATATGCTTGGTACTAGGCAAAGCCTCCAGGATGTTCAGACCTGGTTTGCCCAAGATGGCGTTGTAGAGCGAAGGGAGGTTTACCACATTAAACACAACGGGAGCCGTCGCATGATTAGGAGGCGTTCCAAGGGTGATCGAGAGAGAGATAATACCCTCGGGATATATCCATTCACCTGAGAGCCCTTTAACCGGGCTTGCGTGGGGCTAAAGATCGGCATGAGTGAATCTCATTCGTCCGAAAGCATCCCGATATAGGAGATTACAACAGGCTCCTTGATTGACAAAGATTTTTCGAATCTCAAATTGTCCAATTTTGGCGGTTATCACAATGGGATCATGTCGGTTCGGGTCGATCCCAATAAGGTCTTCGTCGGTGAAACCAATGACCAGCTTTTTTTCACCTTGTCATTTGTTGGTGCTCGCTGCTAGGATCTCTTGTGGTACAGGAGTAATTGTCTTCGGGCAATAGAAAATTGGTGTGATTAGGCGCCTGACCTCATTTTCTGTTGGTCCATCATGGACCCGAAGAATCACCCAATCCCTTCAGTCGGTCGGAGGCCGAGCAGCTTGGCGTTCTTCCTCTTAGTTACGTTGTGGCGGTTCACGCTGATGATCAGCAGAAGGACCTCTTTCCCTTCCTGCGACGAACTCCCATAGTCTTTCTTCACATACTAGGAATTCCAATTCTTCTTTCAGTTTCTTGCAATCATCGGTTGTGTGACCGTAGTCACGATGAAAGTGACAGTATTTCGTTCTGTCCTTGTTGGAATCATCCTCGGTTGATCGCGGGGGCCATCAAACGTATGGCTTATCTCTGATAAGGGCTAAGACCCAGCCAGGGGTCTCACTCAGCGGGGTGTAGTTGTTGTATCTCCTTGGAGGAGGGGGTTTCGCCCGGTTTCTCCTAGGAGGAGATCTCCGGGGTGACTGGTTCCATTCCTTTCGGGCAGTCCGATCTCTTCTATGATCTGATGTTTTGGCGTTCTCGACAACAATGTATTTTTCAGCTCGAGCATAAAATTTTTGGATGGCAGCAGGGGGTTTCTTTATGATGGACACCTTCATATTAGAGGGCCCCAAACCTGTTAATAGCACGACCAATGCGATCGAATGATTCAAAGAAGGGACCCTCATCATTTCCTCTTTGAACAATTCCAGGAAGTTCCTTAAGGATTCCTATTTACCTTGATGCAGCGATAACAAGGCGGTGGACTTCCTCTTGACTCCCCTACTTATCACAAAGTGTGATTCGAACTGTTCGCGTAACTGAGAGAAGATATTTATACTCATCGGTGGGAGAGAGTTGAACTAAGTGTGCGCATTTCCCGAGAGAGTAGTGGGAAAATACTTGCACATGGCTGCATCGGGCATGTCCTTAGAGATCATTACGGTTATAAAATGGGCCACATGATCCCGGGGGTCTGTTGTCCCATTGTATCTCTCTATAGGAGGCAGGAGTACGTTGCAAGGCATGGACTCTGAGGAGATCTTGGAGTCAAACGACGAATCGTAAGAATAAGAGGGGATTTGGTCTGCTAGAGGGTTGACCTGCTTTAGTTCCTCGGCTACCAGTTGTTCGACCTGCTTTCGAAGATCATCCGGGACTAGTTTGGAGGCGACAGTCATTGTTGGGGACGTCTAGATCCCCCAACGGATGATTGGACTTCAGGTCTAAGGGCGCAATTAAGGTCTTCTAGTTGTCTACTCACATCCTGAAGTTTGGATTCTAGTCTTTCCATCTGGGGGCGATTGACTCGCTCTAGAAGGAGGTTGGCCATGGGTTAGACAGGAAGCGCGGGTTATAAAACCCGTTCTTGATGAGGTGATCTCGTGGGAGCTACCGGATCGCGGGTGGTTGGATCAAGTGCCGCAAGGGGAGCGGTTTCAGAAAGTGTGGCAGTTCGCCCTTCCACAGGAGGGAATGCTCTTGAGGACACTCTGGTTCTCAGAAGCATGATTGTTGCGAGGAACAGGAGCTACTCTAATCTGTTTCCCACAAACGGCGCCAATCTGATGGAGGTGGGTGATGGCTCCTTAGATACCGACTCTTTCTTGACTTGAACACTGATGGTGGATATACCTGTAAAAACCACTGGAGGATGCTCCGACGGGGAGACTCCGACACTTAAGTCAGTAAAGAGCGGTTTTCGTTTGAAAGAAACAGACTGAAAATTGAGAGAAAGTGGTTCCTTGTGATCAATGTGCCCCTTGTGTTAGGTTTAGAGAGCGTACCTGATATCAAGGGTTTTGAGATCTCTTATACTTGTGAGAGTTATAAGCCGCTGAGGGACTTCCACCCTACTTTCTTTATCGAATTGATTCAAAAATCTCAGAAATCAATATTATGAATTGATCACGATTCTCTTATATCGAGAAGCCTTCCTCTTCGAAATGGATGCTTTCTTTCTATGAAAGATCTCGGAATTACTGTTACGAAATAAAAAGTTGGAATCGAGGAAGTTCTGACCTTCCTTTTTAATCAACACGAGTGCTACCCATCGTTTGGTTGCTCGACCGATAAAAGGTTTTCGAGACTTATCCGGTTATAAGACTGACATTTGTTTGACTGATCGAGGTGACTCTCCACTTGACGAGTCACGATCGATTAATCGCGACGACTAAGGCCCTATCATTCGGTAGACCCGGATGACTAAGGCCTTTCAGTAGACCGATCGGGGCTACTACGGCCCTTCTGTAGATTGTTGTTCGATCGTTAGATATTGATCGGTAGACTCCTTTTTCGTGGACCCTTTGTGAATTGATTCTTTTGGACTGAATCTTAGAATACGTCCCATCACTACCTTTGCAAACATGTGTAAAACATGTCTTGTTATGTGATACCGCCACAATTGGGCTTAGAGGGCGCATCACTACAGTTGCTAAGAATAACGCCCTTTCACCCATCTAACGTCTACTAATTGACCATAAATATAAACACTTCTCCAAAAAGCTCGTAAAGCATTAGTATCAAGGGCTTTATCTCTATCAAAACCAAAGACATCTATCCGAAACTCATTCCTCTTAAAGAGTCTCTCAAGTCCTCTAGAACTCTCTATTGGACACCAATCAAGACCTTTGATTGTAGGACAGTCTCCATCATCCGTATACAAGTTTCTACAGAAACTGGTAATGGTATCCTCAATAAAGACTGGATTCGCAATAACATTTCCCATGGAATCCTCAAGTACTCTAATAAAACACCTTTGCCTCCTACTATTGCCAACACAATGGAAAAATTTTGTGTCACAATTGCCTCTCTAACCCACTTTATACGGTTCCAATGACAGCGAATCTCCTTCTTAAGTAGGAGATCCTCAAAATTACACCTAAGATTGTCGATACCCATAGAAAGATCCCCGAACATTCTCCACATATAGCTTATCTATGACATCAATTTCACGGAAATATAGCATATTTTCTCTCTAGCAATCACCAAAAGACCTCTTGGTTCCAAACTATAAGAATTTGCTTGAGATTTTTCAATTTTATCATGAACCTGAAACCATTTGATCCTTCCATATGGGTATCTCTCTAAAAATCTTCAACCAGAGCAAGCCTCCGACTGATATGATTGGACTCCAGGAGGATAGAGAAGTGGCCTAAACCACCTTAAATGGTTCTAATGAGTGCTTTGCATCTAAAACTAGGGCAATAGGAAACTAGGGCAATAGGACTCACGCTTCACTCAAGAAGAGGAACTGATGGATATGAGGGGCAACCTTTGCAACATGACAATTCCAACCAAAGACCCAATAAACTCCTCTGATAAGGAAATAGTAAGATTAATTACCTGAACATCAATTACAGGAACACAAACCAATGACCCTATACATCTCCCCTCCCAAAAGGAACGAATCAAGTGCAACTTAGACCAAACACCGAAGTAAACCAACATTCATGAAGACCTCTTACCTCAAGTAGAACATAGAGAAAACATCTCAAATGATAGTAGTCCTGCCTGAAGAACCACTAGAAAGAAGACATTTCCAACCCTTACACACACCGTGCGCCTTCATTTGACACCTCATGCCAGCCTTTTCCTCTCAGTTATAAAAACAAGGAAAGTGGTGTTGGCTTCTACAAGGACAACTGTAGGCTCAGACAACCTCAAATCTTAGTTAACCTTAATCTAATCTGACAACCTCAAACCTAATATGTTGAGAATAGATTGTTCATAGCTATTGCTCTCACCTTTGGGGCAATAACTGTTTGTGGATACCCAAAGAATTAAATTTTGTAACTGCATCAAGGTTACTAAACCAGCATGTCGCCAACAAGCATCCGTACATTGAAAGCGGGGTTGGCTTCTATAAGGACAACTCTAGGCTCAGACAACCTCAAATATAAGTCAACCTTCAACCTAATCTGACAACCTCAAACCTAATTTGTTAAGGATAGATTGTTCGCAGCTATCCCTCTCACTTTTTGGGGCAATAACTATTGGTGGATTACCCAAAGAATTAAATTTTATAACTGAATTAAGGTTACTTAACCAGTATGTCACCGACATGCATCTGTACAATGCTAAGATTGGTTTGATTGCCATTCTGAACACTTGCAGAATGATAGAGAATTTGGGTACTCATAGCTGCGTTTTGACAGCTGGAATGTTGCAGAGGTAAAGAAGTGAGAGAGAGAGAGGAAAAAAAAATTACACCCCCTTTGAGGCTTAAAGAATGCTCCATTGTGCTTAGACCATCAACACCCACGCCTTGCTGGTCTCTTTTAGAGCTGTTACACCAAGATGAAGCATCATTTCTCGAAAATACATGACCCAATGACACTCTTACAATATGATCTCTTCATTAGAACCTCCACATCAGTCATTTAAATTTTCGTCCCCATGCTCTGTGATTTCATCTTGCAACACCAAACAACGAATCACATAAAACTCAGTAAATTATCCTGTTAGTCCATATCAACTCTATCACCATGGAGTCCATTTTCAGACTGATATCCATTTTCTCGCACTCACTGTTGAAAGCCCCTGTTGGAGCTAACTATTAATCTAAGCATCCGGAACCACTTCACTCAAGTTAGGCTGCTAATCAGCTACATGTTGTGACCCTCTTTGTAATACCCAAAGCACTGCCCTATCTGCTCGCACAATTAAAGGTAAGGTTTCTTCGATTCTGTAAGTCCTTATCTTTGGTGAACTAAAAAGAATTGTTTTTATCTCAGAGTAGACTTAGAAGGTCAGATCAAGGTCTCTGCAGTGATCGAACCCCCTGCCGAAGTTGTTCCTAGAGCTTTGATCACCATTAATGGTAGAATCAGGTCACCTTTCGTAGATGCAATGATGTACATTCCATCTTCTCCTTCCTGGGTCTTTTAGCTCTTTTGGAATCGTGCCTTACTTGACAGGTTATAGCCCAACCCATCTTCTCCCAACCCACTGGGCTTTGTCAACATATTATTCAACTATTTTTCACCAAGGAATGCCTGGGCACCTTGCTTAGCAGAGGAAGGGATGGCCCATTAAATTAGGCAAGGGCCATTAGCTTGCACCCTAACTCTCAACCCAATAACCCTCTTAAACCTAGGCCCATCAACTGTCACCCTAACTTCACTGGTCTCTTCACTATTTATCTTTTCCACCATCAACTCCCATACTTCTCTCCAAAAATTCCGTATCTTCCAAATTTAGCACATGTTGACCACAACTCCCAGCTTCAACCTCATCCGAATTTGAATTTGCATTGGCAGTTAGACCCCTTGACTCAAACTGCCAAATATGACACGGATCTTGATTACCTTCCTTTCTCTGTTCAATTTTACCAAAAATAGGGGTTGCTGATTTGTCTGGGTTACCATCGCTGAAAATCTGCTTTTTCTGGTCAGACCCACCCCTCAACAGATTAACCCAAGATAGTAGTTGTTGTCTATGGTTCTTTAACTTTTGTTTGGATGGAGCACACATTTTCTTCTGCCTTCGGATTCTTCCTATTCTTTTCTCTACCTACTGCAACTTCACTCTTGCCATGGGTGACATTATGAAAGCTCTAACTGTCCCATGCCCCACAATCTCATACCAACCATGGTACCTGATGATATATGGCCCAAATCATATAAGGGCCAAGTTAGTCTGGCCCGTAACTCGTTAATATACCTTCTCGGTACCCGCTAATCACATCCTTTTTTGTAGCTAACTGTTTCGTATTAAGACTGACCGCTCAACAGTGCTCTGTGCAGACCACTCGATCCGCTGAGGTAATATTCATCTCTCTTGTAAACGCGAGAAGAATCTGATGTTAATAGAAAGGAGATCTACAGTCGTAATCAATAAGGGAAATTATCTCCTCAACGATCTTGACTTTCCAAATCGATAAAATTTCATGGTCTTTGAGAATCCTGCGACACGATACCCAAGTCTTGGGACACCTCCGTAAGGAAGTTAGGGTTTCGGCATCCCAATGGCACATAGGACTCACACAGGTAAGTTATAAATACATCGTCAGTCGGACCGGCCCGGTAAGTCCCTCTTTCCCCTCTCAACTCAGGCAATGCAAACAAACGCACCTCGAATTCTCTTTCTCAGCCGACTACCCCGTTTGTTCGAGTTAGCAGAGTCGGAATCTATGGAGTTTGACTCGCCTCCAATAAATTGACACCGAATAGACTGATTTTCTGGGTTCCTACTATCACCTTCATTGTTTCATGACCATGACATCGGTTAAGAGAAAGGGACTGACTATCGGTTTTGACGACAATGATTTAATAGGGATTGACATAAGTTGAAATGACCTACTAGTTATCACCGCAGGAATAGGGCCTTACCTTGTCAAAAGAGTGTTCGTCGATCACGGAGCAAACCAAAACCTCATCTTTTGGGATGCCTTCGAGCAAATGGGTCTCATTTCATCCTATCTCCAACCCCCAATAGACCCATAAAAGGATTTGCTAACGAGTATTTGCACCTGGAAGATATCATCCCGCTTGTCGTGACTCTGGGAACACCCCCTCATCACGCCGCTACCGAGACCATTTTTCATGTGATAAGACTCATCTCCCTATAACGCAATTTTGGGCCAGCCCAATCTGGACGGTCTCGAAGTGCTGCCGAGCACGAGGCACATGAAGATCAAATTCAAAATGCCCTTAGGAGTGGCAACATTTCATGGAGACACCGATCCACCAACTGCTTTCGATGTTGAAGAAGCAAAATAAGTCTTTTCAATAGATACATTCGACATTAGAGACGTAGCCCAGTACCAGTCTAAGCCCTAAGCCCCAATCTGGAGAAGAACTACTCAAAATTTCCATTATGGATATGCCAGGCCTGACAGTTCAAATAGGCGCCCACGTACCAACGACCCTTCGAAACGCAATTGTGGACTATCTCCAATGGCACTCTAAAGTATTCACGTGGTCCCCAAAAGATATGTCTGGTATTCATCCATCGGTCATAGTTTACAGATTGTGAAACGGATCAAGCAAAAGAAAAGAGTGTTCGCGCTGGAGCGTTAGCCCGCAACACAAGAGGAAGTCCAAAAGCTGTTAGTGACAGGATTTATTTGTAAGGTTAACTACCCGAAGTGGTTGGCCAACGTGATCATGATAAAGAAAACCAATGGCAAGTAGAGGATATGTGTAGACTTCACCTATCTCAACAAGGCGTGTCCAAAGGTTTGCAATCCCCTCCCCAACATTGACAAGTTGGTGGATAACTTCTTGGGCCATCAGCTCTTAAATTTTATGGATGCATACTCAATATATAACCAGATACGCATGGCCTTGAGGATGAGGAAATGATCAGTTTCATCGCAGAATTCGACACTTACTATTACAAATTGATGTCGTTCGATCTCAATAACGTTGGTACGACCTTCCAATGGTTGGTCAACAAAGTTTTTATTAATCAGCTCAGCAGAAACATGAAAGCCTATGTAGATGACCTGCTAGTCAAGAGCACTGAAGCCGAGAACCACATCGCAGACCTAGAAAAAACATTCCAAATGTTGGAGTGTTATAACATGAGACTAAACCCAGCAAATTGCACATTCGAAATTACTTCCGAAAAATTCCTCAACTTCCTAATCACTAACAAGGGGATCGAAGCGAATCCAGAAAATATACAAGCCATCTTAGACATGACGCCGTCTAAGACAGTCAAAGAGATGCAGCCTCTCACGGGAAGAATCAAGGCCCTAAACCGGTTCATGTAAAAAGTAGAGGAGAAATACAATCCCTTTTACGATACTCTGAAGAAGTCCCAGAAGTTTGCATGGACAGCAAAATGCCAAGTAGAGTTCAAATGGCTCAAACAATATCTCATGTCACCTCCATCTCTCTCTCGACCCCATCCCCAATGAGAAACTTTATCTTTACCTCTCTATCTCTGAGCGAGCACTTTGTTCTGATCTTGTGATGCAAGAGTTTGCTGCACAGAAACCCGTATACTACGGGAGCCGCACACTATCGGCCTATTGAAAAGATGGCTTTTGCCCGGGTCATAACCGCTAGACATCTTAAACCCTATTTCCAAGCTTACACTATCATAGTGTTGACTAATCAGCCTTTAAAACAGATCCTACAAAAGAGGATGTCTCAGACCAACTAGTTAAGTGGAGCATCGAGTTGGGTGAATTCGACATTGAGTACCAATCAAGACCCACAATAAAAGGCCAAACTCTCACCGACTTCATACTCGAATGTACACTCCCATCGCTCATCGAACAAGCCCTCATTGAAGATCGAGAAGAACCCTTGTCACCCGAATGGACCCTTCATGTAGATGGGTCGTCAAATTCCTTAGGAAGCAGAGTCGGACTCATCATTGTAGGACACGATAACTTTAAAACCGAATAGCTCTCCATTTTAACTTTCGGGCGACGAACAATCAAGCCGAGTATGAAACACTCTTGACCAGGTTACGAATAGCTGCGTCACTCGGAGCCAAAAATGTGCGGGTCTTCACTGATAGTCAGTCAGTCGTAAAACATATTACAGGAGTCTAAGAAACTAAGGACCCAACAATGGCGAAGTATCTGACCAAACTACAGGAAGCAATGAACAAGCTAGACCATGTGGATATACAATAGATCCCCCAATCGGAAAATGCACGAGTCGACACCCTCTCAATACTAGTCAGCTCTGACTAGGCAACGACCAATCAAAAGGTCTATATAGAAGGTTTACCATACCTGAGTATCGATGAGTCTGAGTAGATCTTATCGGCAAACACCTTACCAAACTGAAAAGACCCCATAAAAGCTTATTTGAAGTATGAACAACTGCCGACCTTCCCCGTTAAGACAGTTAAGCTAAGGCATAAATATGTTCATTACGCCGTTATTAACGGAGAACTCTATAAGAAGTCTTACACTCATTCATACCTAAAGTGCTTGACATCAGACGAGGGAAAATACGTACTTAGAAAAATCCATGAAGGGATATGCGGTAACTATCTACGGCCTCGAAACCTAGCGAACAAGACTCTTCGACAAGAGTACTATTGGCCCACCATGAAAGTTGACACAGACAGCTACATCAAAATGTACGACAAGTGTCAATGCTTTTCGTCAGTGCCTCACCAGCCCTCTACTGAACTTAATCAGATAACGAGTCCATGGCCGTTCGTGCAATGGGGGATGAACATTCTTGGACCATTCCCGCCGGCCACCGAACAACGAAAGTTTTTAGTAGTGGCCATCGATTACTTCACCAAATGGATAGAACCCGAACCACTAGCCCAAATAACTATCGGCAAGATGCAAAGTTTCATATGGACGTCCATCATCACAAGATTCGGCATATCTCATGTCCTTATTACTAATAACGGCGGACAGTTCGACAACAAGAGTTTCCAAGACTTCTGTGGAAGGGTGGAAATTCAACACCGCTTTACATCCGTCACATATCCCTAAAACAACGGCCTCGACAAGATCACGAACAGAATGATCCTGCAAGGACTGAAGGCTATTCTAGATGAAGTCAAAGGTCACTGGGTAGACGAGCACCACAGCGTTCTTTGGACTTACCAAACAACGCCCTCAAAGACAACAGGAGAAACCCTGTTCAGTTTGACTTACAGTTGCGAAGCGATAATACTGATAGAAATTGACATCCATTCTCTCCGAGTAGACCTACACGAGCCCAAGCAGAATGAGCTAGCACTACGCAAACGACTAGATTTACTCCTCGAGCTGCGAGAGAGCGTGTCCATTTGGATGGCAGCCTATCAACGGCGGATGACATGATATTACAACCGGCAGGTTCGAACCAGAGTGTTCAGACTCGATAACTAGGTGCTAAGGAGAGTAGGGGCCACTATACCATTTCAACCAGCCAAAAAATTAGCGCCCAATTAGGAAGGCCCCTATCAGGCACGTTCAGAAGTTCAACTAGGGACGTATCGTCTCAGCCACCTAGATGGCTTGATTGTGCCAAGGATTTGGAATTCCGAAAACCTATGAGTCTACTATCAGTGACGATTACCACTCTCGAGAAACAACATTCTGTTCTGTGCCTACCTAAGTTGGGTAAGATGTCTACACCCTTTGATCTCCTTATGTTAACTATCTTGCCGACCAATATGCTTCTAATCCAACAGAGCCTAATGTTAGGGATTTGTCTCCCAAATAGTCCCCCCAAGCGGAGCCTACACTAGGGATTTATTTCCCTGAACAGTCCTCCCAAATGAAGCTTAACGCTAGGGATTTATCTCCCTGAATAGTTCTCCTGAACGGAACCTAACGCCAGGGATTTATCTCCCCGAGCAGTCCTCTCGAACGGAATCTAACGCTAGGAATTTATCTCCCGAAATAGGCAAACATCGCCTAGACCTCCTAAACGGAGCCTATCGTTAACCGGCAAACATCACCCCTTCTTTCTAACGAACGCAGGGACAATGTGAGGAAAACCCCTACCCAGGTAAGCATGACTCTCTCAAAAAGAAAAAGGAAATGGACCCCCTGCTCAGGAAAATCGACAGCACCACGTGAAGGCGGCGGTGCTCCGTGCCTAACAATTAAGTAAGCCTAGAGATTAGAAGGCCTCTTATTGATTAAGTCCTACCAAACAAGCTATTTACTCAGTGACTCGGTGCTCGTCATACACACCGACAAACTACTAAACAAGATGATCATTTGAAGGCAAGATCGACCAGTAAGTAACAAAAAGTTTTCTTTTACTTTAATACGCTGGATACATATCAGAGTAAACAGTCGATTACAATTTTATAGGAAAATTTATAAGTTCTTAAGTTGGACCGAGTTATGACTCCTACGGTAGAAAGCCAACTAGATACAAACCAAGAACTAGAAGAAGCTCTAACAGCCCGTCAACAGCGACAACTAAAGAGGGAAAAAACTGCAAACTAATTCTAGTAGAAGCTGGAAAGAACTTTGTAGAAGGTGGGAGATAGCCAAAGACGAATAGGACAGCTGCATCTAGCCACCTCCTATTGCCCGACCGACAAAATACCAAGGAAATACCTCAGCCACCTGTTACACCCAAGGGTCGGACAATAGTTTTGACCCTGCGAAGAAAGCTCATGCTGGGGGATATCTCCTCCTCAAGATCAAGAACCCTGAGAGCCTAGACGGATTCCACCATGAGGTTCGAAGACCGGACGACGTGATGGAACTTCGCATCAATAGACCTAACCTTGATGGAACCTCACATCGACGAAAGTCTCCTAGGTCATAAAGTTTTGTGGCTTAAAACCCATTACCACTCTCTCTCAGGGGCTCAAACTCTCAACAACAAGAACCTATGAAGTCGCTTACAAAAACACATCAAACTTTTCCTGGAACGATATCGGTAGTCATTCATCCCCTATTTATAATCGAAAAGACGTGATCTTCGCGATCTCGAGCAAGCAAAACAGCCTGACATAAAGTGTGCACAATAAATGGGGAATTCAAAGTTTTTTAACTTCCCACGAAACACTTATTTTGGAAGTCATTTATTCGGCAGTTATTAATATTTACTCCACGTCCTTCCAAATCATGTAGGGTCCAGGTTAGTCAAGCCCACAACTCATTAATAGATCTCCTTGGTACCCACTGATCGCATCCCTTTCGGTAGCCAACAACTCGGTATTAAGATTGACCGCTCCATAGTGCTCTACGCAGACCACTCGATCCACTGAGATAATATTCATCTCTCCTATAAACATCGGGAGAATCTTACATTAATAGAAAGAAGATCTACAGTCATAATCAATAAGGGAAAAAATCTTCTCAATAATCTGGATTTTTCAAATCGATAAGATTTCATGTTCTTTGGGAATCCTACAACACAAAAACCACAAGTCTGGGGACAACTCCATAAGGAAGTTAGGGTTTCGGCATCCCAATGGCACACAGGACTCACACAGGTAAGTTAGCCGAACCACCCAGGTAAGTCCCTCTTTCCCCTCTCAACTTAGGCAATGCACACAAACACACCTCGGATTCTCTCTCAATCTGTTTCTTCTCTTTTCGAAAACCGCTCACTGACTTGAGCGTCGCAATCTCCCTCGTTAGAGTACCCTTCGATGGTCTTTCGCAGGATAATCGTGTCGAGATTGTGAGCCAACTACTCTATTTGTTCGAGTCAATAGAGTCGGTATTTGTGGAGTTTGACCAGCCTCCGACCGTACCCAACACCACAAGGCAAACAAACCTTACCATTATGCCTTCCACCATAATAGCCGGAGATTTTGGGAATGGACCACCATTGTTGCTATGCTTACTCAACCAGAGGTTACCATCGGCCTCTTTGAAGGCCTCTGCGTGAAAATGAGTTCTCAATTTGCCTAGAATCTGATTCAACAAACCAACTGACCAACGGACACAATCCAAGCCAAAAGAAATCAAATGAAGGCATCTACCTTCTTATTCTCCACGAATTGACAAAAATAAAATACTTGTCCAATGAAATGAACCTCAGGTAATTTGGGCTAGACTTAAACAAATGCATCGAGTCTAAATCAAAGGCCAACACTAAAAATTGTCCACAGAAATCAGATGAGAAAGAGAAAAAGAAGGAAGATTAACAAAGAAAGTCATGAAAATGTAAGATTCAGACTAAAATTTCTTATCAGACACAAAAGTTTTATGTGAGATACGTAGAGCGTACCTTAAACACTTATTCTTCGATTTGATTTTTCACCCTAAAGTCCCAATTAGGAATTGAAATTGTTGTATTTTGGTTTTTTTTTTTTTCTATTTTTGTTTTTGTTTTTGTTTTTGGATTTTTTTTTTTTTTTTTTTTCCTTTAACTGTAGAATCAAGGTTTCTCTTGTAAAGTCCTTTATGTGTTGGTTCATAGGAAAAGTCACAATGATTTTTGGGAACTTGGTATCCTAACATGACAAAATAGAGTTAACTGTGTAATTTTGATGAATTTGGTCAATAAGGTCTTGCTGACTTGCAGTAGAAAATGTGTTCAACTCTTCAAAATTTTGGGGTGTGTAAATGAAGACAAGTATTTTGGTTAAATTGGTAACAGTTGCAATTGCAAAATTGACATTGGGGTTTTTGTTGTTTCTTGCCATTTGCTTTTAGTGTCAGAAGAAGGAAATCTCAATGTTGTTGGCACAGAGGTCCCTCGCCATCCCTGCTATTCGATGTTTGTCTTAATGAAGACAAAGAAAGGATGGATTTGTTAAATTTAATTTATTAATTAATTGATTTATTTAATATATTTGTAATTTTTTATTTATTTTATGAAGTCTAAAATTAAGCAATAGAAATTATAGCAGGACCAATTTTGTTGAAATTTAAAATTGCACTTTTCCCATCTCTCAAAGCAATCCTGGAAGAAAGAATACTGAGAGTTCAAAATCCCAGTATCAATGTGGTCCTAACTACGGTCACAACATGTCCAAAAAAAAATATAAAAGAAAATGATTGAAACTTCGATGGTTTTTGAATGCTTCAGAATCTGGGGGGCATAAGCATGCCCTTCAAGGTAAAATATCATACACAAAAAGAATTTGACATGTCTTACGAAGAACCATGGCCATTTAATACCTTAGGCTAGATAACCCTTGTGCAAGGAATCTCTCCAAATGTTAGCTCAACTATGTCTTACGCCCCAATTATGAAGGCTAGATGCTAATCATGCAAGCATGCGAGATTGAGAAACCATTAATCAATCTATGAATACTTGTGATGAAAAAAAAATGATAAAAAAAATAAATTCATCATTAGGAACTTCATACCTCACCGTATCCACATGCAAAATGCAATGCCGTTCTTCCCTCTGAATCTTCTTCATCTTTGTCAGCACCTGAAGCTAGTACATTCTTTAACCCCTGCACAACAAAATACAGTCAAAAGCTTCCCTGTACATGTGCAAATTAACTTTATGAATCAAGCAGTAATATATGCCTAGGTTTTGCAATGAGTACCTCTAAAAGTGTGCCAAAACTAGACAGAAATTATATCAAAAACAAAAAACACTAGATAGAAATGGAAGGTACTGTCAGTTATAAGCCCATGAAGTGCATTGGTTTTGATAAACGAATACTAGAATACGCTCTCATGCTGTATGTAGAATTATTTCAGCTATTTGCCCTCCCAAATACTCGTGTGTTTACACGAGGCTCCCACCACTTGAGGGTCAAATCCTTGCGGAGAGGTCATTGTGGATCAACAAAATGACCTTCATGTTGGAATATAGCCAACCTTATCATTGGGAAAACCAGTAGTATGAACTTCAAAGACTCCAATTTGACATCCATTGTAATCTTAAAACCAAAGAATCTGGACTAAGAAAATCAACAGGTCTACAACCAATAAATTTCATACTTGTTGCAAAGTAAGACTATAAATTATAAACTCTCCAACAAAACCAATTAAACAATACTTCAGGTACCTAATAGAATAAACTAATGAAAAACGTAAATTGACATTTTATTTATACTATTCTGAATCACATCATTCCTTTGTTGTTTACTAACAAAATGCATATCAAAAGTGCTTAGAAAAAAGGGGGGGGGGGAATTGCATCAGTTATATAGATGTGTGGCACAGCTATCCAGAACATTGCCATCAGAGACCCCTTATATACTACACACCTGTGAGCACCAATGATTGAGAACATGAGATAAACACGAAGACTCACAGATACCCTTTGTCAAATAGCAACAGAAAAGAAGAATTTTGCCATTGCAACTTTATTTTTATTACGTTGTCAACTAATTAGCATCTGCTTTTCTCTAACACCTCTAGTTGACTTCCACAATCATTTCAATCAAGATAGTTGTCTTACTTGCAGTGAATTGTTTACGTTATATACAATCGCAAATGCATTAATTATGCCAGGTTCCAAAGATCCTTATCAACAAAATGCACATAAACCTCTCTCAATGATCAGTTTTAATGTTTTTACTACCAACCACACCTCAAAGTGCAGATACTCATATTAAGGCATCTTCCTCTTCCCAACAACCAACAGCATCATTGGTACTTTGATCCTACGAAACGAAGAGTTAGGACAACTTTCCAAACAAAAGAATCAGCGTCTAATTTTGGACATAGCCGAATTTTTGTCCATTAGTCCCATAACATAATGTCAATGCTTTTTCAATTTTGATTATTTCCTGCAAAACTTCCAGTGGCCACCCCTGCATTTTCTTACCATGTTCAAACTATGAATCCACTCTTTTTGGGAAGACTCTGTTCCAAATGCTAAACCTAGAGAGTTATGGACAACATACTAGAGAAGAGAGACCCACCTACCAATTTTAGCTTGGTCAACAAGCCCAAATATAACACTACCAAGAAGTCAAGCCAGGTGGTTTTTGCCTATGCAGATCTATAAATTTAATGAAGCAGGAACTGGTTGCTTGTAGACCATACAGTTAGCCCATTGCTAAACAGTGGAAACCGGAAAGTTAGAAGCATTCATCTTTACCAACTCTAAAACACCAAGGCTTTATAGTTATCAATTAAAACAGTTGGTCAAGGCTGTCATCCACCCCGAGATACAGAAGCAATTTGCCATCTGAGCCAGCTCCCAGACTCTGTTTTGCTCCGAGAAAGTTCCACAACAAAAAGAAAACCTACCAAACTTAGCTCGGGAACAATCCCAGGATGGAAAAGAATTCCTTTCACTAACTGTTGGTTTAGGATAAAAAACAAATAGTTCTTTGGAGTGTTCTTTGCCTAAACTATGCATGGTAGAAAATCCTTTTTTGATGTAAGGAATAGGACCTGTGAGTGGTAACACTAATCAGACCATTGTCAAACTGCAGCAGATTAGTCAATCTACCTCTACATCACCAACACTAGCAGTGTGGTGGGCACTTGATTCATCCTTGTTATAAAGTTCTTCAGCCTCATCTGGCCCCGTCCACCCCGAGATACAGAAGCAATTTGCCATCTATGCCAGCTCCCAGACTGTGTTTTGCTTCGAGAAAGTTCCACAACAAAAAGAAATCCTACCAAACTTAGGTCGGGAACACTCCCAGGATGGAAAAGAATTCCTTTCACTAACTGTTGGTTTAGGATAAAAAAACAAATAGTTCTTTGGAGTGTTCTTTGCCTAAACTATGCATGGTCGAAAATCCTTTTTTGATGTAAGGAAGAGGACTTGTGAGTGGTAACACTAATCTGACCATTGTCAAACTGCAGCAGATCAGTCAATCTACCTCTACATCACCAACACTAGCAGTGTGGTGGACAATTGATTAAACCTTGTTATAAAGTTCTTCATCATCATCTGGCCCAGAATATTCAGCAGAATTGGACGCTTCCCCAGAAACAGTGAGCCCCGTAGCTTCACCTAGTTTTTGCAGAACCTCTTTGTCATTCCAGTACCTAACAACAACCATATATAGCATCAGATGGGAAGACATGTTATGTTTACAAGATAAAATATTATGTATCTAATATATGTAACCTCATCATGGCTGCGGGCCTGCCAGTTTCAATCTCATCTAAAATAGGCTTCCATGATGGATCATCTTTGATGCGTGCCATGCGTTCCTCAAGCTGGTCTCTCTGTGATGATGGATTAGTCAAGTTCTCAAGCATGCTCAACATGGATGGATCCTGAAAGAAAGCTGTGACTAAGATTTTCATATATTCGACGGAATTACTAATGACTTGGTCAAGCAAGCCATAGTCCACAAGTACCTGCATTAATGCATTACCAAGCTGCTCAGCCATTGTCATAAATTGGGGATTTTGCATGACTTGTTGCATGGTGGATAAATACTGTTGAGAATCAAAATGAGGGATGCCATCTTCAGCCTGTACCCCATGAAATGTTTTCTGAAGCTGCTCTGCCATCTGATCGAATGCAGGATCCTTGGCTATTTGCTCAGCCAGTTCTTTTATGCTTGGGTCCTACAACAATTTCACCACTTTAACATTTTTAAGAAAACAAATAAAAAATACTGGAATTACAAAGGACATGCATCATGTTACAGCCTAAAGGAAGGGAAAAAGAATTTTTCTTTCTTTTTTTTTTTCCCTTGTTTTGTGCGTGTGCCATCAATCTAGAAACATGGCACCAAAACTCAAAGTTCTAGGGAAAGCAAACACATCTAAACTCCAAGTAAAAGCTTATGGTCACAACAGAGGATGGAAGGACAACCATTGAAGGGATAGCCCCTTTGCTACTAAGCAAACTCTTGCATAAGCAGCATAAAAAAGATAACTACGGAATGGACACCTTTTTCCATATCCATCCTCCATGCTTCCAATGAAATGGGCATCTTAGCAGGAAAGCTGTAGGCCAACTTATAAACCCCTGAATCAGGTTAGGGAAACATTTTAATCGCCAAGGATTTGGCAATGAAGAGTACGGAAAGTTCCCTTTTGGTTCCTTTACATTTTACTGTCCTCGCCCCAAAAGGAGTACTTGATGTACACTAACATGTCACGGATCACCTACCTATAGGAGATCATACCCAACCAGCAATTCTGAAAATCTGAAAATGGCCTCTATCCTGATAAGGAATTTCTCATTCAGGGGGTTCTTTGAATAGCTTAAAATATGCATAAAACCCTCAAGACAATTACAACAAATGCAATGCCACCGTAAGATGATTAAGCTTACATGGTTCCTGGACAAGTCACAACACTCACAACAACTGCAATATCAATAACACATAAATAGACATGTTTCTAGATTAGATAAGAGGTTTTGCATAAGCAAACATTTGGAGACCCCCAGCTGATATCCAAGTGCGTAAACCTCATTAAGCATAACAATGGATGGGTACCTGCTTTGATCTGGAAATAATAGCTAAGAAATTATTTAAAGGATATAAGTCCCGTCACAGATGAAAATGTTATTCAAACTGTCAATGCCCTCTGTTGTTATCATACCCCACTAACCCATATTTACTCACTTCTTTGATTGTGTATTTTACTTTTTAAAGAAGAAGACCAACATCTCCATTGATGAGAGCATTCCATAAAAAAGGAGGCTATTAGAAAATTCTCTTGAGTGAGAATTAAATGAGAGCATGAGAAAAATTTGACGTAGGGAATTTCTTCTCCGTCACAACGATTGTCGGACTGAGGGTTGCGGTGTTGTGATATTATGGTGGTGGTTCGATTAACATCGTGATCACCATCCCGACTATGAGATCTGATCGAGGGATATACGGATCGGTCAATTTCGGGAATGTACACGTTGAGGTATTTATTCCTATACCCGAAAATATTTATTTATTTTTTCAAAAATTATTGAGTATACTTCCGCTGTATGAGAACCCTAATAATTCCAACATTAGTATCAGAGCGATACGTTTGATTTTTTTAAAATAATTTTTGGACTTATTTTCGGGTATAAAATAAAAAAAATAATTATGGTTTAAAATTTGGGGTTCGGATCACGGATGAGTTTCGTGAATCCAAGAACACCACTGCGTTACCCATGATTCGTAGAACACGAAAACAATTTTTTTATAATTTTCTGATCACGTTTAGGTAAAGAAAATTCAAGTTAAAAGTTTCGACCGTAAATAGTAACCGACCCATTCAACCCCAGATTTGTCGAGTTTTAGAACAAATTAATGCATGGAATTTATAGATCTGTGTTCTACGTTTCATGCTCTTTAATTTGATATATATATTGTATATATTTATGTCCGAAAAATGGGGATTCAAAATTAGACGCGGAGGGCCGAAATTTTTAGATCCGAAATATGCCAAGTTTAGGGCGCAATTATTCCAAAAATCGAGTCAAGGATACTTGAAATAAATGGAATTAGAGATTCCATAGAAAATCCGGTCAAAATGGTGCCGGAAATGGGGTTTTCCGGCAACCGGGTCGAAAGACCCGGTTACAGAAACCATCGAGTGAAGACGAAGAGGTCCAACCCGCGGGCACGTGAGGTATACGCGCGAGGCAGGCGCGTGTAGCGCAAGGCACGGGGAGCGTGCCATTCACTCGCGCGCAGGCACGTGAAACGGACTGGTCGTCTAGGTCGATTGCGACCCGGACAAGTGTCCTCGACCTGCGAACCACGGATCCGGATCAAGTTCGGGTTCCGACCCGCGTCCGGTCCGGAACCAACTCGCTCACGTGGGTCGCGCGCGTGCAGGCGCGTGACCTATGCTCCTGCGCGTCTGGCACACGCCAGAAGCTGTCCCCGAAGCGTGCAGGCGAGTGGGGACGCGCCGCAGGCGCGTGGGACCGCTCGGCGGTACGTCAGGTCGTCTAGAATTGAAATTTTTTCAATTTTTGTGAGTCCCACATTAATAAAAGTGACTTTTTGTGGGTTTTTGTGCATCGAATTCTAGTCTAAATGGTGAGATGCTATCCTGGATTATGGTGTATGGTGTATGTTGATTCATACGCTTGTCTTGAAGTATGTACTCGAATTATTTGGGTTTTGTTGATTCGTAGGGTGCACAAAATGTGAGAATAAGTATCACAAGTCACGATTATCTCAATGACTGCTTTTAAAATTGTCGTATTAGATCTTTGCAACGGGGATAAAATTGAATGGTGATAAGTACGAGTTTTTTCACCGGTAGATTCAATTTATCCTCGAGGAACAAGATCTAATTAAAATTCTGAGGCATGAGATAGTGGACTCCGGGGAGAGTTCCACACCTCAGAGAGACGGGATTAGAAGACATACGTGCATGGAAGAGGAATGATAGCCGAGTTAGGGCAATCGTCCTGAGTAGCATGCACGATGATGTGATCCCAGTTTATAAGCAATATCTTACGGCTTTATTAGTTTGGCTCGCCCTATGAAGAGCATTGTGTTGCTTTTATAGATCCTGAGATGAGAATGCTATCTTATTAGTTTAATAACTTGTAAGAATAAGGTTGCCGAGTCCATTTCGGATATGTTTTCTAGTGCTGGATGTGATCCAGTTCTTTACCTGGTTCATGAGAAATCATGAAAATTTATTTCACATACGACGAAAGTATTCGTACTTTCACTAATGTGAATAGGCACAGTGAGCTCGAGTATGAGCATCTACAGGTGAGTAGGTCGTATTCGAGTCACACTTATGCAGTGGAGTCGAGCAAGGACTCCTATGTGACTCGAGCCTCAGGTAAGAAGAAAACCATTCGAGAAAACCGATAATAATGCGCAGTGAGAAGGAGTTGGATACGACCGCACTGTAGTACTACATCCGCAGTAGACTTGGTCATTTCGGTCGTAAGTTCGACGAATGGAAATTATCTCTTCCTTCTTTATGTGGTTTGAGATGCTCATTGTTTTTCTCTCGTTTGTGGGTTATGAACACGGGAGCAATTAACCACGTAGCTCGAGATAGGAGCGCGCTTATATAGTTCCGCATAATGAGTCCTCAAGTAAGAGGATTTACGTACAGAAACGGAGTGTTTGTCGACATCAGAGGGAGTAGCACTTGCAAGTTGGAGTTGCAAAGTTGCTAAACTCTGTATGCTCTTTACGCTCCGAATGTTTGATGATCGAGGAGGATCCTCGCGTATACCTTTCACGTTCTTGTGACCATGTCGTTATGTGAATGACATTCTGTTGACCGGGAACAACAGAGAGTATCTAATGACCACGATGACATGGACATTGTCGAGTCTAGATCTGAAGAACATGGGTGAGACTCAGTTCTTTCTCGAAGTTAAGATCCAGAGGGACCACTCGAGACAGGTGTTGACTCTTTCACAGGAGTCAAACATTAAGAGAGTTCTCGAGTGCTTCGAGAAGATCGACTACGACCTTAAAGATACTTTTATTGGTAAAAGGTTAAAACCTAATTCTTGACATATGCTCTAAGACTCAGAAAAGGACAAGGAAAATGAGTAGAATCCCTTATTCCAGTGCACTGAGTAGTATGATGTACGTAGTGCTACGTATACAATCAGATGCTCGCTTTGCAGTCAGTTTGGTGATTAGGTATCGATCGAATCCTAGAAGGGATCACTGAAGAGCAATGAAAGGATTCCGAAATATCTCGAGGGAACTGCGGACCTCTTCTAGTGTAACGGAGGAGGTGATTTGCATCTTATTAGGTATTCAGATACCAACTGGGTTGGTGATCTGAACGTATGCAAATCGATATTAGGTTTTATTGTCTTGGAATAACAAGAAGTAAACATATATATCTCTATCTACGATAGAGACTGAGCTTATGAGATGCTCAGCGGCAGTTCAGGAGAATGTTTGGCTCCGGAAATTTCCGGATCATTTAGGGATTGTGGCAAACAGTGGGAGGCCAGTGATGATTTATTGAGGAAATCAGGCCACCATTGACCACACTTGAGACCCTAAGTATCAGTAAGTCCAAACACATTGATACCTAATACCATGTTATGAGAGACATCACCGAGAAGGGTGAAGTGACAAATTAAGTACATTACTATACAGCGTGTTGGCTGATCCCTTCAATAAACCCATTGTGAGAGATTCCTATATGAGATATAGGAATCATTGGGCTTTGCATGTATATTGACATTTCTCACTTTGTACTGATACTTATTGTGTTATATATATGACATGTGTGCATGATTGGATCACTTATTTATAGCACTATTTTATTGTCATATATTTTGTGATATATTGTGATAAATGATATATCAGGCAGGCGTGGTCGACTCTCTCATACGAGTAACCACCTCCAGCTCTGTGTGAGCGGAGATGAGATGGTTTCTAGTTGTAAGAGATTTTGAGAGTGGCCCTGCTAGAACATAAGTCGCCTTAATATGTGTTCAGGATGAGGTCATATGCGATATGACCGGCATGGACGTACCCACATCCATATTGCCTGTAAGTAGTCAGGTTTGAGATCTCAGATATCACCTGCGACTAATGATATTATCTCTGAGATACTCTCTCTGAGATCTCTGAGTAAAGTCTTATATGTAGACTGAATCTCATACCTGCACAGTGTTAGAGAAATCTGACATATACCCTTTGAGAGATGGAGAAATAATACTGTGGCACGCGTTTCATACCGCGTGTGATATATCGACCAGAGATAGTAGGAGCATTATTTGAGACACTGATATGATCTAAATCTTCGTTCCCACTGTGTGAGACCCGAGATCCATTGGGTGGGATCTCTTGTACCTTATCACTTTCGACTCTTTCTAGAAGTCTTGGCTCAGTATTGCTACTTTAGTATGTTTACCGATGACTCGAAAGATAAATTGATATCTGAGGGACAGGTCTAGGAAAACAGCTGAATTGAGGCTAATAGATTCGAGTTTGGGAAAAAGAAGACCAATTGACATTATATCATTGTGTTGTATTCATCGGTTAGCCTATTATGCTTATCCATGTTGGGATGTAAGCATAATAATGAATACACAGTCGAGCGTTTATTGAGGATTACTTTCGATGAGAAAAGTAGCTCGATGGATGTAATTAGTCTTGGATATGGGGTGCAGTGAGTTCTTTTGATACTAACGATGGCTTCTCGGTCATCCTAACAGGTGCATCGAGAGGTCTTTGCTTGTAAGTGTACTCGCAAGTCGCACGACGCCCTATCCTGTATGAAAGTCCAGCAGGGTGATGTGTGAAAGGTCACATGAGTTGTGATCATGTAACAGATATATAATGACTTTGTGTGCAAGTGAGAGCTATTGGTTTAAGATGCCCACGAGAGGCATTTTAGACATTTTAGGTAGGGTTAGTGGGGTAACTCCCACTAATCCATATTTACCCACTTCCTTGATTCTCTCTAATGTGCATTTTACTTTTCAAAGAAGGAGACTAACATTTCCATTGATGAGAGCATTCTATAAAAAAGGAGGCTATTAGAAAATTCTCTTGAGTGAGAATTAAATGAGGGCATGAGAAAAATTCGACGTAGGGAATTTCTTCTCCGTCACAACGATCGTCGGACCGAGGGTTGTGGCGTTGTGATATTACGGTGGTGATTCGATTAACATCGTGATTATCATCCCGACCGCGAGATCTGATCGAGGGACGTACGGATCGGTCAATTTTGGGACTGTACATATTGAGGTATTTATTCCTATACCCGAAACTATTTATTTATTTTTTTGAAAATTATCAAGTAAGTTTCCGTTGTACGAGAACCCTAATAATTCCATCAGAATATCTACATAAAACTAACTTTTGTGACACAGTACCGATCTGAAGGTACTCTCGTGGTAAATCAACAAGCCTTCCAAGACTGTTTAGTCTATGTAAGGACTTAAGTCCATATACCAGTCTAAACTCCCATAAAGCAACAATAACAAGGAGGTTGCTCTATATGGATCTCCTTCTCTAAATCTTCAATAAGGATAGCGTTCATGACATTAAATTGGTGCATGGGCCAATGGTAGATAGTTGCAAGAGATACAAAAGGAAGAAGAGAATCAATTTTGGCCACCGTTGAAAAGGTGTGATTTAATACAAGCCATTGGGTGCAACCCTTTGTAAGCATGTCAATGGCACCTTCAGGCTAGTAACAGCTCACTATTATTGACAACTTATCTTACACTTAACAAAAGAGAGGATAACTGAGTCATATATGTGCCACTAGAATAAACTCATAAGAATAAGCTCAAAATCTCATCAACTATTTCCCCACACCAAGGATGGGATCACTTACGAGTACCTTTTCGAAGGGCGGTGTAAAGATCAAGAAAGAAATGAGTCTACAGGGCGGTAGGTACCATGTTAAGTTCCTCAAAAGCCGATTATGCCAGTGAGTTTGGCAAATCTGGAGCTGACCCTGATGATGACGCCTTTTGCATGGATGGAGGGTAAACATGTATGCATTTGGTCTGTCTAATGTGAAGGCATGACTACAATGAGGTCGCTCACAGGGGATGATCAGAAAGCAGACAGGAGACTGAGGAGCTCTGATTTTATAAAATAAAGAGTAGACAAAGGTAACAACAGCACACAAAGGATTAACAAACCGTGTGACAAGAGCATGGATATCATTTTTCTTTCTTTTTTTTTTTTTTTTTTACAAGAGAATTCAAGGGAGGTATATTTGATGGAACAAGGAGATAGTTTGTCTTGTCCAAATGTAAGCTAATGGATAAAATGTTGAACACTCAAAAATTTCAAAAGGGAAGATAGTTGGGAGACTAGTAAATAAGCAGGAATGTGAGAGTTGACATTGAAGAATGAAGAAGGCATGATTGATGAGATAACATTTGCTCAAGTGGCATTAGACCAGGTAAATGGAAGGGGCGCCCATATGTAACAATAAAGTACAAGCAGCATGAACGATGAGTTAGTTCTTTGCATTCAACAACTTTATTTATTTCATGACTTTGAATTTATTTAAAGAAGATCTCACAATCTACAAAAGAAGTTTCTTGAGATTGGATAAAGACGGATGACCAATGCTACTAAAAATATACAAGTATGAAGCAGTGCCTTGTATCTGTTGAACAATAAATTATATTATTATTTTATTTCATGTCATATTATCTTGGGGCTTAAAATTTGCATCAATTTTTTTTTTTTTTTTGTCAATTACTTGCTCTCTTTGAGATTCAATTACCATAACCTTCAATTTTTCCTCACACCATTAAATGTACAGCAGTTAATACTCATACTCCACCTTGTTTAATCTCAATCAAGTCAACTGCTTCACACACCTCATTAAAGACATGGTTCCATGAACCAAAATCAACCACATGTTCACCCTTTTCATAGTGCATGCATAACCTTCTTCCACTGAACTCTTCCATTGTGCATTCATTTCAACCCATCCTATCTACCCATTCCCATAGCATCCTCTATATACACCCATTGAAGGTTTATCAAAAAAGTCCAAGCAAGAGAGCAGGTAGTGCTTTGTAGTTTAATTTCTCATTTGTAGTTTTTTATTTTAATTTTCCGTTACTGTTGGGATTTGTAGTTGAGAGCGAAAAAAGAAATAATTCTTTGCCCTTATTTCTGGTGCTATTCTTCGATTCAAGTGCGGGAGGTCTTGGGCCACTGGCTACTTTTAGAACCCCTATCTTTGAAATAATACTTCAAGTAATTTGACTATTTTGTTTCCTGGCAATCACGCTCATTACTAAGGGTCTCAAAACATTGGGAAGACCTTATCAGTTAAGGATCGACCCACAAATGCTCTCATAAGCAGAAGGCAAGAAACTGAGAATGCACATTGTACATGAGTTGTTCTTTTTTTCACAAATCTGGTTTAGACAACTCTAGAAGATCCTCGAGCATATAAACCGATGTATGCAAGGATCAACCATATGTTGTGGAAACAGCAAGAAAAATCATTACAGTAAAGTCTTTAAGCAGCATCCCAAGGCGACTTGCAAATTCCATGTCAGCAAAAATAGAAATAATGAAAAAGTTGATTCACTCAACCTCAAAAAAATAAAATCAGTTGGGATCTACCCTGGAAAATCATTAGTGAGATGCTTTAAGGCACTATGGATGAGAAACCAGAAGCTTTGTACTTGTAGCTGATTGAGGTAGGCTTGGTAGTGATGATAGTATAATTTCCACCTTCCATTGTCGAAGAAGGCTGAGACATCTGAATGATAATGGTAGAGACCAAACTCATGAAGCCTAGGGCAACGAGGGCTTGAAAATGGGAGCCGGAGTGATGCATGGCTATATCCTTTAGGTGGATAGTTGGATAATGTTTGAGATTGAAAGCTGGAATAATACATGGGTATATTGGATTGGTACCTATGGTTCGTGAATGAGTGTCAAGTCAAGAGTGACACGGCTGTATTGGATTGGAGTCCAGGGTTAGGGGTCATGGAGTGATGCACACAATATGCTAGCCTCTAACACCATGTAAATGATGGGAAAAGAACGGCAAACCTTTTCATCTATGTCAACTTTATTAATATCTAGCCAAAGTGCATAAACACAAACAAGTTTCAAACTGATGTGACAAGATACAAATATACTTGTTTACACTCAAAACTTATCAAAAGGGGTGGGAGAAAGATGTGAATGCTATAAAAGCACAGACTCAATATGGATGTCATGTAAAATTTACATATTGCCAAGGTCTAATGTAAACTTGCCTACAAAGCATTTTGATATTTTGAGGAAAAATGCAATTGAATGAACAATAGTTAATGGCAACCACTATACAGTACACAACCAAAGCCCATGACATTAAACAAATGAAAATACCAAGCATAATATCGAACTAGAATGAAGGAAATGTGTTAGATTTTTTCGTGACTCAACACGCAGCGGAAGCATCAAATTAATTTTCGAAATCGTAAAAGTTTAGGGTTAGCGATATATCTCGACCGGTGATGCAAAAATCGTCGGAACCACGAACTCCCGATATGAATATCTCGTAGTCGGGATGATAGTCACGTAAATAGAACTATCACCGCAATGCCACAACGATCCAACCCTTAACCCGGTGATTCGTAGACGGATCGGAAAACCCTCAATAAATTAATTGTTCTGCACAACAATTAATTTTCCCTCTCAAGAAAATATTTTTCCTCACCGAAAAATATCTCATCTCTTAGTTTTCTCTCTAAGAAAAATAATTGAGTCTTCACAAGTTTTCTCTCAATGTCTTCAACAATGGAGAATACTCTCTCTTCTCGTGAAGAACAGAAGGAATGTTTGCCGTTTTTTTTTTCGAAGAATAAAGAGCCTTCCTTTTCCACACAGTCAATTTTTCATTTTAGGAAAATGTAACTCTCATTCAGTTATGGATAGTGAGAGAAACATGGAAAGTGGATAATGGGTAGTCAAAACAACCCATTTTGAATATTTACTAAAAATAATCTTATGCCCCACGTGGGCATTTCCAACATCTCTCACTTGCACACGAGGGCATTTTTACTTCCGTCATAAGATCACAACTCATGCGATCTACCATATCACCCTACATGGTTTTCATACAGGGTTGGTCGTCGTGCGACTAGCGAGTACACCTGCAAACAAAAACTGCTTGATACACCTGTTAGGATGATCGAGTAGTCACCGTTACTATCAAAAGAAAAACTCGCAGTACCCCAGATCCAAGACTGATTGCATCCATCGAGCTACTTTCCTCATCAAAAGTAATCCCCAGATATCGCTCGACTATGTATTCACTAGTATGTTCAAATCCCTGCATGGATGAACATAAAAGACCGATCGGTGAATACAAAACAATGATACAACGTCAATTGGTCTTCCCTTTCCCAAACTAGAATCTATCGATCCCAACTCAGCTGCTTTCCTAGACCTGTCCCTCAGACCTCAATTTATCTTCCGGGTCATCGGTAAACAAACTAAAGTAGTAAACACTGAATCAGAATCTCAAGATACAGCCGAAAGTAATAAGGGCACTAGAGATCCCACCCAATAGATCTCGGGTCTCACACAGTGGGGCTCGGGGATAAATATCAAGTATTTGTCTCAAATCATATAGCTCCCACTATCCTAAGTCGTCTTTTCACACGTGGTATGAAACACGTGCCACAGTGTTATTCCCCAATCTCTCAAAAAGGGCATATGTCAGATTTCTCTAACACTGTGCAGGTATAGGGACTCAGTCTACACATAAGACTTTACCCAGAGATCTCAGAGAGAGTACCTCAGAGACAATATCACAAAACGCAGGTGATATCTGAGATCTCAAACCTGGCTACTCACAGACAACATGGATGTGGGTACGTCCATGTCGGTCATGTTGCATATGACCTCATCCTGAACACGTATCAGGGCGACTTATGTTCTAGCAGGGCTACTCTCAAAGCCTCTTACAGCTAGAATCTGTCTCATCCCCGCTCACTCAGAGCTGGAGGTGGTCACTCGTGTGAAAGAGTCGACCTCGCCTGCCTGACATATCTATTATCACATCACATAATATATATGACAATAAAAGCAAGTGCATTAAATGTAAGTATAACACAAAAGTGACTGAATAATGCACTAGAATCATATATATATAAAATCAATAAGCATCAACGTCATCAAAAGTACAAGCTGAGAAATGTCAGAAAATACCCAAACCCAATGACTCTCTATGCCCTAGAAAGGATTCTCTAGTGATGGGTTTGGTGAAGGGGTCAGCCATCATGCTGTGTGTCGAAATGTACTTGATGGTCACTTCACCCTTCTCGATGATGTCTCTAACATAATGGAATCTGGTGTCAATGTGTTTGGTCCGACTATGAAACTTGGGATCTCGTGTGTAGGTGATAGCGGCCTGATTATCACAATAAATCATCACTGGCCTCCCACTATCCGCTACAATCCCTAAGTCATCTAGTAGTCTACGGAGCCAAACACTCTCCTGAACTGCAACTGAGCATGCCACGAACTCAGCCTCCATCGTAGATAGAGCAACACAAGTTTGCTTCTTGCTGCTCCAAGAGATGGCCCCGCCATTGAGCAAGAAAGCAAAACCTGATGTCGATTTGCGCTTATCCAGATCGCCTCCCCAGTCGGCATCTGAATATCCCACAAGGCGCAAATCACCTCCCCCGTAACATAAGAAGAAGTTTGCAGTTCCTTTTAGATATCGAAAAATTCTTTTCACTGCTCTCCAGTGACCCATTCCAGGATTTGTCTGATATCTGCTCACCAGACCAACTGCATAACAAATGTCCGGTCTTGTACACAACATTGCGTACATTAAACTTCCCACTGCACTGGAGTAAGGTACTTTACTCATTTTCCTTACTTCTTCCTGAGTTTTCAGACACATTTCCAGGCTCAGGCCCTCACCTTTGGCGATCGGAGTATCTATGGGATTACAATCACTCATCCCAAAACATTCGAGAATTTTCTTAACGTAGATCTATTGTGAAAGAGCTAACGTTTTTCTCGAACGATCCCTCTGGATCTGAACTCCGAGGATGAACTCAGCTTCACCCATGTCCTTCATGTCGAAACTGGATGACAACCATGCTTTGATGGTCATTAAATACTCAATGTTGTTCCCGGCCAACATTATGTCATCCACGTATAACGACAGGATCACAAAAGAGTTATCTGAATGAATCAGATAGACACAATGATCCTCATCGACCATTATAAAACCGTAAGATATCACCTCCTCGTGAAATCTTAGGTACCACTGCCTGGATGATTGCTTTAGGCCGTATATCGACTTCCGAAGTCGACAGACCTTATCCTCGTGACTTACTAGAACAAACCCAGGGGGCTGTTCCATGTAGATCTCCTCATCCAAGCTCCCGTTAAGGAAGGCGGTCTTAACGTCCATCTGATGTAACTCTAGATCCAAACTAGCGACAATCGCCAAAAGTAAACGGATCGAAGTAAACTTGACCACTGGAGAGAAAGTCTCCTCGTAGTCAATGCCCTTAGTCTGCGTGTAACCCTTGGCTACCAGACGGGCCTTGTACTTCTCAATCGATCCGTCAGCCTTTTTTTTTAATTTTGAGAACCCACTTGTTCCCAATGGCCTTTCTATCCTCAGGTAGGTCAACTAGTTCCCAGACTTCGTTGACTCTTATTGATTCCAATTCTTCGTGCATGGCCTTTAACCATTGATCCTTTGCAGAACCCTTGAGAGCCTCCTGTACAGTCCTCGGCTCTTCGTCGTCCCCGGGAGTCACAATAAGGATCTCATCCTCAATCGGGAAACGGCGACGAGGCACTCGTCCCCGACTACTCCTACGAGGAGAGAGAGAACCCACACCTTCGGATGGACCGCTCCCACTAGGACCAAGATCCGTAACAGGGTCTTGTGTCCCGCCGCTGGGCTCGATTGAGCCACTAGGCTCATCCATCTCATAGAAGGTAAAATCTCGATCGATTTCTCCTCTCTTAGGGAAATCACTCTCGAGAAAATTGGCATCACGAGACTCTATCTCAGTGACAGTACCGTCCGTATGTTCTCCTAGGAACACGTATCCTTTGGAGTGTTCAGAGTATCTAATGAAGATACACTTCTTTCCTCGTGGGCCTAACTTGCCGTACTTATGCGAGGAATCGTGAACATACGCGGTGCAACCCCATGGCCTCAAATGGCTAAGGTCAGGCTGTCTCCCTGTCCAAAGCTTGTATGGGGTGCTGACTACGGACTTCGTCGGAACACGGTTAAGGACGTGTGTTGCAGTCAACAACGCATCCCCCCAATGGGAGATAGGTAAGTTGGCCTGCGCCATCATCGACCTCACCATTTCCAACAGAGTCCTATTCCTTCTCTCGGCTACTCCGTTCTGCTGAGGAGTAGCAGGAATAGTCAACTGTCTAGTAATGCCTCTATCGAAACAGAGCTCTTTGAACTGCTCAGACAGATACTCGCGCCCTCGATCGGTTCTGAGAGTTTTCACCCTCATGTCTAGCTGATTTTCAACCTCGCTAATAAACCTCCTGAAGCACTCTAGTGCCTCAGACTTGTGCGAGATCAGGTAGACATAACCGAAACGCGTGTAGTCGTCTATGAACGTAATAAAATACGTGGCTCCGTTTCGGGTTCTCACATTCATGGGTCCACAAATGTCGGAATGGACCAACTGCAATGGAGTCCCAGCTCTCATTGCTTTCCCAAATGGTTTTCTTGTAGCTTTGCCCGCAAGGCAAAACTCACATACGGGCAACTGGACCTTGGTTAGCGGGCCCAACAAACCGTTCGTAGCTAACCGGGTCATCCTCTCTTGCCCTATGTGGCCAAGTCTACTATGCCATACATTCATATCATCCACTACACTATCAGATGCAAAAGCAATAGTAGAAGAAGAATAAATTTCATAAAATGAAATCATATCCAGTACATAAAGTCTCTCATGGACCAAACCGGAACAAATCAAAGAACTGTCATAAGTAATGGAAACTCTAGAGTTTCCCAAAAACACAGAATATCCTAACAAATCCAAACATCGGACAGATACAAGATTCCGCCTAATCTCAGGAGCATACAACACATCATGAAGATACAAAACTTGGTCACTTCGCAGCAATAGCTTGCAAGTGCCAATCCCTTTCACTTTAATAAATGCTCCATTCCCCACGTATAGCCTCCTCGCCTGGGGACTCAATCGGCGGAACTCCACGTATGCGCTCCTGTCCCGAGCTACATGGTCCGTGGCTCCTGAGTCTACAATCCACAAAGGAGAAGAGTTAACGAGCATCACACTAGATGACACGTAACTCAAACCATGTAAAGAAGAATGACATACCTTTCGCTCGCCACACTCGCGCGCGAAATGCCCAGGCTTGCCACACACGTAGCACTGGACTTTGCTCTTATCGAGCTCATTCTTCTTGCGTTTCTGCCCTTTGTTGTCGGTCTTGGCAGATGGCTTCATCTTGCCCTGGCCCTTGGCCTTCTTCTCATGCTTGCGCCACTTGCGCTTCATTCCTCGAGAGCCCTTACTCGACTCCGCAATGTTAGCATGAGCAGAAGAAGACCTAGCCACCTCCTGATACTCCTCCTTGAGCTCACAATGCCTACTCACGTCCCTGAAAGTACGAATACTTTCAGTGTGCGTGAGATAGGTCTTAACCACATCCCAGGAGTCAGGCAAGGACTGGATCACACCCAGTACTTGAAGCTCGTCAGACATCGACCCCCCCATATTCCTCAGAGAGGCGATCATACTCGACATATGCATTAAATGCTGCTTCATAGTATAATCGTGCCTCTTCTTGTAAGTGATGAACTTGTAGGTCAGTATCCTCAACTTAGGAGCTGACGGGGCGCCGTATTGCTCTCTCAGAGCATGCTAAATCGACTGTGCAGTAGGATACTGCTCATAGATCGGAATCAACTCATCGTGCATGCTGCTAAGAAGGATCACCCTCGCTAGGCTATCCTTCCTTTTCCAAGCACAATACACCTCCTGATCCCGTCGAGCCTGTGCCGTGGTACCCTCCCCGGGGTCCACCATCTCGTTCTTAAGAACTTCCCCGAGTTCTTGTTTCTCAAAGACGAACTGAACCTTCCGGTGCCAAATCTCATAATTGTCACCGTTCAGCTTGTCTCCCTTCACGAGATCTAGAACGACATTCTTCGTTGCAACCATGTCTCTGTCACACAGAAAAAAGAGACAATTAGTGACAAATTGATGCTTAAATCACAAATTTTACGTACCCTACGAATCATCATAACCAAAATGACTCGAATACAGTCCCAAGATGAGCGTATGAGTCAACGGACACCATACACCACAATCCGGGATTGCATCTCACCACTCGGAATGTGATTCGGTACATAAAAACCCCACAATAAGTCACTTTTATCACAAAAACCCTCAAAAAATCAGAAAATTCTAATTTTCAGACGACCTACGCGCCGCCGGGAGGATTCACGCGCCGCCAGGTCCTCGGCGGTGCGTCTCACGCGCCCTCAAGCGCCGGGGAGGCGACTGGGCGCGTGCAGGACGCGCTGCACGTCCCGCACGCGCCTGCACGCGCCCGACGCGCGGGCGACGCGCCTGCACGCGCGCGCCCGCGTCACATGGGCCGGACCCGGAACCCTGTCCGGATCCCCTGGTTCGGGTCGGGTCTGAACCGGTTCGGGTCTGACCCGGTCAGACCCGGTACCCTCACGCGTCTACGCGTGCGTGAGGTGCACGCGCCAGGGCACTGTACACTGACGCGCCTTCTCGCGGTGTGGTGCACGCGCCCGCTCATCTTTGCATACACGCTCCTCCGCGCGCGTGTTTCACACGCGCCTGACTTTTCTGCTTCACCCGAACAGTCTGCAACGCGATTTTTTGGGTTTTTTCTCCGACCCGGTTCCGAAATATCATATTCCGGTGTCAAATGCTTACAATATATATATCATAATGCAGATCTAATTGAGACAAATGCAGATCTACAATTTTTATTAATCGATTTGACCTAAAACTCGCCAAATCTAGTGTTGAAAGGTTCGGTCACTATTCACGCTCGAATGCTTCAACCGGAATTTTTATGGCCTAAACGTGCTCAGAAAATTACGAAAAAAATATTTTCGTGTTCTACGTGATTTGGGTAACACAGTGGTATAATCGGATTCACGAAACTCATCCGTGATCATATTTTAATACCCAAATTTTTTTTTATTCCGAAAATTATTTAAATAATTCTAACATGCTCTGATACCAATGTTAGATTTTTTCGTGACTCAACACGCAGCGGAAGCATCAAATTAATTTTCGGAATCGTAAAAGTTTAGGGTTCGCGATATACCTCAACCGGTGATGCAAAAATCGTCGGAACCGCGAACTCCCGATATGAATATCTCGTAGTCGGGATGATAGTCTTGTAAATAGAACTATCACCGCAATGCCACAACGATTCAACCCTTAACTCGGTGATTCGTAGACGGATCGAAAAACCCTCAATAAATTAATTGTTCTGCACAACAATTAATTTTTCCTCTCAAGAAAATATTTTTCCTCACCGAAAAATATCTCCTCTCTTAGTTTTCTCTCTAAAAAAAATAATTGAGTCTGCACAAGTTTTCTCTCAATGTCTTCAACAATGGAGAATACTCTCTCTTCTCGTGAAGAATAGAAGGAATGCTTGCCGTTTTTTTTTTTTAAGAATAAAGAGCCTTCCTTTTCCACACAGTCAATTTTTCATTTTAGGAAAATGTAACTCTCATTCAGTTATGGATAGTGAGAGAAACATGGAAAGTGGATAATGGGTAGTCAAAACAACCCATTTTGAATATTTACTAAAAATAATCTTATGCCCCACGTGGGCATTTCCAACAAAATGAAAAGGTTACAATACATTAAGAAGGTCAGACATGGCTGAGAAATCAAAAGTATCAGTTGGAAATCCAGATTGCGGGTGGCCTCTTCTCTGTCCAGAATGATGCTCCATAGCAGATGCTTTGTTGGAACTTTCACTCTCAGGTGGCTTCTTTTCCTCATTTGAGATAGAAATATAGCCGAAACTAAAATGAACCAGTGCAAATTTGTATAAGCATAATATATATATATATATATATATATATATTTGGGGGGGAATTAGGATAGCTTGGTGAATGAGAAACACAGAAATCCACAAACAAGAATAATAAAGATTGAATAACACAAGATACCCTCAAGTTGCTAAAATTAAACGGAAGAATGGTAAATGTCTATTATAGGAAAGAGTGTAGACCCCTTCTATAGATAGATGTGTGACTAGTAATGGTCCCAGATTGTGATTGGATAGTTGAGCATCTGACCATTGTCATGGAGTAAATAAATTCTAATGTGAAATAGAACATAGTTTGCATTACAATGATAAATCATTCCATCTTCTTGATAATGCATAAATCACTTCACTTAACAACACATATGAACACCAAACTGCCAAAGGTTGGTGGAATACAGATATTCTAACGTCAAGGATGGATGGCCGATATTTTGTAAGGTTTGAAGTTTATAAGCCAAGAAGTTCAAAATTTCATCCAAAATTCCATTCAAGATGTTCACATTTAAAACAGTGCGATAAAATGTTTGTGCTTGATGGAGGTGGGTTATGGTTCCACAAATACCGACTCCTTCAAGACTCGAACAGTAGCCGTCGATGGTGGATACACATGCAAAAACCGTCGGAGGGTGCTCTGGCGGGGAGACTTCAACACTCAAATAGTAAAGAGCGGTTTTCGTTTTAAAGAAATAGACTGAGAGTTGAGGAAAAGTAGTTTCATGTATTCTGTGTGCCCCCTGTGTTAGGTCTAGAAAGCATACCTGATGTTGAGAGTTTTGAGATCTCTTATAACTATGAGAGTCGTGCGCTGCTGAGGAATTTTCACCCTACCTTCATTATCGAACCGATCCAGGGATCTCGGAAGTCAATATTATGAATTGATCACGATCCTCAAATATCGGGAAATCTTTTTATTCGGGAGGGATGTTTTCCTTATCTAAAAGATTTTGGAATTGCTGTTACAAAATAAGAAGCTGAAATCAAGAAAATTCTAACCTTCCTTTATTAATCAATAGGGGTGCTGCCCCTTGTTCGGTTGCTTGATCGATAAAGGATCTTTTGAGATTCGCTCGGTTAGAGGATTGACATTTACTTAATTGGAAGAGGAGACTGTCTCTGATCGGTTAACGAGATAACTGAGGCCCTATCATTCGGTAGACTCGAGTGACTAAGACCCTTCGGTAAATCGATCGGGACGACTATGGCCCTTGATGGATTCTTGTTGTAGATGTTAGATACTGTTCGACAGGTCCCTTTCATGAGCCTTTAGAGAATTGGCTCTTTTGGTCTGAACTTTGGACTACGTCTTATCATTTGCCCCTAACTCGTGGTTTTCTTGAAAAGAAGCGCCATGAATCATGATTTTAAAATCGGAAGTTTGAGGGTCTTTTAATACGAATGCTATCACTTTGGTCTTAGTAAACCATCTCTCGCACATCCCATAAGGACCTTTCTCATTACAGCTTTCTTCATATTTTCCACTTTATTCTCTCTCTTTCCCTATCAAAAAGTTATTACCGGTAACAAAGATGTCTATTCCTCAGGTTTTTCCGAACATTGGTGATATTACAAGTATCATGTCAGCATAAGAACTCCAAGAAGTACAAACTGAGATGCTATTGGGGGACGATTATTCTCTGTTGTTTGCTATAGAGGTTGATAAGGCTAATAGGGCACCAGAAAACTGTGTGCCGATGCATCTTCAATCGGTCAAATACGGTTGAAGGTTCCATATACGGGTCCTTTTTCTGAGGTTCTGCGTCAGTGGAACATATTCCCGACCCTCTTGATTCCCAGTGCTTGGCGGTTAGTGGTCGCAGTGGCTTCCCTATTAGGGTTTTGTCGTCTTCGTTTTGATTTTGACATTTTGTCCTCAATTTTTATTCTGATGAGGTGTGGGAGCAACGGGTCGACCAAGAGGTGGTACAAACTACAGACTCGGCCCGAGTCTTGTTGGAGGTTTTTCTATAAAGAGTCTATTGATAAGAGTTGGATGCAAAAGTTCTTTTTCGTCGAGTTCTTGGATAGGGATCGCATGCCCTGGCTTCCCAAAGCTGATGGGGTGCCCTATGTAGGGCTGAAACCCCCGGCTGCTTCGAGACACGGCCGTTTTGTTCGATCGATTAGTGGCTACTGCAAGTCCACCGGTCGGAGCATATGGGTCGAGTCCTTGCTGGACGATCAGATGTTATCCCTGGCTGGTTTGCTGCTTGGGGAAAAGAGAAAAGTTGATCGGCCCCTTCTGTTGGGGAGAGCGAAAATCGAATTAGTCGATTCTTTGAGTTATCTTGATGATGTCTTATTGGAGAATGTCACTATTGATAAGCTGACCCGACATAAAGTGGCTAGACCTCTCCAGGAGGATTCCAGGGCGTCTGAGGCCCTACTTAAGTCTCCTTCAAGGGTGACTGAAGCCCTCCGCAAGTCGCCACCCTCTTTGGTAAAAAGGAGGGGGATTTCTTTGCCCTGTCTGTATTGGGGACCTTGTCTAAGTACCCGAATTCGACAACAGCTATACCAAAAGAGGGAACCATCCCGAATGAAGGTAATCCGTCGAGCGGAGAAAATGTTGATGTAGACGAGTTAGGAGGAGCCGGAAATCTTCCTTTATTTGATGCTGGGGCGAGATCGGATGCTTCTCGAGCTACAAGGGACAGAATGGTGGGACCTTCTTCTGTTGTTCCAGTCTGGCCTTCGCATAAGGGGAAATGCAAAGTTCCTGAGGGAGCGTCCTCTTCATCCTTTATCCATGTTCGGTCTTTCGATAGAAAGAAAGGCTCAAAAGAGCGCGGAACAATTATCGTTTATGCTGGAGATATGCAGTATAGCTATATAGATATGGCAGAAGCGGAGCTTATTGCTGGACAATTTGACTTCCATGGTTGTGAGCTTGACATTCATAGAATGTCTTGCGAGCAGGTCAGCGGAGCCCTTGAGTCCTTAGGCTTGATGGTAATATTCTCCTTACGTCTCTCGAATTCTTCTCCCCCTTTTATCATTTGTTAATTTGGTTTTTCTCGCAGACCATGGCCCTTGTGTCACGCCCCGAACCGGGATCGTGAACAGCCGCCCGTTGCCCTAGATGTCGACTGTATTTTTATAGAAAATCGGGTAGAACCTCCCCATAAATTGGAGGTCTCCCATGTACAATTAAATCTGTTTAAACCTGTATAATTCAAAATCATTCTGAAAATAAAACAAATGGTCATCTCGGCCTCTCCAAAACCAACAATTCCCATAGCCGACATCCAGAACAACGCAAGGCTATAAAAATCTATCAACAAACCTAGCCACAGACCTCTACTGTCATGCCCAACTAGAGCATAAGCAGCCGCCACACCGAGCGGACCTAAATTTTATGCAAATTTACAATAATTTTCCCAAGTAATATTCAAATACATACAATCGCCTCAATGCAAATGAAATATGAGAGTTTTGCAAATAAATATACATAAATTATACAGTCATCCCAAAATAAATACACGGCCAACTATGGATCTCAACAAGACCTCGTAGGGTCGAAATAAAATACATAATTCATCTTTCAATTTAAACTTAAGATCTCACCTTCCTAAATACCAAGTACACCCAAACTCTATACTCTGAAGTGTCGCTCCAGCACAAAAATCCTGTCTGAGGGAGGAAAGAAGAGGGGTGAGTATCTATGGGAGGATACTCAGTGAGTGAGGGGATTAATCTCAAGTACTAATAGTGTAGGTGAACATTGGAGTGTCAAATAGTATCATTCGTAAATAATAACTCAAGTTTCGTAATAAATCATGATATGTTCAATATAATGAACTCATTTATTCAATCACACAATATCATACATATATGCATCCATTTAAAATCAAGTAGACCATAGAGCAAGCCAAAAAGGATCCTGGCAAAGGTCGACCATGACTTGGGACAGGCGCATCGGGGGTTTTATTATGCAAAGTGTTTCAAAAGTAGCTCTCTACCCCGACGTTGGCCGTGGGATTAGCCCTTGCTTACCCAGACTCGTCAATAGGACTACGTGCAGTGCTAGACGGTGATGGACACACGTCCTCTCCCAAATATAGGTTCAACCGGCCGCGCCTATGAATATATATATGCTCGTCAATAGGACCACGTGTGGTACTAGACGGTGATGGACACACGTCCTCCCCCGATGAGGGTTCAACCGGCCGCGCCTATGAATAAATATAACTAGACGTTTGCGGATACCTCCTGCAGAAGCGTCTCCGGGCAACCCGTGCCTCTACAAAGTCCCTTCATAGCTACGGAATCATTAATGTCATCATCATAGTATCTCATCACAAGTGGGCATCCCAGTGCCCTCATAGATCTTAAAACATTTCAAATTCATGTGCCAATACAATTTCATCAAAATCATTTAAATTCAACAAACCAATGCAATGGTTGAATAACAAACATTCTGTTTCTCAAATCATGGCACAATTTCATTTCTTTTCAAACATGAATACATAATCATAGAAAATATAAGTACGACACTCCAATAATCACAAAACAGATTTGAATTTCAATTCCATACGTCGAGACAATGCATATCAAAAGCATGTTTTATCAAAAATACGATAAAATCAGATTTCACTATTTCATGCAAGAGATTAGGGTCCCACTCACATTCCAGGGAGGGTAATCACTCTCTATTTCCAAAATAAATTCGAATTTGACTCTCGAGTCTCCAACAAGATCAACCTAATCAAAGTATCACATTAATCATCAAATTTCCAATTATTCTTAGGGTTTAATCATTTTCCCTAAGTTTGTACAAACCTTAATTCTCCAATTTATGAATAAACTCCAATGTCATCAATTTTCATTCCATTTATAAGTAAATAACCAAATCAAAATCAAGTTAAATTCAAACCTAAAATCGTTCAAAATCGAAAACAAGTCTAAATACATAAATTCCCTATAAGTTAGAAAAATATTTGAAAATTCATACACTTTTCAATTTCCATCCAAATGCTTCAAACCATATGTCATTTTCAAGGTATTGGAGTCTATTTTCTTAATACAAAAGTTGTATTTTGATTTCCTATACGTAGGGCAACTTATAATGAAAAGACTGCATCAATCCTTAAACTCAAATCCCAAGGAAAGCTATACAAACCAATCAAACAAAACCTTAATACTATCTAAGATATTCTTCCATGCTTCGCAGTCCAATTTATATCGAATTCTAGATTTAACCTAAATAATTTCATATGAAATTGTAGGAAAGTACATTTCCTTTGAGTCGAACTTATTTCAAAGCATACATATAGTTTCCAATTCTAATTTCAATCCTAAATTCGATAAAAATAATTCGAACGTCCAAAAGAATTGCATTTCCCTCACCTAGGGTTTTGTGCAGTTTACAATCCTAACTTCCGAATACACTTCGTTCAGTCCAAGACCTGCAAAGCTTCCAATTTGAAGCAAACTCCATTAGTTAGTCTAAATTACCGAAGGAAATCAAACCCTAGAGCTACTGTTCAAGGGATGGCTCTTACCTGCGCAGTGGATGAAGTGTTGTCACAGCCTAGGGTTTCGAATGTCTGCACTACAGGCTTGGGCTTTGCGATGATCGAAACAGGCTCCCAACAGTGAGTGGTGCACGGTTGGGAGAACAGGGGAAAGACCGTGGGCCATCGCGCGCGCGCAAGGGCAGTTTCGCGCGGGGTCACGCACGCATAGGAGCTATCTCGCGAGCGCTGGGGCAGGCTGTCACGCAAGCATTTGCGCGCTGTTGCGCGCGTAGTCGCACAAGCGCAAGGAGTTGTCGCACTATCGCGCGCGTAGGGAGAGAGACAGGGAGAAACAGAGAAAGGAGAGAGAGCGCGACAGTGAGAGAGATTGCTCGATAGAGAGAGGGAAACAGAGAGTGAGGGATGATCGGTGGGGGTGGTTGTTGAAGGTGGTTGTAGCGGCGGCGGAGAATCGCAAGAGGGAGAGAGAGAGAGTCGCGGGTGAGAGAGAAGCCGAGAGAGAGAAGGAGAGAGATAGAGAGAGAATCGAAGGGAGAGGTGGAGAAGGAAGAGCAGTGGTCGAAGATGGTGGTGTTGATGGTGGTGGATGGCGGAGAGGGCGAGCAGGGAGGCGGGTGAAAGAGGGCGGCGGCGAGGGAGAGAAAGAGGGGAAGAGAGAGGGAAATTAGGGCTTTAAGCCCTAATTTCGACTTCCTTTATTTATTTTTTATTAAATTTATAATTATTTAAATGAGTAAAAATTTAAATAAATGGATGAATCAGTGTGTGTATATATATGTATATATATTTTTATACTCACCCTACAAATCGGAAGTACGAACATTTTAAATATACCAAAAGTTCGATTTAAAAACCACAAAATCAAAAATCAATAAAAATTAAATATTTTTCCATATATATATAAATTGAAGATCATTTTATTAAATTCGAAAACGGAAATAATATACGGACACCGTAGTGTCGGTGTTACACCTTGCTTGATTTCAGGGACAGCAGGGGAGGCAAGTAATAAGCCACTTAGAGGGTCGGCTCTCTGAATTGACCCTTCTACGGGAATCAGTCTCCCTTCGGGGAGGAGAGTTTTTGGCCACTGAAAATATAACCGGTGCCTTATTCGGTTGGAAGGGAGAGGAGTTGAGATCCCTTCGATCGGAATTGGTCCAGTGCCAAGGGCAGTGCGAAAGGCTGAAGTCAGAGACTCTGGTACACAAGAAGTTTGCTCAGTTTCGTGATGAGTCTCTTCGAACGATGGAACGTAAGATAGCGGAGCTTGAGGAGTCCCGCGCAAGGGAAGCTATCACCCAGAGGGATTCCCATCGTAGGCTAGCCGAGAGATTAAAATGCGCTGAAAAGATAATCCGTAGTATGGGTCTAAGTGAGGCTCTACCCGAAGAAGAGATCGATACTCAAAATCCAACTGTATGACTTCTACTCGGGATTTTGTACTAAGTGACCTCTGTTCGTTTAATGAGAAATTTTTGTATTTTTTCCGATAGGAGTCATCTTCTTTGTTTCCCACACTTGTCAGTGAAGTACATGATCCACAGGGGCCGCGCGGCTGAGACCTTCTGTTAGATAGGGAATCTTCAAATAGTTGGGCTACGTCCACCCGTCCGGGGAGTTACATACCCTCTTGACGACGTGTACGATCGATAGATTCTGAGCGATTGAGACCCTCCGAGCGATAGGAATTTTTTAAATAGTTGAGCCGCGTCCACCCGTCAGGGAAGTTACATTCCCTCTTTACGACGTGTACGATCGATCGATCCTAGATGACTGAGACCCTCCGCGCAATAGGAATTTTTTAAATGATTGGGCCGCGTCCACCCATCTGGGGAGTTACATTCCCTCTTGACGACGCGTACGATAGATAGATTCTAGACGACTGAGACCCTCCGAGCGATAGAAATTTTTTAAATGGTTGGGCCGCGTCCACCCTTCCGGAGAGTTACATCTCCTCTTGACGACACGTACCATCGATAGATTCTAGATGACTGAGACCCTCCGAGCGATAGCAATTTTTTAAATGGTTAGCCTGTGTCCACCCGTCCGGGGAGTTACATCCCCTCTTGATGACGCATACGATCAATAGATTCTAGTCGACTGAAACCCTCCGAGCGATAGGAATTTTTTAAATGATTGGGTCGCGTCCACACGTCCGGGGAGTTACATCCCCTCTTGACGACGCGTGCGATCGATAGATTCTGGGCGACTGAGGCCCTCCGAGCGATAGGAATTTTTTAAATGATTGGGCCGCGACCGATCTGAGGAGTTACATCCTCTCTTGACGACGCGTACGATCGATAGATTCTGGACGATTGAGGCCCTCCGAGCGACAGGATCAAGATATGGAGATGTAAGAGGTTCGTCAATAAGTGACTTCTACCCTTGCAGCTTAGAAAAATACCAGCAATAAAATCCGATGGCTATTTAAGAGCGAAAGTAGAAGGCTCTAGCTCACATGATAGAGCCCTAATCCCTGTCGATGTTCTGAACTTGATTTTCATATGCCTGGTGCTAGGCAAAGCCTCCAAGGTGTTTAGACCCAAGATGACGTTGTAGAGCGAAGGGAGATTTGTCACGCCCCGAACCGGAGTCGTGAACAGCCGCCCGTTGCCCTAAATGCTGGCTGAATTTTTACAGAAAATTGGGCAGAACCTCCCCATAAATTGGAGGTCTCCCATGTACAAATAACCTGTTTAACCCTGTGAAATTCAAATCATGCTGTAAAATAAATAAAATGGCCATCCTGGCCTCTCCAAAATCAATCAATTCCCACAGCCAACATTCAGAACAACGCAAGGCTATAAAATCCCTAGCAGACCTAAACACAGACCTCTACTGTCATGCCTAACTAGAGCATGAGCAGCCGCCACACTGAGCGGACCTAATTTATATAAATGTATAACAAACTTCCCAAATACTTTCAAATACGTACAATCGCCTCAATGCAAATGAAATGAGAGTTTCGCAAATAAATATACATAAATTATACAGTCATCCCAAAATAAGTACACGGCCAACTACGGACCTCAACAAGACCTCGCAGGGTCGAAATAAATTACGTAATTCAAGTTTAAACTTAAACTTAAAACCTCACCGTCCAAAATAACCAAATCCACCAGCAATCTATCAAGCCCTCGAGCAAAAATACGTCGCCCTATCGCAATGATCCTGTCTGAGGGGGGAAGAAGAGAGGGGTGAGTATCTATGGGAGGATACTCAGTGAGTGAGGGGATTAATCTCAAGTACTAATAGTGTAGGTGAATATTGGAGTGTCAAATAATATCATTCATAAACAATAACTCAAGTTTCGGAATAAATCATGATATGTTTAATAAACTGATCTCATTTATCCAATCACACGATATCATACATATATGCATCCATTTAAAATCAAGTATATCATAGAGCTGGCCGAAAGGATCCTGACAAAGGTCAACCATGACCGAGGACAGGCGCATCGGGGGTTTTAATATGCAAAGTGTTCAAAATAGCTCTCTACCCCGACGTTGGCCGTGGGATTAGCCCTTGCTTACCCAGACTCATCAATAGGTCACCGCCCGGTGCTAGACTGTGGCGTCACACACGTCCTCCCCCAAATGTGGGTTCAACCGTTCGTGCCTACGAAATATACAAACTGGCTGGTCACTAGGTCACCGCCCGGTGCTAGACGGTGGCGTCACACACGTCCTCCCCCGATGTGGGTTCAACCGTTCGTGCCTATGACTATATAAACTGGACATTTGCGGATACCTCCTGTGAGCGTATCCGGGCAACTCGTGCCTCTACAAAGTCCCTTCGTAGCTACGGAATCATCAATGCCATCATCATAGTATCTCATCACAAGTGGGCATCCCGGTGCCCTCACAGTTCATCAAAACATTTCAAATACATGTGCCAAATACATTTCATCAAAGTCATTTCAAATCAACAACCGATGCAATGGTAGTATAGAAGGCATTCCATTTCTCAAATCATGGCACAATTTCATTTCATTTCAAACATGGATGCATAATCGCAGAAAACATAAGTACGACACTCCAATAGTCACAAAACAGATTTTGAGATTTAATATCACACGTCGAATCAATGCATATCAAAGCATGTTTTGATTTAAAACACGGTAAAATCGGATTTTCACCATTTCATGCAAGAGATTAGGGTCCCACTCACCTTCTAGGGAGGGTAATCACTCCCTATTTCCACAATCAAACCCGAATTTGACTCCTCGAGTCTCCAACAAGATCAACCTAGGGTTTCTCGGTTTGCAGACCTAGCTTCCGGTCGCCAGGAGACTCAAGCTCGAACCTATAACGATTTCAATTTGCAACAATCGTTAGAAATTAAACCTAAATACTCAGAGTATTCAAACCCTAGCATCAAAATTGGAGAACCTATGCTTACCTATGTAAGGCTGTGACTTAGGGTTCTCAGAGGCCTATTGGTGACTGCTGATTTGGGGCTTCCGCAGGTGGCAGAAGGCGAGCGAGCAGGGAGGCAGCACAGCCGCGCGCGCAGGAAGGAGCTATCGCGCGCTGGAGCGCGCGCAGGAGGCTGTCAGCGCGCGAGCAGTTACACGCAGGGGCAATCAGCGCGCGAGCAGTCGCGCTGGGGCAGGGCTGTCGCACGCAGAGGCGCGAGCTGGGAGCAGGGCAGCCGCGCGAGCAGTCGCGCGAGAGATAGGTGGCGACCCGTGGTGGGTCGCGGTGGCTGCGGGTGGCGGTGGTTGCGCCGAGTCGCGGCGGAGAAAGGTGGAGAACCGTGGGTGAGGAAGATCGCGCGAAAGGGAGACAGCGGGAGATAGAGAGAGATGGGACCGAGAGAGAGAAAGAGAGAGATAGAGAGAGAAGGTGGGTCTTGTTGGCCGTCTGCGGTGGCGGCGGAAGAGGAAGGATCGGCAGATCGCGGCGGGGGAGAGGGAGCCGCGGGGAGAGGGAGGTGAAGCGGCGGGAGATGGAGAGAGGAGGGGGGAGAGGGGAAAAGTGAAGGAAATTAGGGCTAAGCCCTAATTTCGATTTTCCTTTCTTTTTTTTTTTTTTTTTTTTTTTTTTTTTTTTACTATTATTATGATTATGATTTGTTAATATATACAAAATAGATTTATAAATATTTAAATGAGTAAATAAATAATTTAATTAATAAAAGAAATATATACTCACTTTATTTTACAAATCGAAAATACGGATATTTTAAATATCCCAAAATTTTCAAATTATATACCTCAAAATCGAAAATCAATATAATAAAAATTTTCTCTCTCTATATATAAACGGAGAATAGGAAATACTAGTACGGACACCGCAGTGTCGGTGTTACATTTTCTAACCCCCTAAAAACAAGTTTCGTCCTCGAAACTGAAAGAAAGTTAGGTACTTCCTTAGTACTGAGACATAAAGGACATCATGAATACGAGATAGTTCATTTGGCAACTCCAATCCGTGTGCCACACTTCCGACCCTCTCAAGGATACGGAAGGGTACAAAAATATCTGGGACTTAGATTGTCTCGCTGCCTGAACCATATAACTCCTTTTTAAAGGAAATACCATCGGGAAAATCATATCGCCTGTGGCAAACTCAAGGTGTCGCCGTCTATGATCGGCATATACCTTCTATCGGTCCTGAGCGGCTCTCATCCGCCCACGGATGACCCTAACTTTATCCTTCATTTCCAAATCAACTCAACGTTGCTGAGACGTCGCTCTCCGACCTCATCCCAGCATATCGGAGTGCGGCACTTTCTACCATACAAAGCCTCATATGGTGGCATCCCAATACTGGCCTGATAGCTGTTATTATATGCAAATTCGACCAGAGGAAGGTGCCTATCCCAACTACCCTTGAAATCCATTACGCATGCTCTCAGCATGTCCTCAAGCGTCTGAATGGTCCTCTCTGACTGACCATCAGTTTGCGAATGATAGGCTGTGCTAAAACTCAGCCTCGTGCCCATTGCCTCCTGCAACTTGGGCCAAAATCTAGAAGTGAATCTCGGGTCCCTGTCTGATACTATCGTCACAGGAACACCATGCAGCCGAACTATCGTATCAATGTAAAGACGTGCCAAGGTCTCCAAAGGATAGTCGCTGCGAATAGGCAGGAAATGTGCGGACTTGGTGAGTCGATCTACAATCACCCATATGGCATCATGCCGTGATGATGTCCGCGGTAGCCCTGTCACAAAGTCCATGGTAATATGATCCCACTTCCACTCAGGAATGGGTAAGGACTGCAACGTACCAGCCGGCCGTTGATGCTCGGCCTTAACCTGCTGGCAAACTAGACACCTAGCCACAAAATCCGCGATTTCCCGTTTCATGCCAGGCCACCAATAACTATCCCGGATGGTCCGATACATTTTGGTAGTACCTGGATGCAATGCATAAGCAGAGGAGTGTGCCTCCTCAAGTATGGCCTTGCGGAGATCTGTATCAGCGGGAACACAAACTCGATTCCTTAATACCAATAAACCATCATCTCGGATCTGGAAATCTCCACCCTCAGCTTTGCGGACTCTATCCGCAATACCCTTTATCCAGAAGATCTTGCAACTGAATTTTAAGCTCTCTCAATTCAGCAGGCGCCATTCTGTATGGCGGAATAGAAATAGGATTGGTTCCCGGCATTAGATTAATCTCGAAATCGAACTCCCGAACTGGTGGTAATCCGGGAAGTTCCTCAGGGAACACGTCTGGAAACTCTTGCACCACAGGGACATCCTCAAATCTCAGTCCCTCAACGGTGGTGTCAACAACATGAGCCAGGTATGCTATACAGCCTCGGCGTATCAACCTCCTGGCTTCCATCACTGATATGACACAGCGAGATAGTACTCTCCTTTCGCCAGAGAATCTCAATGGGAATCCCTCTGACCTCCGGAACTCGACCTCTTTGGTGAAACAATCTACTGAAGCTCTATGTCTCTGCCCAATCCATCCCGAGGATGGCATCAATATCAGTCATCTCAAGGGGGATTAAGTCTGCCTCGAGTACCGCATCCCCTACCATGACCTCACATCCGTGATAGACTGAGTCTCTGAGAAGGTGCTCACCTAGAGGAGTGATAACCAATATCTCCTCATCAAGTGGCAATAAAGGTTTACCCATCTGGTGGACAAAGGACGCCCTCACATAAGAGAAATTTGACCCAGTGTCAATAAGGACACGGGCGTCGACTCCAAATATCCTCATGATCCCTGAATGTGAGGAATGGAAAAATTAAAGATATTCAAAATGTAAATAAAAGTAGACAATTATATATATATATATATATATATATATCAACTAGTTAAGCTTTTGAAGCTTTAACTGGTCAAAACTGTACATCGACATCATGACATACAAAATCTCATAGATAAAACATAACAAAAGTACTACACTGAGGGGTCTGCGGGAGGATTACCCATAATAACATCCGGGTTCGCCTGTGCGTCCTCCTGCGTCAACGCGAACACACGAGCCTGGGCCCTAGGCTGCTGTCGCGACGGTCCTGGCACTGTACTACTCCCGGCTGCAGTCCGAGGAGCGGTAAAAGCTGAGTGCGCAGGTACCCCCTGCTGGCCTGTGCCAGAAGTACCAGTACGACTCTGTAAAGTCGATCCTCGACCTAAATCCAGACAGGCACTCATAAAATGACCTTGCTTCCCACACTGGAAGCAAGTAATCGGTATTCTTCATGCCCCGTAGGCATGGTGGTTGTCGTATTTGCGGCAGAAAGGCTATCTCTATGCCGTAAACTGTATAGTGACACTAGAGGCTGGTGTGCCAAAACTCTGTGGTCGAGGTGGTGGCATCTGCACCCAACGGGTGGTATACGACTCATACACCTGCCTAAACGCATCAAATGATGGTGATGGAACCGTGGCTATAATAGCCGGCCGAGAACATGCCATAAGGATACACATGATGAGGAAACATCCTCGGATATTCTAGATATCTCAGGTACAAATCTAATACCTCGCCTAATAATCAAAATCTTACAAGGAAAAAATTTAGATTAAATATAATTCAAAGATTAGGGTTAGTTGCGAAGTAACTAACCCCCTAAATGAATAAACTTATCAGTTTAAGAACTGATAGAACCAATCTGTTAGGTTAGATACGCACCGTATCTAACCCCCTAAAAAGAACAACTCATATGCCTAAAACCGTTGTACTGGGATCTCATGACTGTAATGAAACTCTCATATGCATTGAGGACTTTAAAATGTACTTGGGAATATTTTCAAAACTATTCTATCAAACACAGCTCTCAACCTAGAGCTCTGATACCAATAGAACTGTCACGCCCCGAATCGGAGTCATGAACAGCCGCCCGTTGCCCTAAATGCTGGCTGGATTTTTACAGAAAATTGGGCAGAACCTCCCCATAAATTGGAGGTCTCCCATGTACAAATAACCTGTTTAACCCTGTGAAATTCAAATCATGCTGTAAAATAAATAAAATGGCCATCCTGGCCTCTCCAAAATCAATCAATTCCCACAGCCAACATTCAGAACAACGCAAGGCTATAAAATCCCTAGCAGACCTAAACACAGACCTCTACTGTCATGCCTAACTAGAGCATGAGCAGCCGCTACACTGAGCGGACCTAATTTATATAAATGTATAACAAACTTCCCAAATACTTTCAAATACGTACAATCGCCTCAATGCAAATGAAATGAGAGTTTCGCAAATAAATATACATAAATTATACAGTCATCCCAAAATAAGTACACGGCCAACTACGGACCTCAACAAGACCTCGCAGGGTCGAAATAAATTACGTAATTCAAGTTTAAACTTAAACTTAAAACCTCACCGTCCAAAATAACCAAATCCACCAGCAATCTATCAAGCCCTCGAGCAAAAATACGTCGCCCTATCGCAATGATCCTGTCTGAGGGGGGAAGAAGAGAGGGGTGAGTATCTATGGGAGGATACTCAGTGAGTGAGGGGATTAATCTCAAGTACTAATAGTGTAGGTGAATATTGGAGTGTCAAATAATATCATTCATAAACAATAACTCAAGTTTCGGAATAAATCATGATATGTTTAATAAACTGATCTCATTTATCCAATCACACGATATCATACATATATGCATCCATTTAAAATCAAGTATATCATAGAGCTGGCCAAAAGGATCCTGACAAAGGTCAACCATGACCGAGGACAGGCGCATCGGGGGTTTTAATATGCAAAGTGTTCAAAATAGCTCTCTCTACCCCGACGTTGGCCGTGGGATTAGCCCTTGCTTACCCAGACTCATCAATAGGTCACCGCCCGGTGCTAGACTGTGGCGTCACACACGTCCTCCCCCAAATGTGGGTTCAACCGTTCGTGCCTACGAAATATACAAACTGGCTGGTCACTAGGTCACCGCCCGGTGCTAGACGGTGGCGTCACACACGTCCTCCCCCGATGTGGGTTCAACCGTTCGTGCCTATGACTATATAAACTGGACATTTGCGGATACCTCCTGCAGAAGCGTATCCGGGCAACTCGTGCCTCTACAAAGTCCCTTCGTAGCTACGGAATCATCAATGCCATCATCATAGTATCTCATCACAAGTGGGCATCCCGGTGCCCTCACAGTTCATCAAAACATTTCAAATACATGTGCCAAATACATTTCATCAAAGTCATTTCAAATCAACAACCGATGCAATGGTAGTATAGAAGGCATTCCATTTCTCAAATCATGGCACAATTTCATTTCATTTCAAACATGGATGCATAATCGCAGAAAACATAAGTACGACACTCCAATAGTCACAAAACAGATTTTGAGATTTAATATCACACGTCGAATCAATGCATATCAAAGCATGTTTTGATTTAAAACACGGTAAAATCGGATTTTCACCATTTCATGCAAGAGATTAGGGTCCCACTCACCTTCTAGGGAGGGTAATCACTCCCTATTTCCACAATCAAACCCGAATTTGACTCCTCGAGTCTCCAACAAGATCAACCTAGGGTTTCTCGGTTTGCTTCCGGTGGCGCCAGAGACTCAAGCTCGAACCTATAACGATTTCAATTTGCAACAATCGTTAGAAATTAAACCTAAATACTCAGAGTATTCAAACCCTAGCATCAAAATTGGAGAACCTATGCTTACCTATGTAAGGCTGTGACTTAGGGTTCTCAGAGGCCTATTGGTGACTGCTGATTTGGGGCTTCCGCGGGGCGTGACGGCGAGCGAGAGGGAGGCAGCAACGCCAGCCGCGCGCGCAGAAGGAGGCGCTATCGCGCGCCGGAGCGCTCGCGAGAGGCCGTCGCCGCGCGAGCGTCTACACGCAGGGCAATCGGCGCGAAAGGCCGGTGGGCAGGGCTGCCGCACGCAGAGGCGCGAGGCCGGGGAGCAGGGGCCGCGGCGAGGCGCGCGCGAGAGATAGGTGGCGACCCGTGGTGGGTCGCGGTGGTTGCGCCGAGTCGCGGCGGAGAAAGGTGGAGAACCGTGGGTGAGGAAGATCGCGCGAAAGGGAGACAGCGGGAGATAGAGAGAGATGGGACCGAGAGAGAGAAAGAGAGAGATAGAGAGAGAAGGTGGGTCTTGTTGGCCGTCTGCGGTGGCGGCGGAAGAGGAAGGATCGGCAGATCGCGGCGGGGGAGAGGGAGGTGAAGCGGCGGGAGATGGAGAGAGGAGGGGGGAGAGGGGAAAAGTGAAGGAAATTAGGGCTAAGCCCTAATTTCGATTTTCCTTTCTTTTTTTTTTTTCTTTTTTTTTTCTTTTTTTTTTTACTATTATTATGATTATGATTTGTTAATATATATAAAATAGATTTATAAATATTTAAATGAGTAAATAAATAATTTAATTAATAAAAGAAATATATACTCACTTTATTTTACAAATCGAAAATACGGATATTTTAAATATCCCAAAATTTTCAAATTATATACCTCAAAATCGAAAATCAATATAATAAAAATTTTCTCTCTCTATATATAAACGGAGAATAGGAAATACTAGTACGGACACCGCAGTGTCGGTGTTACAAGATTTACCACATTAAACATGACGGGAGCCGTCGCATGATTAGGGGGTGTTTCGAGGGTGATCGGGAGAGAGATAATACCCTCAAGATATATCCACTCACTCGAGAGCCCTTTAATTGGGCCCGCGTGGGGCTAAAGATCGGCAGGAGTGAATCTCATTTGTCCAAAAGCATCCCGATATAGGAGATTACAGTCGGCTCCTTGATCGATGAAGATCCTCTAAACCTCAAATTGTCCAATTTTGACAGTTATCACAAGGGGATCGTACCGGTTCGTGTCGATCCCAATGAGATCTTTGTCGGTGAAACCGATGACTGGCCTTTTTTTATCTTGTTGTTTATTGGTGCTCGCTGCTAGGATTTCTTGTGGTATATGAGGAATTACCTTCGGGCAATAGAAGATTGGTGTGATTAGACGTCTGGCCTCATTTTCTGTTGGTCCATTGCGGACCTAAAGAATCACCCGATCCCTTCGGTCCGTCAGAGGCCAAGCAGCTTGGCGTTCTTCCTCTTGGTTGCATTGTGGCGGTTCACGCCGATGACCAGCGGGAGGACCTCTTTCTCTCCTGACGATGAACTCCCATAGTCTTCCTTCTCATACTAAGAATTCCAATTCATCTTTTAATTTCTTACAATCATCGGTTCTGTGACCGTAGTCACGATGAAAGTGACAGTATTTCCATATGTCTTTGCTGGAATCATCCCCGTTGATCGTGGGGGCCATCGAACATATGGCTTGTCTCTGATAAAGGCTAAGAACCGATCAGGGGTTTCACTCAGCGGGGTATAGTTATTGTATATCCTTGGAGGAGGAGGTTTTGCCCGATTTCTCCTGGGCGAAGACCTCCGGGGTGACTGGTTTCATTCTTTACGGGCAGTCTGATCTCTTCTATGATTGGATGCTTCGGCGTCCTCAGCAGTGATGTACTTTTCAGCTCGAGTGTAAAATTCTTGGATAGTAGTAGGGGGTTTCTTTGTGATAGACACTTTCATATCGGAGGGCCGCAACCCTGTTAATAGTGCAGCCAATGCGATTGAATGATTCAAAGAAGGGACCTTTATCATCTCCTCCTTAAACCTTTCCAGGAAATTCCTTAGGGATTTCTCTTTACCTTGGTGCAGCGATAGCAAGGCGGTGGACTTCCTCTTGACTCCCCTACTTATCACAAAGTGTGACTCGAACTGTTCGCGTAACTGAGAGAATGTCTTTATACTCAACGGTGGGAGAGAATTGAACCAAATGAGTACATTTCCCGAGAGAGTAGTGGGAAGTACTTGCACATGGCTGCATCGGGCATGTCCCTGGAGATCATCACGGTTATAAAATGGGCTATATGATCTCGGGGGTCTGTCATCTCATTGTATCTCTCCATGGGAGGGAGGAGCACGTTGCGAGGCATAGGCTCTGAGGAGATCTTGGAGTCGAACGGTGACGCGTAAGAATAAGAGAAGATTTGGTCTCCCCGAGGGTTGACCCGTTTTAGTTCCTCGGCTACCAGTTGCTCGACTTGCTTTCGAAGATCATCAGGGACTGGTCTGGAGCTTTCAGAAGCTTCCCCACGTGGGGGCGATAGTCATTGTCGGGGACGTCTAGATCCCCCAACGGATGATTGGACTTCAGGTCTGAGGGCGCGACTAAGGTCCTCCAGCTGTCTGCTCACATCCTGAAGTTTGGATTCCAGCCTTTCCATCTGGGGGCGATTGACTCGCTCTGGAATAGGGTCGGCCATGGGTTGGACAGGGAGTGCGGGTTGTAAGGCTCGTCCTTGATGAGGTGATCTTATGGGAGCTGCCTGATCGGGAGTGGTTGAATCAGGCGCCGCGAGAGGAGCGGCTTCAGAGAGCGTGGCAGTTCGCCCCTCAACAGGAGGGATGACCCTTGAGGATGCTCTGGTTCTCGAAGGCATGATTGTTGAAACAACAGAAATTACTCTAATCTATTCCCACAGACGACGCCAATCTGATGGAGGTGGGTTATGGCTCCACAGATACCGGCTCCTTCAAGACTCGAACAGTAGCCACCGATGGTGGATACACCTACAAAAACCGCCGGATGGTGCTCCGGTAAGGAGACTCCGACGTTCAAGTCAATAAAGAGCGGTTTTCGTTTGAAAGAAACAGACTGAGAGTTGAGAAAAAGTGGTTCCCTGTACTCTGTATGCCCCCTGTGTTAGGCCTAGAGAGCGTACCTGATATCGAGGGTTTTGAGATCTCTTATACCTGTGAGAGTCATGCGCTACTAAGGAACTTCCACCCTACCTTCCTTATCGAACCGATCCGAGGATCTCGGAAATTAATATTATGAATTGATCACGATCCTCATATATCGGGAAATCTTCTTCTTCGGGAGGGATGCTTTCCTTATCTGAAAGATTTTGGAATTGCTGTTACTAAATAAGAAGTTGAAATCAAGGAAGTTCTAACCTTCATTTATTAATCGATAGGGGTGCTGCCCCTTGTTCGGTTGCTCGATCGATAAATGATCTTTCGAGACTTGCCCGGTTAGAGGATTGACATTTGCTTAATTGGAAGAGGAGATTGTCTCTGATCGGTTAACGAGACAACTGAAACCCTATCATTCGGTAGACCCGTGCGACTAAGGTCTTTCGGTAGATCGATCGAGACGGCTATGGCCCTTGGTGGATTATTGTTGTAGACGTTAGATATTCTTCGGTAGGCCCCTTTCGTGGGCCTTTAGAGAATTGACTCTTTTGGTCTGGACCTTGAACTACGTCCCATCAGTGCTGCTTCATGTCTGTTGACAGAGGCTCCTTCTCTTTGGCCTTTGAGACAGGAAAGGACCGTTACTTGCAAACTGATAAGCACAACAATCAAGCAAAGGAACGGAAAATGACGTGTAAAATAGTGATATCCGCTACCACTTCCTACTTCAAAAGAACAGAATTTCCAATTTCCATGTCTTATTTGTCACACACATAATAAACGAATTCTTCGCAAGCTATGACAACCGACGTGCAAAGATGGTTAGCTACCACCAACAGAGATGACTAATCCCCAATAAAACCCAAGGTATAAGTTTAGAAGAAAACCTAATTCTCAAGCACACTCACCTAATCGTCGGGAGTAGAAGACGAGAATACGAATCCCACGTTCGGTTCATCTCTGCTCGCTTGGATTTAGATACCAATCCCAACCTCACAAGGAATCAAAAGCCAAACTTTCAAAGAGCCACGTTAAACCTCTTCCCAGATAATGAGGGCCCCGTTCAGAAGATAAGTAAAGCCATAATGCACGGCTTATTTACAGACACAAGAAAACAGTAGAGCTTATTTGCCCTCGCTCTTAATCGATCCGCTCCCGTAAGAGCTGCTCTTGACTATGTGATGCAACCCTTCATGAGGCCATGTGCGATGCACGAGGTCGCGAAAGGCAAATGGTCGTGCATTATGGCTTTTGGGCAACCTCCCAACCGGAAAACCCAAAGGTTGAAGCGTTTTCGATGTTACCATTGAGTGAGCATCCCCAGAACGTAACACCATGGTTGCAACGCCACTCCACATCGAAGCTAGAAATTACTCTCAACGGATCGCCTCATCACTTATAAAATAACATGTTAAAAGAAGAGTAATGGTCGCTTCTGAGGCAAAAAAACAAAAAAAAAATTAAAATAACATATTTGAAAAAGAATTTTCAAATCTAACACCCACTCACTTGTCAAGTTTTAAAAATCTGACATGTATTATTCACGTGAATAATACATGTCGGATTTTTAAAACTCGACATATATATGAGTGTTAGATTTAGAATTTTTTTTTCAAATGTGTTGTTTTAATTTTTTTTTTTTTTTTACGTCAAAAAAATTGAGGAGTAATTTTATATTTTTCTCCATTCGCAACTTTATAAAAGTTTAGTAAAGAGGAAAAAAATTATATCTTTATATATGAAAAAATAGCAAACCAACAGGCACATTTTTTTTTCATACTAATTTCGTCAATTGAAAAGATATCATAGGTGAATTAAAAATTAACAAAAAGGCCTATGTTTTGTGAGTCACACTTTATATCCTATAGTTTCACGCCTTTCACCTTTTACACTAATACTAGTCATTTGTCCGTACTAACACGCGGGGTCTCTTAAAATGTGGATCATATTTTTTCACAGTATAAATATTTATTAGATTAATAATTAAGTTAATATATGAATTAAATTATCATTCAAACAAATAAAAAATATAACATATATTAGTGATAGGAAAAAAAAGAGTTCAACCACTGGAATTCTAAAAAAAAAAACAACTAATAAGAAAAAAAATGTAATAAACAGAATAAAAAGATAATAGAAATAAAGGAATGACCATTCATTAGACCAAAAAAATAAAATGAGAAAAATTTATATTAGAAAAACAAAGAACTTAAGAGAAAAAAGAGTAAAAAAAATAAAAAGAGTAAGAAGCTGAATGAAAAAAAAAAATAAAAGTTACGTTTTAAAAATAAAGGAACAACCATCCATGAGACAAAAAAGGGGAAAAACTTATATTCAGAAAAGATGAAAAAATCAAGAGTGAAAAAATATGGGTTAAAAATTAAAAAGAATAAAGATTTGAATAGAAAAAAATAAAAAACTATATTTTAAAAATAAAAGAAACGACCATATATGGTGTCAAAAAAACAAAAGGGAAAAACTTATATTCCAAAAAGACGAAAGGTTTAAGCGAAAAAAATAGTTAAAGAAAAAGTATAAGGATCTAGACAAAAAAATGTGGTCTTAAAAAAACGAAGGTGCTAAGTGAAAAAAGATATCAAAAAAAGTGCAAGAATTGAATGAAAAAAAAAAGCATAGTCACGGGTTAAAAAAAAGTGCAAGGACCCAAATAAAAAAAAAAAAAGTGTGGAAAGAAGGGTAAAAACAAAGTGCTAAAAAAGTGTAATCCCAAAAAGATGAAGAATTTAAGCGAAAAAAGGACAAAAAAAGTGTAAGGATCTGAATAAAAAAAAGTGTGACAATGGAAAAAAAAGTGGTAGAACCTGAATGAAAAAAAAAAGTATGGTTCAAAAAAGATAAAGGATCTAAACGAAAAAATGTGCAATGACCTAAATGAAAAAAAAAAAAAAAAAAAAGCGCAAGGGGGGGTGAGGGGGGAAAAGGGGGGCCTAAAACAGAAAAGAAAAAGGTATGGCTCCAAAAATATAAAGGACCTAAGGGCAAAAAGGGCTTGGACCGGAATTAAAAAAAAAAAAAAAAAAAAAAAAAAAAAAAAAGCCATAGTGGTGTCAAAAAAAGAGGAATGACTTAAATGAAAAAAAAAAAGTATAACACGGTCTAAAAAATATGCAAGTGTGGTTCCAAAAATATAAGAGCCTAAGTGAAAAAAGGGCAAAGAGTCAAATGGAAAAAAAAAAAAAAAACATAGCGGGGTGAAAAAAAATGTACAAGGACTTAAACAAAAAAAAACTAAGCGAAGACAAGGAGTCCCAAAAATATGGGACTATGGTCCAAAAAACATAAAGGACCTAAGTGAAAAAAAAAAAAAAAAAAAAAAAAAGAGGACAAAGACTCAAATGAAAAAAAAAAAAAAAATCTCATAATGGGGATGAAAAATAGTACAAAGACTTAAATGAAAAAAAAAAAAAAAAAAAAAAAAAAAAAAAAAACTAAGGAGGGTCCAAAAAATATGTGACGACTATCGAGGGACGTCCAAAAAGTAAATGAACAGGAGGCACCTTCGGTGCTTTATATGTATAGGGAATATGTAAAGTGTGATATTCCGAAAAAAGAAAATAAAAAATATTTTGATAAATTAATAATTCATTAATTTATGTGGTTACGTAATATTGACAAATTTATATATTTTTAAGATACCAAAATTTAACTATATATGAAAAAAAGAAGTTGCACGAAAAAAAGAATGCGAATGAAAAAAATATATATTGTGATAAAAAAAAATAACGAACAGCTACCTAGGGATGTCAAAATTTTCATGTGACAGTGGCGCATAGTAATCGCCTTTGACGCCTTATATCTATAGGGGATTGAGTACATAAAAAAAAAAAAAAACAAAGAAAACATGATGGGTCAAGAAAAAAAAAAAGGAGAAATGACCCAAACCAAAAAAAAAAAAGTTGTAAAAAAAGGTGGAAGGACCCTAACAAAAAAAAAGTGTGGTGGGTTCAAAAAAAAGACGAAGGACCAAAATGGAAAAAAAAAAGAAAAAAGAAAAAAGAAAGTGTGGCAAAAAAAAAGGGTCCCAAAAAAAGGTTCAAGGACATGATTGAAAAAAAAAATTATAGCGGGGTTGAAAAAAATAAAGCATGATGGGTCCAAAAAAAGGAGAAACGATCAAAATGAAAAAAAAAAAAAAGCGTGGTAAAACAAAGGTGAAAGGATCTGAATGGAAAAAAAAAGTATGGCGAGTTAAAAAATAAAAGGAGCGGGGTCCTCCAAAAGAGAAAGGACCAAAGCGGAAAGTAAAAAAAAAAAAAAAAAAAAAAAAAACCGAGCCCAAAAAAAATGCAAGGACTTGAATAAAAGAAAAAAAGATAGTAAGGAGGTAGTTTGATAATTCAAAATGAGGGACATGGGGGTACTTAGGTCACTCAATAAAAAGTGGTTACATATTTTAGCTTTCACCACTTGGTTGTTACGAGAGTTAAAAGGAGAAAAAAAAACAATAAATTTGGCATCATTTATATTCATAAAAGTTAATAATAAATCGAACATTATTAAAAAACTTATTTAATATTGTTGGAAGTGGGTTAAAATCCATAAATAATGGTTCTGCTAACTCAAACAATGGACTTGATCGCCTAATGATCCAAATCGATGGAATTTGTAAAAAACCACCGGAATGTGCTCCGATGGAGAAATTTCAACGCTCAAGTTAGAGAGCGATTTTCGAAAGGAAAAAAAACAGATTTAAAGAAAACTCTCTGAGTTCTGTGCAAATATCTTGTATACTTGGCTGATTAGTTTAGCGATGTATATATAGTTAGTTGGCACAAGAGACATATGCATGCAGGATATTAAACTCTAATTTTCTTATGGAGATGTCGTGAGATTGTAGGGATCATGGCAAAAAGATCCCAAACAATCTCAAACACTTTTGATTAGGAAAGTCCAGATAGTTATGGAGATTCCTTTCTTTGATTGGAGGTTTCCCTTCGATTTATAGAAGATCTTGTCCACGTTCATGGAAGAAGTGAATATTTGCCTTAGTAGGCCAAATGACGATCACCGAGCACTAAGGAAGTATTATGACCGAACATCCATATGTTGATCAGAACTTGGTCGAGGTATACGGAGAGAGTATAGGTTGTGTCTACCCGTCTAGAAGATAAATCTCGCATTGTCGACACACTTCAGTCGATATATCCCATAAGCTGGGGGTTCAAAGGGAATAGAATCTCATGATAATGATAAGCCTTTAAGTTAAACGGTTGGTCAATTAGGTTGATGTCAACTGTGTGAGTAATTAGGCTACTGTGAATCATTCAAGGCATTCGGGGTCGGTCTCAAACCAGATATAGTTTGGGCCGTTTCGGCCATGTATCATCATTTGTCCTTACTCCTGTTGTTGTTTCGAAGAAGGAACTTTAAGTGTACGGTGTAACGGAGATTTTTCGGATCTTGCAAATCAAAGAATTTAATGCGGCACGTGCCGTTTCGGTTACCGTGAATCATCTTTACCAAGCTTTCTATAACTCACGTCTCACGATTGGTTTCTCTACTACCAATTTTACTTTTGGATAGTTAACTTTCTTGGCGATTCAGCCTTCTATGAAGATTTCCAGAGAGAAGATGGCTAAAGACTCATTGTCCTAGTCTTCCTCCGGCATCGGAGACATCAAAAGCACTATGTTTGAAAAAGAATTGCGTGATGTCCAGAGCAACATGTTGTTAGGTGATAACCTTATGATTGTATCGACGACGGATGCTGATAGGGCCAATATGGCCTCAGGGAGCCAAGTCTCTATGTATAGATAGTCGGTGAAGTACTGTTACGCGATTTAAATATATCACATTTCAGATAAGTGTACCCTAATCGAGTACTGTGTATCGTGTAGAACAAGTATCGATCCCATAAAAATATTATGTATTATCAAATATAAATTACTCTATCTAATTTGGACAGAACGAATCAAGATTGCAAAAATATTAAAACTACCAAAATATTAAAAACAAAACATTGATAAACAAAAACTCTAGTTTTATAAAACCTTAAGACATCGATTTCTCTCATGTTCAATTTTTTTTCATAAGGTCGAAATCTTTTAAATCTCTTAAGATTTATTGACTAAAGATTCATTCTTAATGATAGTAAATTTCCCTAATCTAGGATAAGTTTGGTTCGCGGAATAGGAGAGTGAGGGAGAAGGGGAAGTTTTACTTTACTTGATGGAAGTAAATGTATCTCCTTCATTTTTTTATTTTTTTTTTTTTGGTAGGGATGGAAGGAAAGGAAATGCGTGATACATTTTTTTGTTTGGTCTGAATGAAAAATAGAAGAAAATACCACCAATTTTATTATTATACCCATATAAAATAATATTTTTAATATTTCTCATTATATTTTTTTAATTTAAAATATTTTTCTAAAAATATAATTTTTTTTAAAAAATAGTTATTTAATATATTTTTCTTATTTTTATAAATTATTTTTATTATTATTTTATATTAAATATAATTAGAATATTAATGTAAAAAATGTAAAAAAAAAATTAAAATTAGAAAAAATAATTTATCAAATAAAATTGATGAAATAAATTAAATTTTATTATTTTATATTAAATAAAATGTAATAGTAAAAAATAATAGACATTTTCGTAAATATTAAAAAATGATAAGGATAAAATCGTCCAAAAATTTTATTTCCTTCTATTTCCGTCCACTTTAGAATGGAAATGATTTTTTAAGAGTAAAGAAAATGGATTACATCCCATTTTTATTTCTCATCCACTTTTACCTTCTTTCTAAACAAGTGAAATCTCTCATTTCTCTCCACTTTTACTTTCTTTTTCCTTTTCCTTCCACTTTTCACTCCAACCAAACTACCCCTTAGATTCATCCAATGGTTATGCAATGAAAGTCTAATTCGACTAATCAAAACCCAATAATCATACAATCTTAATTACGCCGAATTGCATTAAGATTTATGGAATATCTATAATCTAGAGTTTTCTTTAAAATCCTCACACATAGAAGTAATTATCCGTCGATCTCATGACCCTATGTAGATTTTATTGTATTAGTCAAATTTCATGCAATTTTCTCTCGATCTCATGCATGTAATCGCAAATCATCAAATCGTAGGGTCCTTTACGAATGAAGCATTAAATTCAATAATGAAATCTCATCGAACAATGAATATGCCAATAAAGATTTAAGAAAAAGAAACGAAACAAACCATACTATTAATTAAAGAACAAAATCCATCGAGTTCTATGAATAAGAAATCTAACTATACATAATAAAGAAAAGTAAAGAAAACATCCATAAATGGAAGAATCTGTTCAAAAAGGCTGCTGCTAGGGTTTTCCCTCCTCTTCTAAATATAAAGATTTTTAATCCTTATAATTTAAGTGTTAAAAGTTCTAAATGACTAAAAATTCGTGAATTTTCATAACAACTGGTTATTTCAGCTGGACTTGGGATTTTATAACTCATGGGTCTTGATTTTCAGCATTGCAGTAATTTGCTCTCAAATTTCAGACATTTTCGGGCCTATCAACTTCTGCACTCTTTACAAGATTTGTATGTCTTAAAGTCTTCTTTCCAACCTAAAAAAATTAAGTCAATCGAATATCAGAACAGAAAATTATGCTTAAAATACTAATAACTGTTTATGTAGTCTAATATCCTTAAATAAGTCCAATAATCTTAAAACAAAACCCACAAAAATAATCAGTATAAAATTACGAAATAAAACCTAAAAATAGTCCTAAAAGTCATAAATAAAGTCTAAAATAAAATAAAATAAAATAATTCAATTGTATAAAAATATCTCTATCAAATTCCCACATACTTGAATGTTTGCTTGTTCTCAAGCAAGAATAAATTTTCTCTCAAAACTAATTCAACCTCCCAAATCCCTAACCATGCATATGACAAATTCAAACCGGAATTGCAATCAAGACAATCAATATTTCATAGTATATAGCACTAGAATAACTATTGCATCTCATGTTGTCTCATCAAAATCAAAAACAATGCAACATTCAACCACCTTTACAATTGATTGACTCAATAGAGTGAAATAAAATATTAATCAACTACTCAAAGCACTCATTTTATGTAAGGGTACGTGTATCACTCAAATCAAAACAGTGAGATGGTATTACCATAAACTTGCTTATATATCAAATTTTCACTACTTATATATGAAATCTATACACCAATCAAAAGATCTTTTATTTGATTGTAATGGGGCTAAAATAAGGATTAAAATAATAAGTAAGATGTAAAGTTAAAATGATTCACTAAGTATACCTAAATATCAAAACATGATATTGTTAAATCAAGACAAAGAAAATACTAACTCTAACTACGAACATGTAATGTGATATATCACTTATTCAAAACAAAGAATAATGATTTCACTATAAGAGTGAACAATATCAAGAATAAAAAAATATATATTTTTCCTATTTTTCTTTTTTCTCTTTTTTCTCTTTTTTCTCTTTTTTTCTTTTTTCTTTCTTTTATTTTTAACCAACAATTTTCTTTTCTTTTTTTCTTTTTTATTATTCCATTTTTTCATTTTTTTCCTATTGGATTTTTTCTCTTTTTTTTAATAACTCAATCAATATGACAATGACTAAAAATATATATAAAACTCGAATAAAACAATAATACCTAAAAACATAATATTATGCTATCAACTACAAGTATATTAGTGAATTCAAATTCAAAAATCTGGGTTTAAAAAAAGATAGATCATAGGGTAAATTATGTGAGTAACATACGAAAGAAAAGGCTAGACTCAAATGGGTTCACTAAAAGATATAAAATGATTGGGTTTGTATTTTTTCAAAAACCAAAAGTATGTAATTTTAAGTGTTTTAATCATTTCGGTGTATGAAAATCAAGAATGTGGTATCAAAATACATAACAAAACAAATTCTAGAATGATCAAATCATGTGTGACATACGATTAGTAAGAAAAATGATGAAAGCAAAGAATTGGTCTATAGGACTCAAATCCTTACAAAGGTAAATTTAGTGTTAAATTTTATATGATTATCTTTCAAATCGATCATAAAAAGATGAATAGTCACTCATGTACCAAATAACTATTAATATCAATCATCTATCATGCAACCCGGTTTAAAACAAATAGCATACAAGGACTAAAAAATACAAGAAAATTTAGTTGGTATGAAAAAAAAAATTTTATCAAAACATAAAAAATTTAGCAAAACTCAAAAGTCCTAAAAATTCCTTCAAAAATGTCCTAAAAATCAGAATGAAATAAATCTAAATAAAATTCCTAAAAGTCAAAATTCACCCCCATACTTAAACCAAATATTGTCCGCAATATAAATGAGATACTAAAATCAAGATAAGAGAACAGAAATACTCCCCTGATTATGCCGGTGAACTTTCAACCTCTTTTCATTTATCTTCTCTTCCTCTCGTGCAAAGGGTTGTTTATTGACCTATAAAATACCATGAAAACTTAAATCTAAATTAAACCAACAAAAACAAATATTAAAGAAAATCATAAAAACATTAGGTTGCCTCCCAATAAGTACATTTCTTTATTATCTTTGACCAGACATAATCTCATTGCTTCAACCTGGCTCATATTGTGTCCGAACTTAAACTAAATTCGCATCCAAAACAACACATGCATCGATATGCTCATCATTTAGAAACTCATGATTCACATGCAAGAAGCTAGCAATGCAATTTTTAAGATGATCTTTAGAATAAAAGACATTCAAATCATGCTCAACAATCCTCTCAATGCAATCAGACTCAAAATCAACTCTAAAAATATCTTGAGTATCTAAATTTTTCATTAACTTAAGAACATCAAACTCAATTTTTTCAACATTTAATCTCAAAGTCAATTTTTCACAAGAAACATCAATCAATATACGTGCCATGTTAAAAAATGGTCGATCCAAAATCAAAGAGGTGCCCTTATCATCATCCATGTCCAAAACAACAAAGTCAATAGGAAAAATGAATTGATCCACTTTAACCAAAATATCTTCAACAATGCCTCTAGGATACTTGACCCTCCTATCAGCTAATTACAAAGAAATATTAGTAGGTTGATAATCTTTTAATCCTAACTTTAAAAACACAAAGTGTGGCATGAGATTGACACCGGCACCTAAATCACAAATAATATAAGAAAAATCAGAAGAACCAATTGTGCAAGGGATGAAAAAACTCTCTGGATCCTTAAGTTTCGGCGACAGCTTCCTTTATAAAATTGTCGAACACTTCTCCATAAGTTTGACCATTGAAAACTCATTTAGTTTCCTCTTGTTTGTGATCACGTCCTTTAAAAACTTTCCATAACTCGGCATCTGTCTGATAGCATCCAAAAGAGGAATGTTAATATGCAGTCTCTTAAAAATTTTTAGAAATTTCTCAAATTGTTTTTTTTTTTTTTTTTGCATTATCATGCAACAAATGACTAGGAAAAGGAATACGAGATCTATACTCCCTCAAAAGTAAAGAACTTCCCTGTTTTGTTTCAAATGCCTTGGTCTTCTCATTAATAGGTTGGTTGTTCTCGGCCTCTTGTTCGTTCTCTTCCTTTGATTGAATCGGTTCCTTTTGTAGTTGTTTCCCACTCCTCAATGTAACTACCTTCACTTGCTCTCTAGGATTCTTTTCTATATCACTCAGCAGTCTACCTGACACATGAGAATAAAAGACGTTAATCAATTGATCAATCTTATTCTCAAATTTCTCAAATCTTTCATTAGTTATTGCCGTCAAACTCTCAATCCTTTCACTTGTCACAGATGCTAGGCGTTTAATTGCTATCTCCCACGATGCCTTGCTCTCCCTTGGCTATTGACTTTCCGAAATAAAATTCTGTGGATTATTTGGTCGTGGTGGTACCCCTTGACTCCATGAAAAGTTCGGATGATTCCTCCACCTGAGATTGTATGTGTTGGAGTACGGGTTGTTCTGAGATTTGCCAAACTTAGATACATAATTTGCTCACTACACTTGCGAAGACTCAGAAAATACGTGAGTACAATCATCACACAAATCATAATATAAGGTTTGGTTAGACACGACATTAAGTTGATTCGTTTTTATGCAGTTAATCAAAGAATCAATTTTCGCATTAAGCATACTAAAACTATCAACATCATGCACACCAGTCCTCTGCCTAGGAGTCTCACGTTCACTAGACCAGTCATATTGATTAGATGTCATATTATCAAATAACATACATACTTCATCATATGACTTTCTCATAAAAACATCCCCTACCGTAACATTAATGGTAATTTTGACAGAATTTAAAAAACCATCATAAAATATTTACAAAATCAACCGATCAGGAATACCATGATGTGGGCACCTCCTAATCAAGTCCTTAAACCATTCTCGGGCATTATACAAAAACTCACTCTCAAACTGTCTAAAATTAGTAATGTCATTACGTAGTTTGGCTGTTTTACCAGATATGACATATTTAGCCAAAAATGTCTGAGAAAAAATTTTCTAACTCATAAAATGATTAGCAGGAAAGGATTTTAGCCATATCTTCTCCTTTCCCCTAAGAGAGAAATGGAATAACTTTAATTTGATGGTATCTGTGCTGACTCTATTCAGCTTGATAGTGTCACTGATTTTCAAAAATTCTTAAAGTGGCTGTTTGAATCTTCGAATGCTTCACTACTGAACTGATCTGCTTTTACCATCCCAATGAGACTCGACTTCACTCAAAATTGTTTGCTTCCACAGTAGATCGCGCAATACTAGTCTGAATATCCTAAAATCTGGGCATCGAGTACTCTCTCATTGCTCTATTCTCATGGGCCATTATTTTTTCCTCCTTAACTTCCCTAGTTTGTCTACAAATGATTCATAATGTCTTTTTATCGAAATCAACTAGATCAAGATTCTTAGATCGCAGCATGCACTGTATGGATATCAAAAATATCACAAAATTCAAACTTCAAAATCGATTGCAAGAACCACTCAAGAAAATCTATAACACCTATATAAATATAAAAATCACAAAAAAGAAGCAAGATAATGCACAAAAACACCCAAGAAAGCACTCAAAAATCCCTCAGAATTGAGCAAAAATCAAAGAAAAATGGAAAAACCTATTAAAATAATGGAATTTAGCTGAGATAGGGTGATGCTCATGGAAAAGCAACAAGTTCTGCTCAGAAGGCCAAAATCCTTTGAAACAAGTGGTCACAAGACCCTAGATCAAAAGTAGTTTCCGAGATCCAAAAAAATTCCCAAATCTGGACCAAATATAAACCCTAAACAGTGACTGTGAATCCTAAAAATTATGTAAAAGAAAGAAAAAATAGTGTCCAATCTCAAATAAGATGATTTTTATTGATATGTATGAATATCCCTGGTAATGGCGCCAAAAACTTGTTATTCAATTTAGATGTATCACGATTTTGGACTAATATACCCTAGTCGAGTATTGTGTATAGTGCAGAACAAGTGTCGATCCTATGAGGATATTATGTATTACCAAATATAAATTACCATATTTAAGTTGGATAGAACGAATCAAAATAACAAAAATATTAAAACTACGAAATATTAAAAACAGAAATATTGATAAACAAAAATCCTAATTTTATAAAACTTTAGGAATCTTTCAAATGGCAGAAATCTTTCAAATTCCTTAAAATTTATTGACCAAAGATTCATTCTTGATAATGACAGATTTTACTAATTTAAATTCACCCAATGGTTATGCAACAAAACCTTAATTCGACTAATCAAAACCCAATGGTCATGCAATCTTGATTAGGACGCATTGCATTAAGATCTATGGAACATTTGTAATCTTGAGTTTCCCCTAAAATCTTCATACACAGAATTAATCATCCGTTGATCTCATAACCCTACGTGGATTTTATTATATTGGTCAGATTTCATGTAATTTTCTCTCGATCTCATGTATGTAATCACAATTCATCAAATTATAGGGCCCTTTACGAATGAAGCATTAAGTTTAACAAGGAAATCTTATCGAACAATAAACATACTGATAAAGATTTAAGAGAAAGAAATGAATCAAACAATACTATTAATCAAATAACATAATCCATCAAGTTTTAAAAATAAGAAATCTAACTAAACATAATAAAAAAAAAAAAACAAGAAAAATAAAGAAAACATTCCTAGATGGGAGAATCTATCCAAGGAAGCGGCTGCTAGGGTTTTTCCCTCCTCCTTTAAGTGTAAAGATGTCTCCTCCTTATAATTTAAGTTCTAAGAGTTTTAAATGATTACAAATTCATAGGTTTTCATAACAGCTGGTTATTTCACTTGGACTTGGGTTTTTATAACTCATGGGTCTTGATTTTCAGCACTGCTGTAACTTACTTTCAATTTCAAACATTTTCAAGCCTGAATCAGTTTTTGCACTCTTCACAAGATTTGTAAGTTTTGAAGTCTTCTTTTCTACCCAATAAGAATCAGGTCAATCAAATATCGGAGTAAAAAGTTATATCCAAAATACTAACAGATGTCTGTATAGTCTAGTATCGTTAACCAAGCCTAATAATCCTAAAACAAAACCCACAAAAATAATTAGTGTAAAATCACGAAATAAAGCCTAAAAACAGTCCTAAAAGTCAATAAAATAAAATAATTCAAGTGTATAAAAGTATCACTATCAATTACGGTCTAAAGGTCCCATATACGGGCCATATTGCTAGGATTTTTCTATGTTGGAATATTTTTCCCACCTTTCTGATTTCCAGTGCTTAGTGTTTGGTGGTTGCAGTGATTACTTTAATGAGTTTTGTCGCTTGTGTTTTGATTTTGAAGTTCTGATGTCTGTATTTTTGTCAAAATAGTGCGAGAGGTTCTATCTGTAGACCCGAAAGGAGTCGAGTTAAATGTTCTTTTACAGCGAGACCATTGACAAAAGCTGAATACTTAAGTACTTCTTCGTCAAGTTTTTAAAGGAGGAGCTAACACCGGAACTTCCAGTGCCTAATGCTTATCTATTTGTCAAGTTAAAACCTTGCCAGTCTTTCCACAATTCTAGCTTCGTCAGATCTATGGGTGAATTTTGTCAGACTTTGTAGAGAAGCAATTAGATCGACCATCTCCTAGATGACGAGATATTGCTGCTTGTGGGTCTTTTGCTCAGGGAAAAGAGGGGAATCGAGAAGCCCTTGTTGCTTGAGAAGAAGAGGAAGAAACCCATAGATTTTCTTTATTCCTCCACAGAAGAGAATTTGAAAGAGGTTACCATCGTTCGTCAAACAAGGGCGAAAGCAAAGGGAGCCCCTGAGAGCTCATCGAGGCCTCATTCGCCTGATTTGACTCCACTTGCCTTGTTAAGGGCAAAAAAGAGGCGAGTGTAACTCCAGGAGTTATCCGGGGAGGAGACCGATGAGTACCCAGGAAAGAGGTCACCCGCTACCCAAGGACTTGCCCAATCGACTGTCAACAAGTCGGTGGATGCTAAAGATAACGAGCTCAGAGGCAAGTGATTTGATAGTGGAACCGATAGGGATTCCACGGTGAGAGAGCCAATAGAAGGAGGAGACGTCAAAAATGTTATGACCATAGGAGTGGGAACTACTGAGGGGGACTGAATGTCATGCTCCTAGAGGCGTAGGGGAGGTAGAGGGATGTTCCCTAGGGCATCCCAAAGATGTTGGCCCTGAGTTGACAAGGGGGTCTGGTATAGGGCCATCTGTTGTTGTTCTATTGGTGCCCTTGGATAAGGGCAAGCATATGGTTTTCGAGGAGGAGATATTTCCTTATGTTATCCTTGTTAGATCTTTTGATAGGCATCGAGACTCAAAGGAGCAAAAAATAGTGACAATCTGTGCTGGGGATAATCATCACAACTATGTGGACTTCGTTGAGGGGAAGCAGATAGCTGATCGGCTAGACTTCTATCATTCAGAGTTGGTGCTAAATAAGCTTTCACTCTAGCAGGGTGACGAGGCCTTATTCTTTGGGGCACTAATGGTATTTTCCTTCTCTTAGTGTTCATTTGTTTTTCTTTCTTTGGCTAATCAACTTATGCTTATTTATTCAGACCATAATCCTGACAGAATTCCAAAAATGGAGGAGGGAGCAAACATTAAGCTATATAAGGTGTCAGACTAATTAGATGGCGATAAATGTGGCTCGATTGGAGAAAGCCTTTTCCTAAAAGGAAAGGGAGCTGGAGAAGGAGAGGTCTTCGGTGGCCATTCTGAATGCCCATAATGAGGCGATGAACCAGCTGAGGGTCAAGCAAGATGCAACACTCTAATAATGTGAAGAGTTGGGGTGGAAGCCAAAGCCCGTGAAGCCATGACCAATCCCTTTAAGTTATTGAGTGAAGGATATTCAAACTGGGGACTATCGTTACAAGGAACTTTGACCAACACACCTGCACTTGGCGCAACCTGTTAGAGAGGCTTCAGTATGCCATGGAAATTATTCGTCTAATAGGGTCGACAAGCACCATTCCCCCAGACACTGCAGATGTTAATTCTAAACTTGAGTCCGTCACTGCTCCTATAGAGCCCGATGTACCTTCTGCCCCCTAATCAGGGTTTCTATTTTCTTTTATAGCTCTTCCCTTCTATAGCTTTGTATGCATCAATGAAATACTCACATGTTCTTATTACAACTTGTGTTGTGTATCAATAGTATTGCTTCTTAAATAGAATGTCATTGGGGAGGCACGTCCCTAGCAGGTGATACATTTGTCTGATAGGGAGGCTCTTTAGGACAAGTCATAGGTATCCAATGGGGAGATAGGTCCCATACTGATAGTGGACTTCACCTTGATAGAGTTCGCTCATTTAATAAACCAAACAGTGTTTGCACATCTGAGGAGATAAATTCCCAATGACAACCTCCGCTCCGGAGGATTGAGCGATACTTGTCTGTTCGGAGAGATAGATCCCCACAATAGACTCTACTTGGGAGGACTGACCGATGCTAGCCCATTCGAGGAGATAAATCCCTGACAGTAGACTCTACTCAGGAGGACTAGGTAATACTAGTCCATTCAGGGAGATGGACTCCTATCGACAGGCTCTATTCGGGAGGACTGAGCGATACTAGCCCGTTTGGGGAAATAGATCCCTATCAGTAGGCTCCGTTTAGGAGGATTGGGTGATACTAGCTCGTTTAGGGAGATAGATCCCAACGATAGGTTTTGTTCAGGAGGACTGGATGATACTAGCCAATTTGGGGAAATGGATCCCAACGATAGGCTCTATTCAGGAGAACTGGGCGATACTAGCCCGTTTGGAGAGATGGATCCCAATGATAGGCTCCGTTTGGGAGAACTAGGCAATTCTAGCCTGTTTGGGTGGAGATAGATCCTAATGATAGGTTTCGTTTGGGAGAACTGGGTGGTACTAGCCCATTCAGAGAGATAGATCCCAATGATAGATTCCATTCAATTGATGAGAGGGGCTAGCGGTATGTGCTCTGTATGATCAGTTCATAAAAAAGGACAAAATACCTCATTAAAAAGGGAACAATAATTAATAGATCAAGTGCTAAGGTTAGATATCACTGACCACCCGTCAAGGGGTACCATGAAAGCAATCGTAAAGAAAGAAAGGTTTAAAGTTTACTTAGAAGGAAGTGCTAGAGGCTCCAGATCACAGGGTAATATCCCGATACCATCAGGAGTTCTGAATTTGACCTTCATGTGCTTTGTGCTTGGCAGTGTCTCGAGAGCGTTTAGATTGGGTTGTCCTAAGATGACATTGTAAAGCGATAGGAGCTTAACCATATTGAATATGGTTAAGGTTGTTATGTGTCCAGGTGGAGTCCCAAGGTCACTGGCAGTGAGATGATGCCTTCAGGATATATCCATTCACCTAAAAGTCCCTTAATGGGTCTAGCATGAGACTGCAAGTGTGCTGGGGTAAAACCCATCTGTTGGAAGGTATTCTAGTAAAGGAGATTACAGTCGGCTTCTTGATCGACAAAGATCCTCCTGACTTTGTATTATCCAATCTTGGCCATAATGATGAGGCAAACATGTCATTCTAGGTTGACCCCCACTAAATTATCATCATTGAAGTCGATCATGGGCCTCTTCCTTTTGGGTGGCCTCTTGGTGTAAGTGATGAGAACCTCTTTGGATGCGAAACCGGATGGCTCTGTCTTCTGAAAGATTAGGGCTACCAGGAACCCTTCCTCGTTTGTTTGTGTGTATACTTGATCACGTTGATGTAGTGCTTGTAAAACATGGATCAGGAGGTAAGGTTGTGAGGGGGCGTATCCACCCTACACTTGGAGGATCACTCCATCTGGTCGGTTAAGAGCGTCTCCCAGGGCTACCAGGAACCCTGGCCAGTCGGTTGAGAGCATCTCCCGGGGCGTATTCACCAGTATAATTATAAATTTAATTTTAGAAATTAAAATAAAATATTTTTTATTAAGGGCAAAATTGACAATTAAATGATTTTCATTTCGAAAGATATACAAATCAAATATCAACAATAATAATCAATTCCATTTCAGAATTTGAACCAAACAGTTGATTTCTGAATTTGATTCCGATTTCGATTCCTGAAGTTTTTGATTCCGATTCCTGAGTGCGAACCAAACACCACCTAAGGAAGTGTTGTGACTAAGCAGTCATCTATCAATCAGAAATTGGTCAAGGTATACCGAGAGAGTATGGGTCATGTCTACCCATCTGGAGATAAATCCCACATTGTCCACAGGATTTGGTCGATGTATCCCATAAGCTAGGGGTTCGGAGGGACTAAAGTCTTATGATAATAATAAGCCTTTAAGCTAAATGGTTGGTTAATTAGGTGGATATCAACTGAGTAAGTAATTGGGTTACCATGAATCGTTCGATGCATTTGAGGATGGTCTCGAGCCCCACACTATTTGGGTGTTTCGGACATGTATCATCAAATATCAATTCATATCTCTAAATACATTAGATTTAAAATCAATATCAAGATTTTTTAGTGAATGATCTACATTTAATCATAAAACTATTTGACTTATATTCAATCTCTACGTACAAATTAAGTACACCATTTTAATTTGACTTGAGCTTGACCCAAAAATAATTTTTTCAAACTTTAATCACAATGTTAATTAGTAAAAGATAAATTAAATTGTAAACTTGTTTTACTAAACAAATGGAAATTGAATTTCTTATTATCCGATTAAACTTGAATCTTTTTCCCAATGATATTATTATTATAACTAGTATTTAAAATGTATGTACCTAGTGTTTTTCCATTTCCCCCTCAAATATAAATCCAAACATGTCATCCTGAGGTAATAAGAAAGTCTAACACTTGAATAAAGGAATTTAATTATTTGTTTTGTTATTGTACATGTGTTTGATTTAACGTTGATGATTAATAGTTGATAACTATTGACAAATAAGGTTTTTGATGATGATCAATTTAAAAGAAAATTTAAGTGGGAAAATATATTATGGAGTTAATGAAAAATATCTAAAAATTGGTCTAAATATAATTTGCAAATGGACAACCAAATAAGCTCAAATGGCCAACTCTATGCATGTGCGGTCAACTGTATGAGAAGAGTGGCCAACCGCATGAGCAGCACGGCCAACTGTGTGTACTTAAGGTGCATAGCATGGTGATGCGATCCCTTGGTGTTAGGCACACAAACATTTTGATTTCTCTCAATAAGAAGGGTGTAGTATGCTATGATCTTTGGTATTGGCACTAGGATGGTCGAATTGCCTTAGATCTTTCCACGGTTGTGGGGTTTGGGGGAGGTTTGAGTGAAAGGGTTGGAGTTCTTCCTTATGCATGGTACCAAAATGCCCTATGTAGAAGGCTAGCTCACAAGAGAGTGGATAGAAAAGAAAAGAAATGGAGAAGATAGAAAAGGATTTTAACTTGCCTTGATGGGTCTTCAAGAACAAGAGCCTTATCACACGATGGTGATGTAACCAAAGGGGTTTTGACCTCCTTAAGCCCTATAATAGATACTCTCATGCTAGAGAATGTTAAAACTCTTATTTGTATTATGAAAATTCATTTCTTACAAATAGGGGAGGTCTACCCTATTTATAAATGAAGATGGGGCATTGAAAGGTCCTCATCACATATAACTTTTCAATCAAAAAGACTCATATTTCCTAATAACTATTTGGCAGTTGTAATTGCCCTTATTACATCAATGAAAACCTTACAAAAATAAAAGGAATTATTTCAAAAATATAGTTATTGCCTAGGGAACTTGTGGCCTTTCAACTGCTAGTTCAATGCTTGCACGCGCTAGCCCGTGTGCTGGTGCAGTCTTCTCGGGCCATGGCTCAATTTCTTTGAGCAATGTCTCAATTTCCTTGAGTCATATGTCTTCTAATGGTGTATTTTTACTTGTTGGCTCAACTGTAGGTGCTTCCTTGGCTTTGTCTTCATGCTTGCTATGCACTAAGGCTTGATAGTGCATTGCCTTGTCTTCTTCTGACTTTTGTTCCTGCGGGTGCATTATGGATTGCACCTTTTCATGTTGTAATGTCTCTTGGCATGGACTGCTTGGTGTCTTCTTGTGCAAAGACATTACTTTGCTTGTGTTGGGCGCATGCTTATGTGTGGACTGCTTATGCAATGGCACATACTCATGCACTGGCTGCTCATGCAATGACGCCTTTTTGCTTCATGTCCTTTCAAGTGGGGGCCTTCTTGCTCACTCCTTTTAATAAGCACTAATCTCCTTTACTTCCTTAGAGAGTTTTGCTTGATGGTTGCTTAATGTTGCATGAAAGGTTGTGTCCTTGGGATGAAGGGTCGTGACCTTTGGTGCGCGGTTGCTTAGTTGCCTTGTTCCATTGCTTGGGCGCTGCTTGTCCTTGCTCCTGTGGGCTTGAGCAGTGTCGTGCAATGCCTTAGGCAATTGCTTTGCCTTGCCCAATGCTGGTAGCGCATCATTGGTGACCTTTGGCTTGTTATGATAAATAGTGTTCATGTGAATCTCCTTAGAAATTGTGTTCGTGCGAACCTCCTTAGGAACCTCCATGATTTGTTCTTGTGCGCATATTATGGCTAATTGTCATGCATGACCTTTGGTCTTGCGCCTGGTTCTGTGAAAGGTTGCAACATTCGCCCCTCCTTGAAGACGAACCTTGTCCCCAAGGTTGAAGAATGGATAACCATTGATAATGGTTAAGACATCTTCTCAAGAGGCTACCTCCTGCTTGAGGCATTTCCACTTTATGATTACTATTTGGGGTGGTGCCCATTCTCCCCTACCTTGCATCATGGTTACATGGTAATTATGTGCAAATATGCTTGTTCCTTTGCACCTTTTGATTTTTGCTGGTTGTTCTTGACACGAATTGGTAGTCCTTTGTTCATGCGTTGAATCCGTTAGCTTGGTGCCGAAGTTAATGTCCTACGGTTGGGGTTCCTTTGTTGCTTCATGGTACCCCACCGTGCGGAGTATGACATTTTACTCATGGGCTGATGGCTTGCTACCTGATTGTTTGCTATTCGGCCATACTTACGAGGGGCTACCTTTTTCTCTACACATATGCTTCGTTTGGGACCGGATATAGCAATGACGGGGCATTTTGAGGTTGCTCCTTTGGTGACTCTTCATCATAGGTTAACTTAAGTTAAACCAATTGGTCATCATGTATGAATTCTATGGTTCGATTGCAATAATCGATTACCACTTTTCCAAGAGTTGAGAGCCATTGAACTTAAGTACTACATCCTTTTCAATCAATGAAAGAGATATAGATCGGTTGTGATTTCATACCCTTGGATGTTAATCTTGACTCCTCGGTGGATTTTTTAACATAATAACTTTTCACCATTGGCAACCTTTACTTCGAAAGGTTTTATCTTTTAAATGGGTAACTTGAGTGATCCTGTTATTTTGTGATTTATGTAATTGAGTGAAGATCCGTTATCAACCAAGAGAATGACTTCTCTTCTTGCCAATTTTTGCTTTGGTTCACATGGTCTTAGGACCTTCTATCTGGCCATTGCATGGATGGAATGTGAGGGTCTTCATAAAAAAGTGACTCTTCGAATTGTTCCTCTTCATGGGAACCTTCTTCCTCAATAGCTGACTCTTTACCTTCATACGTTTTAATCATGAAAATCTAGAGCTTATTACACTTGTGACCAGGTATGAATTTTTCATTACAATTGAAACATAACCCTTTTAGATCTTCTCGTTTCCATTTCGGCATAAGTGAGATGTTTCACTCCTTGAGTCTTATTGCTTGTTGTGCCTTGATGGTAAGTCTTAGAAGCAGTGGGTTTTGTAGGGATGTGAGGACTTGTTATCCCTTTGAATGGTTGGGACCTTGAGAGACTTCTTATGTCTTGGAGTTGATTATCTTTGATTTGAGCAATCTCCCAAGCACGCATTAGGGTCTTAGGTCTATGTAACTTCACTTCGGAAGCCAATTCATGCCTTAGTCTACCTATAAAAGCACTAACTAGGGATGATTCAAGCCAATCTACCATTGTAGAGATCTTTTGATATTCGCATAGGGTGGAAATTTGTCTCAATCAGGTGAGTACCTTATTGTAATCAACATATGTTGTTTCATCAAACCGTTTGGTTATTTCCTTGTATAGTTTCGGCCAAGAGAGTTCTTTCCCTTTAGATCGATATCTTTCTCGAATCCATTGATACCAAAGTTGTGTCTCTCCTTCAAAATAGAAATTAACAACTCGTACCCTTTCGTATCTATACGAGGGGTAACACGAAAAGTACGTCTCAGCCCTTGCAATCCAAGTGCTAAGATCTCCATGATCAAAGGTTGGAAATACAAGTTTGGGATGCCTTTATTGGTGTAGCTTATAAACCATGTTTTGGAGCATGAATGGCACCTCTTCATCACTCCCTTCGGAGGATGATTCATGATGAACACTCCCTGCTTGTGATTGCACATTTGTTGGTTGTGGATCTCGCAATTGTGGGGTATTTGCATCATCACGGTTGGCCTCTTGACTAGGGGCTTTTTCGTTTTGAGTGGTGGCTTGCATTTCTCGGAGCATATTGGTGATTATATTCAATTATTGCTCCATTTGTGCCTGCGCTGGCCATTCTCGGCCTGGCTTTTTTGGCTTGCCTCCACAAATGCTTCAAGGGCTTCAATTTTTTCTCTATGTGCCATGATGGTTCAAGAGAAAAGATATGTGTTTGAAGGACTTAAAGGGACTGGTTTCAATAACGTCAAGTAATCCTTTCAAAGAGTCAAAAGAATCTCTTGATGTATGGATCGGATGTATCCCTCTTAATGAGAGCACAAAAAGTGATGCAATCCTTGATGTTCTCTCAATGAAAGCACCAAAAATGTGATGCGACCCTTTGGTGTTAGGCACGCAAACACTTTGATTTCTCTCGACAAGAAGGGTGTAGTATGCTATGATCCTTGGCATTGGCACTAGGATGGCCAAATTGCCTTAGATTTTTGTATGGTTGTGGGGTTTGGGGGAGGTTTGAGTAAAGGGGTTGGAGTTCTTCCTTATGCACGATACCAAAATGCCCTATGCACAAGGCTAACTCAGAGAAAGTGGAAGGAAAAGAAAAGAAATTGAGAAGATGGAAAAGGATTTGAACTTGTTTAATGGATCTTCATGAACAAGAGCCTTATCACATGATGGTGATGTTACCTAAGGGGTTTTGGCCTCCTTAAGCCCTATGATAGATACTCTCATGCTGGAGAATTCTAAAACTTTGATTTATATTATGAAAATTTGCTTCTTACAAATGGGAAAGGCCTACCCTATTTATAGTGAAGATAGGGTATTGAAAGGTCCTCATTACATATAACTTTTTAATCAAAAAGACTCATATTTCTTAATAATTACTTGATTCTTATAACTGCCCTTATTACATCAATGAAAATCTTACAAAAGTAAAAGGAATTATTTCAGAAAAACAGTTATTGCCTAGGGAACTGGTGGCCTTTCAGCTACTGGTTCAACGCTTGCGTATGCTGGGGCATGCTGCCTATGCGCTGGTGTATGCTAGCCCATGTGCTAGTGCACTCTTCTTGGGCCATGGCTCAATTTCTTCAAGCAATGTCTTTATTTCCTAGATCTATATGTCTTCTAATAGTGTCTCTTCATTTTTTGGCTCGACTGCATGTGTTTCCTTGGCCTTTCTTCATGCTTGCTATGCACTAAGCCTTGATAGTTCATTGCCTTATCTTCTTTGGCCTTTTGCTCCTATGGGTGCATTATGGATTGCACCTTTTCATGTTGTAATGTCTCTTAGCATGGATTGCTTGATGTTTTCTCATGCAAGAACATTACTTCGCTTGTGTTGGGCACATGCTCATGTGTGAATTGCTGGTGCATACTCATGCGCAGGCTACTCGTGCAATAGTATCTCTTCGTTTTGTGTCCTTTCTAGCGGGGGCCTTGTTGCTCGCTCGTTTTGATAAGCACTAATCTCCTTTACTTCCTTAGAGGCTTTTGCTTAATGGTTGCTTAATGTTGCAAGAAAAGTTATGTCGTTTGGATGAAGGGTCGCGACCTTTGGTACGTGGTTGCTCGGTTGCCTTGTGCCTTTGCTTGGGCTAAGCTTATCCTTGCTCGTGTGAGCTTGAGCAATGTCATGCAATGCCTTAAGCAATTGCTTTGCCTTGTCCAATTTTGGTGGCGCATCATTGTTGACCTTTGGCTTGTTATGAGAAATAGTGTTCGTATGAATCTCCTAAGGAATTGTGTTCGTGCAAACCTCCTTAGAAATTATGTTCGTACGAACCTACATGATTTGTTCTTGTGCACGCCTTGCGGCCAATTGTTGTGTGTGACCTTTGGTCTTGCACCTGGTCATGCAGAAGGTTGCAACACATGGGTGCGCACTACACGGCCGACTACATGTGCCAAATGTGCACGGGCGGTCAATGGTGCACATAACGTAGTAGACCACATGTGCACATGGGCACGAACGGTTAGTCATGCGCACGGTGCCATCAACCACACACATGCGCTGTGCGCAGGACCGGCCACCCACGAGCACTCTAAAGCGCTCAAGCTGCCAACCGCATGTACTTAAGGTGCATAAGCAGTAGATCACAAGCTATGCAATAGACCGCAAGTGCGCAAGTACGCTCAAGCAAGAGACCGCAAATGCCTTTGTAAACTCAAGCGGTCAACGACTTAACACAAATAGTTAACCGCAAGTGTCTTAGCATGCACGAGCAGTCAACCATTGAACATGAGCGGCCAACCTAATATGCTTAGACAACCGACCATAAATCTAAACGGCCAATCTGCTCTATTTGTTCAACCGACCGACGACTTAAAGGGTCAACCACCAAATCATCCAAGAAACAAAAAATGCTTCTCTGGTCGATCGAATTAAATCTAAGCTGACCGAAATATTCCATATTCTAGAATCTAGCCAATCTTGGTCAACCATTTATTCATAGACAATTTAAGAAAGAAATAACGTGGACATTAAAAATATTTGTTGACTGTTTAAAAAAAACTGATGATATAGACCAATCAAATTTTTGAATTCAAAATTATCATGTTGCGTTTTTTTGAAAATATCTTTTGTTTGTCAAGCTAACCTTCTTATCTTTTTAAGATAGGATTTGCTTGACAGAAAGAAATAAATAGCTACTTTAAGGATGATAACGAACAAAAACATTAATTGAGAAGCAGCACCCGAAGTAATTAATTAAGGAAGGTAAAGAGCATTTAATTCCAAACATTCAAATTCACCTACTACTCAACGGCGTTCTTGAAGAGAGATTCAAATGCCAAAATGATGAAAAACAAAGTGTAGAAAGGAATTAAGAGAAAGAACAACTATTGTGAGTAAAACATGATCTCATAAAACACTCTTACTCTGCCAATCAAGAACACACTACATTAAACTCATTATGTATTCCTTCTGTGTGTTTTTCATTTAATGTACATTAAATTCTTCTCATATGAGGAACAGCCTCTGTAATATTCTTTATACTCAATTTTGTTACATCCGAGAATTAGCCTCACACTCAGTAATACTCATGTATTCTAACAAAAGTCTGTAGATCATGTGGATTCACGATTTAGATTTTGAGAGAGAAAGTATTTTGGGGAGAAGTACTTAAAAGGTTTCACTTGCACCCATAAGCAAGTGGGTTATAAAAATTTCACTTGCATCCGGTAAGCAAGTGAGTGGTACTATTCAGATTAATAATGAAAATTCAAGAGAGTTGTCTGGGAGTGGATGGGATTAGTGGAACCACTATAAAATTCTATGTGTCTGATCTCTTCCTTACTCTTAGTTTGTTTAATTTTGTTTCCTCAATTTTAATCACTCGTAAATCATAAAAAGCCAGAAAATAATTATTTACCCTCTCTAGTTGTTTTACAATTGGTATCAGAGTAGGTGTCGAGTATAGTTTTAGATTTCACGACCTTAGACCAAAGATCCTCCTTCTAGTCTCAAAAGCACAAATAGCAACAGAGAGAGTCAATTCCTCACTTGAAGCCTCCTTATCAAATAGTAAGCCCATAATTCTTACAATAACCAAAAAGAAAAGCACGAACAAATCAAAAAGGAGCAAGAAACATGATCACCTAAGAAAAAAAAGTGCTAAAAACAAAATCGAGTGCACATCCAAAAAGGATGCTAGAGAGTTGTGCAAGCCATGAAAGGAAATAAACAACAAGTAGGCATCGAATATGAAAAAGAGGTAAGTTGCTTTAATAATCCATCTTACTCAGTTGATAATGATTCTAATAATGGTAGCACAAATGAAATCTCAACTGAAAAAACTTTACTCCTAACTCTTGAAGAAATTTACAAATTAAATGAAAATAGCACGCACTTAAAGAATATGTTGAATGTGTTAGAAATTGAAAACAATAAACTTGTTGAGGAAGTTAAAAGACTCAAAGCAGAAAATGAGAATATTAAAACAGAAAATGTGAACTAAAAAAAGAAAAACACTTATTAGAAGTTGAGAAGAAGATAAAAGATGAAAACATCTACTTCTTAAATGATAATTTGGATGAACTAAAAGAAAAGAATAAACTTTTAGAAGAAGAAAAGAATGAACTAAAAGTAGAAACTGAAATACTGAAAAAGAAGATAATTTGTAAATAAATAAAAACTTGAAAGATTATAAAGGAAAACAAGTACTTAAAGAAGAAAACATAGAAGATGAACTAAAACAAGAAAGAGAAAAGAGCAAGAGTCTAAGTTCATTGTTGCATAAATTTACTGAGGGATAAGAAAATTTTGATCTTATGCTAGGTGCTCAGAGAGTGGTATACGATAAGGCCGGATTAGGTTACAAACCTGCTACTACCCAAAAGAAACTTCAAAACTTCTTTGTTGCTGGCTCTAAAAATCCCAAAACAAAAATAAAAACCAAATGTCATCACTGTATGAAAATTAGAAATAATGCCGACTATTACAAACTTAGAAAACAGAGCAATAAATGAAAAATCAAAAGATGCAGATATTGCCATAAAATTGGACATCACTCAAATGTGTGCTGGCATAAAAATTCAACATTCAAGATAACATTAAAATGGATACCCAAAGATTTATTAAAGACCAGAAATGTAGGAGCAAAAGGAATCTGGATATCTAAGGGAATGACACAAATATAATTAAATCTCTGAAAAGTAAGAAAGGTAAAATACTTAACTCAGGCAATACACTTTAACGAACCAGACGAACTTGTCTATGAAGTTTTGCTCTACTTTCATGTTGATATGCCTTTGTTGATCTTTAAAATTGATTATCTATACTATTTTACTTATTTATTTTATCTGCATACCCAACTTAATAAATGATTAAAGGTCAAACTGCAACTTAAAGAGCTAATAACAAAGGATAAAAATTTAAACTTTGAAATCCTTTCAAAGTCTCTACTTGCATAAATTACACAAGTAAAGCACATACTCGATCATATTATGACACATGTAAACAAACGAATTGAAAGATCATTTCTTATAAACAAGAAAGAACTCATCGTTTTTCTCGTTCTTTTTATTTCCCAATTTTTGTTCAAAATTAATCTGCATCCCTTCAAATCTGAAAACCCGCTCAATTTCTAAAATCAATTTCTACTCTTACTCTCAGTAAGTTACAAAATCTTCTACAAAGAACCTATCTTATCTCTTTTAATTAAAGACAAACATATTGTACCTTAGTTTTCAATCATGGCCAGAAGAAGCTTTGATTTCGATCAAGCTACTTTCCCATGCAAGCACCATAGTAAATCATTTTATTCAGACTTTCTCTTCAAACAGGTTATTTTTGGGTAGAATCATAGATTGGGATTTCCTAGATAACATAGGGTTTCTTTATGGAGCATATATAAGATAAATTTGTCCTCATAGCCTCACCTTCTCTCTCTCTCCCCATCTTATAATAGACTAGTAAAACTGTTCTATAATAATTTAGAGGATCATGTTGGAACCACTTTAGAAAGAAAACATAGTTAAATGTTTATATGACTTATCCTTACAACTGCATGTTTAAAACCTTTCTTGGAGGAATAGAGTTAATCATAACATCCAAACTTATCTATAACATCGGTAATCTGAAATAGGTGTCCAGTGGAACTTGTGAGCCATACCTTAGAACAAATATTTTAGATGATGCCAAAATTGTGTTTAACAACAATTAGCTCACATCAATTGAAACCAAAGGTTCATCTTTACCTCCCTATAAAAGATAACTCCATAACATAGTCATCCACTATCTTAGACCTAGAACAGTCAGACACAACTCCAGAAAAGACTACTGGATTATGGCATGTCATATGAGAGACAAAAATCCCGGACTCCATTATCTAATTCCTCTGAAAATGATAGAAGTAGAAACAATAAAAAGAGGATCTCTTCCATATACTCCATTAATTTCTAAAATCATCCTCATGTTTGGAGTAGATGTCTCTAAAGAAGTAGGAATCAAACCAACCCTCAAAATTGGAGCCTATTCTCTATGTGAAATTGTAAAACTCCTAAATCATCTTGACAAAACAATTCTCAAATTTCAAATCAAATGCTTCATCAACCATTTCAACCACTGAACTCTCCATGGCAGGACGTTGAAGACATAGGCAATGAATTCTTCCAAATCCAAAATGAATTGTCTCAACTGGAAGGGAGAATCACACGGGGTGAAAGAAAATTCAATATTCCTGAGGATAAACATTTAACAAATGAATAACAATGAAATTATCTTCATATATTCTCCTAGGAAACATGTCTGAATTGTAAACTGAAATCACTTTAATTTATTTCAATTGAATATCTTGATACATTGTTATATTTGTTTGTTCATTCACTATTGTTGTGAACTTTAATTCATTTGATACCACTACTAGATGAAATTCCTCATATTATCATTTAGAAGCATGAGAGATTATTGATAAATTAAATACATTCTCACATAGCCTTGTTGTAATCTTTAGCATTATCCCTCCTTAGTTTTAGGCAAAGAAAAAAAAAGATGAAATAAATCACAAAAATTTGGATAAAAATTTTGGTAGAAAATTCCATTTCTAACTCTTCGGTATTGTTGAAAGAAATTAATATATATATATATATATATATATAACAAAGAGGAAGAAGTGTGTATGAAACTGGTTATCTTAAAGTAACCAACCGGAGAATAGGAATGGTTAACTAATGAAGAAAAAGGGCAAACTACAATTGGTAAACAAGATAAGAAGGAATAGCTAACTGGCAAGATTGGGTGGTCAACCACCAAGGGACAAGTGGTCGACCACTTGTAATAATGGTTGACCAAATGTAGACAAACGGTAGGCCGTGAACGATGAACAGTCAACTGTATGTACCTCAAATAAATAACACATAAATCTCAAACATCTTCCTAAAATCAATTCAATAAAATCATTTCAATGAAAATTTAACAAATACCACGTACGACATGACTAATTTGGACAAATGTCATACATTTAAACAAATGTAACATTAAATGTAATATTTAAAAAGTATTTAGGTGATTCAAGTGAGGTGGCATACATGCTATTCAACTCTAAGACACATGTTTAATCATAAGACATGTGTTTTGCACATAAAATTCCAAAAAACAAGTGTCCAAAAGTTTGACAAATGTAACTCAAAGAAAATTTAAGTGGCACACATGCATAATGTGTACCTCACGTGCACTTCAAGTGTCACATATAAATAAAATGAGCACACAAATGTATGTCATGCATGAATGGGGTATGAGATTATCCATCTACAAATAGATAAAACTCACTTCGTATTTTTACAATCCAAAATTCCCAATTCTCTCTAATACCCTATCTCTTAAAGTCATTCTTTGTTAATATTCTAGTGTGCCTTACTCTTTATCCATCTTCAAAAAAATTTCAATGTGAAACATAGGCAAATCATAAGGGGGAGTTGCATTCCCCTGACAATAGGTCAATGACCTTAATCTTAGGCTATTTTTACCCTATCGGACACCCTTTTTATTGATGACAAAAAGGGGGCAAGAACATTCAAAAATAGGGAGAGAAACCTTTAGAAATAGAGAGAGAAAATTTAAGGATTGATAGAAAGATAAAAATGGAAGAAAACGACTAAAAGATTGGAAAGATAATTTTTCAAATCATTAGAGGTTTTGTAATTATCAAAAAGGGAAAGATTGTTTACAAATAAGATTTTGATTATGATCAAATTAAAAGGAAATTTAAGTGGAAAAATATGTTACAGAGTTAATAAAAAATATTTGAAAATTAGGCTAAATATAATCTACGAATGGACAATCGAATGAGCCCAAATGGCCGACCGTATGCATATACAGTCAACTGTAAAGCTCAGGCGGCCCCGCATGAGCAGCGCAGCCAACTGCGTGCACTTAAGCCACATAGCATGATCAGCTGCGCACACTGCACGCCCAATCACGTGTGCCAAGTGCGTACGATCAGTCAATGTGGTCAGTCGTGCGCGTAGCATGGTAAACCGTGAGTGCACATGCACATAGGTAGTTAGTCGTCTGCACAGCGTAGTTAATTGCATACATGCGTAGTACGTAGGAGCGGCCAACCGCAAGCGCTATAAAGCGCTCAAGTGGTCAAGCACATGCACTTAAGCCACATGAGCTATAGATCGCGAGCGCACAAGTATGCTTAAGCGGGAGACCGCAAATGCCTTTGTAAACTCAAGCGACCAACCGCTTAACATAAGCAGTCAACCGCAAGTGTCTTAGCATACACGAGTAGTCAACTGCTGAACAGGAATGACCAACATAATATGCTTAGACAGCCGACCATAAATCTAAACAGCCAACCTGCCTTGTTTAGCCGACCAGTGACTCAAACGGTCAATCATCAAATCATCAAAGAAATTAAAAATGCTTCTCTAGTCAACCGAATCAAATCAAAGCTGACAAAAAACATTCCATATTCTAGAATTCAGCCAATCTCGATCGATCCTTTATTCAGAGACAATTTAAGAAAAAAATAATGTGAACATTAAAAAAATTTGTTGACTGTTTAAAAAAAAAAACTGATGATATGAATCAATCAAATTTTTGAATTCAAAGTCATCATACAGCATTGTTTTCAAAATCTCTTTTATTTGTTGAGTTAACCTTTCTGTTACAGCAAGAAGATATCAGCAAAAAGATATTTCAAATCTTCTTAAAACAGGATTTGATTGACATAAAGAATTAAACAGCTGCTTTAAGGACCATAAAGGGCAAAAGTATTAATTGAAAAGCAGCCGAAGCCATTAATCGAGGAAGATGGAGTGTATTTAATTCCAAATGTTCAAATCCACTTACCACTCAATGGCATTCTTGAAGAGAGATTTAAATACCGAAGTGATGAAGAACAGAGTGTAGAAAGAAATTAACAGAAAAAACAATTGTTGCGAGTAAAACATAATCTCATAAAACACTCTTACTCTTTCATTTAAAAACACACTGTATTAAACTCATTTTGTATTCCTTCTGTGTTTTTCATTTACTATATATTAAATTTTTCTCATTTGAGGAACAGACTCTGTAATATTCTTTGTGTTCAACTTTGTTATATCCAAAAATTGGCCTTACACTCAGTAACACTCCTGTATTCTAACAGAAGTCTGTAAATCATATGGATTCATGATTTGGATTTTGAAAGAGAAAGTATTTTGAGGAAAAATACTTGAAAGGTTTCACTTGCGCCCATAAGCAAGTGAGTTATAAAGATTTCAATTACACTCGGTAAGCAAGTATGTTGTATTATTTGAAATAAGAAAATCTAAGAGGGTTGTCTAGGAATGGATGTATATCGAATTGGAAGAACCATGGTAAAAATCTCTGTATCTGATCTTTTCCTTATTCTCAGTTTGCTTAATTTTGTTTTTTCAATTTTAATCACTCGTATATCACAAAAAGCCAGAAAATAACTATTCACCCCTCTCTAGTTATTTACAATAATTGATAATTATTATTAAGTGATATTAGTTTTTGATTATTTAGCAGAGATCAACTTCTAAATAATCTAAAAGGATAATTTCATATTATTTTTAAGATATATATTTTTCATATTATTGTAATTTATAAAAATTTAAAATTTAAAAATATAATATCAATTTTTTGAAAATAATTAATTCAAATATATACTATAAAAAAATTTGATACAAATCATATAAACCATGACTTATAAGAAAAAACAGTTTTCAACTATTAAAAAAATCAATTAATTAAATATGTACAATAACTATAATTCAAATCTTATCTTAAAAACTAGAGAGCAAAAGTAATACAAATTAAAAAATATAAAATATATAAAATAATTTTTTACTATTTAATTCTAATTGTTGTTATTAATATAAAATTAGTTGACATCATTTTTCTCGACATTGTATATTATTTCTGTACCTTAAATCCTAAATGTTAAACTATAATTTATTATTTTTAAAATAATTTGAATGTTAAATTATATTCAAAAATATGGTTTAAACTTATTTGCACATGCTTAATTTGTTTTAATTAATTTTAAATTTAATTTATTTATAATATTTTTAACTAAACTTTTAATAAAATACAAAATTTTTCAAATATAAATCAAATTTTACCGAACAAAATTTAATTATAACTATATTTATAAATTTTTATATTAAAAAAACTATATTAAATTTCAATAAAGGTGGTAACGTCATGGCAGTTAAGGCTACCTAAAGGTCCAATGTTGCTCATCAGAGTTCGCCCAAATTTGTTCTCTTTTTTAATGAAAAAATATTTTTAATATTTTTCTTAAATTATTTTAGTGGCAAGAACGAATGATTCTTGATAGAAGGAACAATTTTGTAACTTTCATAAATTTTTGTAAGAAGTTGAGGGATAAATTTGTACACGACACCAGTTGAGAATGTGATTTTTGCACTCCTTTTGATTCTTCCCCCCCCCCCCCCCTTTTCTCGAACGACCATTTATCAGAACTTACATGCTAGCCTAGAAATGTATTAGCTAATAACTTCCATTTTTGCCTAAACTGGGTTGCAGAAACCCTCAAACAAATAAATTTCTTTTCTTTTTTGAATCATCTCTCCAATTAACTTCAGTCAAACAACTAATCAACTTTCTAGAAAAACTTCTATCAAAATAGTTTTTTTTTATAAAAAAGATGTCACAAAACCTCTCCTATGTTGAGATTTGAGAGGCTAAAAGTTCGTCAAAAGCCCTAGCAAATCCAATTTTCCCGCTACAGGCTCTACAACAACGTAGGGTTTAGAGTTCACTGACCCATCTTTACCCAAAATGTAACACATCATTGATGAACCTTTAAGAAGTTTTGGTACTCCCTACCCATCTGACTTGCAGCATCAAATTAACCCCATTAAATGACTCAATCCTGCGGCTTATATCCACGGAGATGCGCACAAAAGAGCAGAGCAATAATGAGCTCAAAACAGAAGATCCACTTTCATAAAACCATCGAAGAGACGGTACAGTTTATGATGAGTACAAAAATGTAGCGCAGTAAATACGGCAGAAATGGCATACGCTACTGCACCATGCTGATAGAAGAAAATTGGTTCGAATTCGGCTTCGGATCCAGCAAAGAGCATGAGACAGCACACCAGAAAATCCCTATCTATACAGTTACTGACAGACTTCTGACGATTGAAAAAAAAAAAAAAAAACAGATGCACCATGAAATAGTAATCAATTGACTAAATAAACAAGATACATAGTGCAAATAGTACAAAGTTTGGCAACAACATTTCTGCTCTGGTGAGAATCTGTCCAACACATTTAGGACAATGCTATATAAATATGACAACAATAGTAGGAACACATACACCCACCACACTCTAACATCATAGAAATGCATCCTTCTCCAGCAGTTTCAGCACATCATGCTGGTTGTTCAACTTGGCAACATCAATGGGAGTCTTCCCATCTAAATTCTGAAGCGTACTGCAGAATTAAGACAAGAAAAGGGTAAAATATATGGTGAAGATCTTGTATTGTAGCCAAATGAAGAAAAGGAGGCTGTTGACTTACACAGCAGCACCATTCTCCAGCAGAAGAGCCACACAGTCCTTCCTACCATAGCCAGCCGCATAATGAAGAGCAGTGTTCTTATTTTTATCCAATGCGTCCACTGTAGCTCCAGCCTCGAGGAGAATCTGAGCACATTTCACCTGTAATGTCCTAAGCCCGTTAGGAACTGAAGAGTAATCAAGTAAAAGCTTAGTAGGGAAGGCAGAAATGTGCCTATAAAGAACTTTGTGATATACAAATATGACTAAGGGGCTTTTAAACCACAATGGGATATACACATTAAACAAAATTTCCCTACCAAATGGCAACTAACTACATTCCTTAACCTCCTACAAAGTGCACCTTCCAGAAGCAGATAGCAATTTGGTTTAAATACACTATTGGAACCCCCAACTCTTGTCATCCTCAAACCAATTTTTTAATGTATCCCAAGATATTACAAAACTGTGGAACTTGCACCTTTCAATAACAATTATACAGACAGATGGTACACATGGACATTTTTAGATGGATGTGTGGGAAGTGAGCAAAAGATATACTAATAGAAGATGTATATGCAAGCTCCTGGTGAGTTCCTCCTCTCGTACTTTTTCTTTCTAAGGTTTGGAAAAAAAAATAAAAAATAAAAAGGATCGGCTGATTATATAGTTTCCTTCATCCACCCAGAAAAGAAAAAGATTATTTTCATTTGACAAGTGCCTAAAAATATATGCATGTCAAATAACCAGATTACAATACCTCACTACAAGAGTTTATATTTCGTGTAATTTGTTAAGCTAAACAGATGATTCAATGCCGAAGACTACTGACAGACGGAAAATATTAAACCTATTATTTCCAACTATCATACTTCTAAATTGCACAACCCATTAGAATCCAAATGCAGTAAGCATGATAAAAATATCATTTGATGATTCCTTATGGAACTTGATTATAATTTAGGATAGTCAAATTGGTCAATTCTCTTTGTCATGTAAATTGTTTCATTTCGCAGTGCCTTGGTGCTGTTCATGAAATTATCATCTTTATTGTAAAAAAGAAAAGGATTGGCTAACGATGCAATGAAGAAATCGTGAAAATAGTTTCACAAAGTTCTGAATCAATTAAAGTTATTTGATAAGAATAGGGTTGTTTAATTAGGGCAGATTAAACATTCTGCATGTGCTGTCCTAAATTTGTGTACCTTCTTATTCTGCTGTAATCCTCCAGAAAATAATATAAAATAGCGAAGGGAGTCAAAAGAATTAGGTTATGGCTTGACAAACGCTCGCTACCTCCTTGTCTATTCATCCCCCTGATTGTTCTGAAGCGCATCAGTGGGCATTATGTAGAATTACCGCATAAGTGCATACATACAAAGTTTAATATCATTTTTTCCCCTTATCTAGAAGCTGAATCCGATAGTTCTGGGCCAACTCTACATATATATGAACATCACTTTTCTTCGATTGATCCAACGTGCCTCTCACAAGAAAGAAACCTTGTTTGACATGCTCATAACTAACTCTAAACATAGAGTTAATTATGAGCAGCTATTTAACAAACAACAGAGCCAGCCACTTAACAACGGAGGGGGCTGAAGCCATAAAAGTCCTGCTCTCACGAGTAATTATTTAGAAGCAGGTCAACGGAATTGCTTGAAAAAAAATGCCACAAGAGTGTTTATATACAAAATTAAACCCGGTAGTGTTGGACTAACTTCATATATATGCACATCACTTTTCTTCCATCTATATAATCCGGGTTCACCACTCACACATGGAATTCCAACAATTACTCCATAATTTTCCTTGATGTCGGGGCTGATCAGTTGATTTAGATCTAGGTTTTCCCTGCCTCTCTTTTCTCTAGCAGGGTGCAACCCAGAACCGGCTGCAAGTTGATGAAGTGAGGCATCCAACCAAGTATCTTTCAAAGTGGGTGATAGTTCTTGTATTCGCTTTCACAAGGATTCCTGGATTGAAGACTCTTAGTTTAGGTGCATTCAAACCATAGGCGAAAGTAAACCAAGACTGACGAACACCTCTAACTTGAAAGAGGATAGAGAGGGAAAAGAATTAATGAATGCTACCAAGAGAGTGCAAGGTTGTGACATCCCAAGTAATAAGGATCTTTCTCAAAGAACCCTAGAGGGAAAACACTCCCAACCTTAAACCTAAAATCCCAAATAGAGTTGACAAGATTAGCGTCCACCTCTTCTAACTTAGATTCTTTGATTAAGACAATTTTAAGAATGGCTCCTTTAACCTTTCTCTTTTGCCCTCTTATCACCTAATCTCTGATATTTTTACAAAGAACCCTCATTTGACACTTCACAGTCCCCTTTCCACAATCTAGAATCCCAACTCTCCCTCAGAGCTTTCTAGGTCTCTTCATCTTAGTTATAAAAACCAATGAAAACGAGTATAGGGGCAACACTAGGCCCAAATAACCTCATAAGAATTGATAGTTCTGGCCTATCCATCTCACCATCTAAGGCAATAACCATGAGTGGGATACCCATAAAACTCAACTATGTAACTACCATTGAATCCTTCATTTTCAAACTCATAACCACCCACAACACCCACTATCAAAGGCCCATGCCGCAACTGACCCTCAGTATTTGGAAGCACTTGTATATAATAAGGATGCTGGCTGGATGCATCTTGTGGTCTTCTTTGTAATAACTGAAGCACCTCCCCCCTGATTCCACAATTAAGGCTACAACAAAGCTAGCGCTTTACAAATCATCCTTCCTCTAAGATAAAAGAAAAAAAAAATTGTTTTGATCTCATAAATGACTTTAAAGATTGGTACATTGCCTCTGCAATGGTCGAAGCCCCAGCATAAATTTTACCTCGGGCTTCAAAGACCATTAATGGCTTATTCTTATCTCCTTTTGTCGTCAAAGATCTATTTTTCAGTCATTTCTTTCATGGGTCAACAAAACCTTCTCATATTGTGCCTTACCCCATGGATTGTAACCCAACCTATGGATTGTAACCTTTTGTCACAGTGGTAGAAAATCTCACCCAATAAACGTAACGAGACCCATAAGCTCTCGGACTCACTTTCAGAGCAAGAACTACATTCAACCCCTTACCATCCATCTTCGATTTCAAGTGTCACCCTCATCTTTGGTATTAATTAAATCCCTTGCTTCTAGCCACCGAATCTGACGTAAACTTGGTCACTTTCCTTACTCTACCTAGCTTTAGCCCCCCCCCCCAAAAAAAAAAAAACCTTGTTTGCCTAAGTTTCCTTCGCCATGAATCTACTTTTCTCTGCCACACCAACCCTTCACCGTGTCAACCCAAGATTCCAGTTGCCACCCACTGTGGTCTGCCTGTTGTTTTGAAGAAGTGGGAACCTCCTCTCCCTTTGGAATGCCTCTTTTCTCTTAACTTCTACAACTTTAATCTCACCATGGACATCTTACAAAAGCTTTCAGCTGTTCCTCCCGGCACAATGTCCTTGAGTTTGTGACACAGGTCGTAGCAACCTTGGTACCCATCACCACAAGGCAAACTGATTTTATCATCCACAATAGTAACATGTGATTTCAAAGAATGGACCACGATCATTGCTGCATCTACTCACCCAAATGAGTCAACCCCTTTTTTTTTGGAATGCCTCTCCTGAGACTGAGTTCCCAAGTTGCCTAAGATCTTATCCAACAAATCAACCAACCACCGGGTGCAAATCAGGCCAAAAGAAATCAAACCAAGACATCTATCGCTCTTATTCTCGACCAATTGGCAAAAGTAAATCGTTTTACCAATAATACGAACCTCATACAGCTTTCATTCAACTTGAAACATATGCATCAAATCACAATCAAAGACCAAATCTTAAAAAAAAATAATAAAAAAGAAACAAAAAGAACAAAAGGGTGCAACGGAGTTGCTGGAATTATAGACTCCGATCAGGGTTGTGAGATTAGAGTAGTGGATGAAATTCATAAATGTTCGTCCAAAGCACATCTAAGAGGTATTACTTTGACTCTTAGTAACTTGGCCACTCATAAATGCCAGTCCTGCTCCCCCTTTACTATCACTGGATAAGGCCTATGGATCCTAGATCATGGATTAAGAGGAGTACATGAAATTTATTATGTAGGTTGTTGACTCACCTTTCAAAGAGTTCCTTTGCTCCTATATTGATATTACATATTTATATATGTATACATATTGTTAACTCACCTTTCAAAGTGTTCATTGGCTCGTATAGTGATATTATATTTTTATATATATCCATATACACAGAAACACACTATATTAAACTAGTGATTTTCATGCCTACTCTACTTCCAACTTTTGTTCATTAACTAGGGTAACAACTGAAGATGTTGTTTTTACATGAAGTGAATTCAGATGCAATTTTGCTTTACATGCAATTGATATTACTATTGTCTTGCTGGCTTGCATATGTGTATTAAGACAATACACCCTTGGAAATCTTGCATGCACAAAAGCTACATAAAGAATAACTCTACAAAGGATATTCTACCCAAAGGATCTGTCAGTTGAACATCCCACAGTCCATGTGTCCTAAATATAGTCACATCAAATATAAAAATAGAGGAAAAAGATGAGAACTATGAAGTTTCGTTAATGAATATTGAATCTTGGGGCATATAGCGTATGCTGTTCCAGGTGGTAAATTATACACCAAAAGAAATCAGCATGTCCTTGGAAGAAAAGCCATAGCCATTTAATACCTTAACCCAGGTATCTTTTACATGGAATCTATCCAAGTGCTACCTCAACCATGCACCATGACCCAATTATGAAGGTTGGATGTTAACCAGGTAAATCATGTAAGAAGATATCATTAGGTTGGCTGTAAACCGGGTCAAGCATGTAAGACTAAGATATCATTAATCTTACTAATGCCCATGATTAAAAAATTGTAAAGAAAACAATTAAAGGAAAGGAAAGTTGGTGTTTAGGAAATTCATACCTCGCCATATCCACAAGCAAAATGCAATGCTGTTCTTCCCTCTGAATCCTCTTCATCTTTGTTAGCCCCTGAAGCTAGTGCATTCTTTAAACCCTATATAACAAAATACAATTAAGAAGTTCCCTATAAATGTGCAAATCAACTCTTAAATTCAGCTGTTATATACCTAGGCTTTGCTCTGGGTACTTCTAAGAGAGTGCAAAAGCCACAAAAGTAAAGAAACAAGAGGCACTGGTACTAGTTCTAGGCCCGTAAAGTACGTGGCTTTTGGTAAATGAATAATAGAACTTGCCATCATACTATGCGCGTGGAAATACATGAGCAATTTGCCCTCATACACAGTCGAATCTCCAACCATTGTTGGGTTTGAGGACGGTCAAATCCATCTAGAGATGTCTTTGTGGTTTGACCAACAGCCTCCATGTCATCATTGATGCAAAATTCAGTAGTATGAACTTCAAAGACTCCATATTGGATATGCATTAGAATCTAAAAACTCAAAAAGGAAAGAACATAGAATAAGAAAATCACCGGTTATACAACAAATAAGTTTCTTACAACAAGACCCAATTACAATCAAAATCTTAAATGGCTCCAACTAAGCTAATTAAGTAAAATTTTTGGCAACTAAAGTGAGGGTTTTTTTGTGTAGGAAATATAGGATTTTGCAAATATAAATCAAAATTTTCTGTAAAAAGATTTATAAAATCATAATATCGATGATTTCTTTTTTTTTTTTTTTTTTGCCTTGAAAAGTCCAACAAATCTTAGTTGAGCCTAACCACGGCTTTCGCAAATAGGACCTAGAAGAAAATAGTGAAAAACTTAAGTTGGCAACTTCTTTATAAAGCATTCTAAATCACATCTTCCCTTAGCCTAAACTAACAAAATGAATATAAAAACTAGGTCAAGCTCCCAAAGACAGAGTTCTGAGTGCATATTATTTGCCCATCAGCTATTTATGTGCAACATCTATTCATCCACTACACGACCGTGAGCACCAACTATTGAGAATCTGAGAGGCTAAGTCAAAGATGGCCTTATTTAAACAGCAACAGAAAATAAGAATTCCACCATCAACTGCATTCTTCTCCTATGGTCAATAAATTAGGATCTAATTTTCTAAAGCACCTCTAGTTGACAAGTTTAAGGTTTAGGGTTTATTCCCAATGGAATGTTAATGTCATATACACTCACAAGCGCAACAGTTCTGTCAAGTTCCAAAGATCCTTATCAATAAAATCTAGATATAGCTTACTCAATGACAAATTAAAATTCTTTACCACCAATCACACATCAAAGTGCGGAGACTCACATTAAGGTATCTTCCTTTTCCCAACAATTGACAAGATGGCTAGCATTTTAATCGTACGAAACCAATAATTGGATCAATTTTTCAGAAAAAACAATACTGAATGATTTTGGACATAATTGTCAGTTGTATCCTTGTCCATTAGTCTCATAGGATCATGTCAATATTTTTTCAATTGTGATTATTTCCTTTGGAAACTTCCAAAGCCACCTCCTGCATTTTCTTCATATGGTGAAACTGTTAATCAACTCTTTCGTGAAAGACTCTTATGGAATTCCTAAACCCCGACAGTTATAGTAAACGTACCAGAGACGAGAGACTTCAACCAATTTCAATTTTAGCTTGGTCAACATTCCCAAGTACAGCATAATAAAAAAGTCAAGCTAGGAGGTTCTTGCCTATGTAGGTATCTAATAAAGAAGTGATCGCTTATAATCCTATCACACTTTTGGTGTAATTGGGCACTAAAGTATAGAAACCTTAAAGGTAGAAGCGTCTATGTTTAACTGCTCTAAAACACCAAGGCTTCAGAGCTATGGATTGAAACAATTAGACAAGGCTGTACTTCGCTCTAAGACACAGTGAACCACCTCACAGACCATGTATTTTGATCCCTGAAGATGCCACCACAAAAAGCAAACCTACAAAACTTAGCTCAGGAATTCCTGAATCGAAAAGTTTCCACTAACAGTTGGTTGATGATTACAATGAATTAGTTCTTTAGATTGTTCTCCGCCAAGTACACATGGCAGAGGATCTGTTTTTTGTGTTAGGAATAAGAACGAAGGAGTGCAGTACACTAGTCTGACCGCTGTCACTAGGCTGCAGATTAATCAATCTACCTCCACATCACCACTATGAATAGGACCCATGGAGTGCAGTACATTAATTTGACCATTATCAATTTGCAGCAGATTAGTCAATCTACCTCGACATCACCAACACTAGCAGTGTGGTGAACAATTGACTCATCCTTGTCATCAAAACCTTCAGCATCATCTGGTCCAGAATATTCAGCAGAGTTTGGTGCTTCTCCTGAAACAGCAAAGCCCATAGCTTCACCTAGTTTTTGCATAACCTCTTTATCATTCCAGTACCTAACAATGGCCATGCATTGAATGAGAAGATAAGATACGTTATATTTACAAGCTCAAATATGTCCAATATCTAACATCAGTAACCTCATCATGGCTGCAGGTCCGCCTGCCTCAATCTCATCTAAAATAGGTTTCAAAGATGGATCTTCTTTGATGCGTGCCATGCGTTCCTCAAGCTGGTCTCTATGTGATGATGGATTAGTCAAGTTCTCAAACATGCTTGACATGGATGGATCCTGAAAGAAAGCTATGACTAAGATTTTTACATGATAGATTATAATTACTAAAGACTTGGTCGATCTTCACACAATAGATTATAATTACTAAGGACTTGGTCAAGCCAACCAAGGTTCACAAGTACCTGCATTAATGCATTACCAAGGCGCTCAGCCATTGTCATAAACTGGGGATTTTGCATGACCTGTTGCATGGTGGATAAATACTGTTGCGAATCAAAATGAGGGATGCCATCTTCAGCAGGTGCCCCATGAAATGTTTTCTGAAGCTGCTCTGCCATCTGATTGAATGCAGGATCCTTGGCTATCTGCTCAGCCAGTTCTTTTATGCTTGGGTCCTACAAAAATTGCACCATTAACATTTTTAATCAAATAAACAAAAGATACCAGAATTACAAACTACATGCATCATGTTACCACCTACTGGAAGGGAGCTTTTATTATTATTTTTTTTTCCCTTGTGTGTATTGAGTGCATAAACATGGCACAAAAAATCAAAGTTCGAGGAACAAAAATTCCTCCAATATCCAATTAAAAATTGAGTTTCCTTTCCAATAAGTGGCCAAGCAAGTGCATATGGCTCATGCCACTGTGGGGTTTGAAGAGGATTGGGCAAAAGCAGCCAAAAACCATGACTAATTTTCTGATTTTTATCCATGACCTCGAAATGGAAATCAAGCAACATTATCATGCCTGCTGTAAAATAAAATAGAATGACGAGGAGGCATGTCAAGCATGTGAATACAATCATAAGCTTCCAAAACTATTTGCAGTGTGGGCAACAGCTAATGCAGTCCACATGGTAGGAGGATTAACTCCTGGTGACAACAAAGGATGGGAGGACAACCATCGAAGGGATAGCCCCTCTGCTACCAAGCAGACTTTTGCTTAAGCAGCATAAAAAAGATGCCAACATGAACAAATTTTTCCATAGCCATCCCGCATGCTTCCATTTAATACGACAAGGCTTCTACATAAGCCATGAAATGGGAATCTTAGTAGGAAAGGAGTAGGCCATTTAAGCACCTGAATCAGGCTGGGAAAAGGTTCAAATAGCCAAGGATTGGCACATTGAAGAAGATAAAGGAAACTCCACTCTAGATCCTTTATATCTTATGGCACTTGCCCCAGGAAGAGAACTTGATAAACAATAACTTGTCATGAATGACCTACAACTAAGAGATCGTGCCCAATCAGCAATCATGTACACCAGAGTATGAGATGACCTCTGTTCTAATAAGGAATTTCTTGTCCATGGGTCTTCGAATATTTTTAAAGATGCAAAACCGAGTCCCAATGATCCGACGTAGAAACTGACTCAAAACACTTTTGCCAAATGCAATACCAGAGTAAGATGATAAAGCTGACCAAGAAAACATCAATATGCTTCCAGTTAGCAAAAGGCTCTCTGCATTTAGCATAAGGCAAAAATTAGTATTCATGGGACTCTGCCAGCTTATTGCTGAGGATGTCAGCCTCATTAAGCATAATGTAGATACGTACCCTACTTTGATCTTGAAATTGCAAAACACCTAAGAAGAGACACAAACGACACAAGTCCTTGGTCTATGCAAATGTTATTTTAAACTGTTGCCCTCAAAATCATCTCATATAGTAGCAATGTCATCATCACATACCCCAATCAGGAATGTCTACAGAAATATGAATAATGCTCACCCCCATCCCAATTTTGCCAATACAAAGGCACTCTCCCAGTAAATTAATCAAACTATGCCCTCCAAGATTGTTTTAGTCTATATAAGGACTTCTTAAGTCCACATAGGAATGGATGTACATGTTATTTTAAAATGAAATGCCCTCAATTATTATCTCATCAAATAAAGATCCTGCCAACATACAAACCAATCAGGAATGCCTATGGAAGAGTGAAAAATCCTTGCATGCACCAATCTTAGGATTGTTGCAGTAAATTATCTTGGCCATAGATGTAACAGTAAATGAAACTACAAATCTAAGTGCAACCTTCGTCATTAAAATAACTGAGCGCATGTCAAAGGTGTAACTGTAATCCAAACCATAATTCTAAGTGCAGCCTGTTGTCGACAAATGAACCACAAACATGCCAATGGAACATTCAGACTCGTAAACACCCACCCACCCTTTGACATCCTACTTTAAAACTTAACCAACAGGGAGGATAACCAATTCCCATTTGACAATAAAGATCTCACTCAAAGAGTGAGATTGGAAAAGAGACATGAAAAAGCAGCATGATACAGACAAACTAAGAAGTGACAGTGTATATGACAAGAGCATTGATCTCTCTCTCTCTCTCTCTCTCTCTCTCCCTCCCTCCCTCCCTCCCTCCCTCCCTCTCTCTCTTTTTATGAGTATTCAAGAGAAAAAGTATTCGATGCACCAAGGAGACAGCTTTCCTTATCCAAGTTAGAGATAATGGATAAAATACAAAAAACCAAAAAATACAAAGGGAAGATAGTGGAAAGACTATGGTAAACAAGAAGGAATGCAAGATTTAATCTTGCAAAGGCAGGCAGTTAATAAGATAACATTTGTTAGAGCAGCATTAGACTAGTAAATTGAAGGAAGATGCATATCTAACAATAAAACACGTGCAGCATTAATGGTATGTTACTTTTTCTATGTTCAAAAGATCTGACACTTTGACGAACAAGTAATGACCAACGCAACTCCAAACCTACAAGCATGTTGCCAACACTGAATGTACCACTGATCTTAGGCAATTGATTCAAGTGCCTCAGAGCATATATTTGCTCACTGAACCCTTTTTTATCTTAGGATGATCACAACCTACCCCACAAGAGTTAGCGTGACCTCAAAAGGCACCCATCTCACACCCTTGCCACAAAATCATAATAGCTTGAGCAAAAAGAGTGAGTAGTCATCCAGCGTGGGAATGTGAAGTATTCAATGGCACATAAAACACATTCATGAGCTTCTTGAAAAGCAGGAAGACCTTATCAGCTGAGGATCAATGCACGAATTGGCTCATGTGCAGAGGCAAGCAACCAAGAATACAAATAGCACAAGTTGTTTCTTTTGCTCTATGCATCTCCAGATCTAGTTTAGAAGGTTGTAATTTTAGAAGATCCTCAAGAATATTACTCAATCTGCATTGGGGTCATCCATTCATGTGGAAACAGCGGGAGAAACCATTAGTCTGGAGTGTTTGAGCAGCATCCTAAACTGGCTTGCAAATCCAATATGAGCAAAAAATGGAAAGAATGGAGAGGTCAATCCACTGCAATAGTCAACCATGGATAGAGAATGTGCACCTCCAACATATATAATCAGTTGAGGTCTGCTATGAAAAATCATTAGTGAGATGGTTTACAGCACTGTCTGAGAAACCCGAACATTTGTACCAATAGTTGGCTGAGGTAAGATGGGAGTGATGATAGTGTTGTTTCCACCAAGATTGGTTATTGGATGCATAGTAGTTGTGAGAAGATATCTTCCATTGTAGAGGAAGCCCTAAACATCTACATAATAACGGTAAGAGTAGAGTTACTCAAGACGTATTAAGGTGAGCTACGGTTTGATAATGGGAGCCGGAATGCAACACGCCTATATTGTTTTGGCAGATAGAGGGATAGCGTTTGAGAATGGAAGCTTGAATGATACATGGGATATTGGATTGGCGGGTAGGTTTGTGAATAGGTGGAGTACTGTGTTGGATTGGCGTCTATGGTTAGGGGTCATGGAGTAATGCACACAATATCTCAAATCCGATACCATGTAAATGATGAGAAAATCCCTTTATCTTCATCAATTTCAATAATATCTAGCCAATGCGTACAAATAGAAACAAGTTTTCCAACCAATGTGACAAGAAATGCATATACTTGCATGTGCTCTCGAAACTAATCAGAAGGAATGGGCGGGCAAAAACTAATACGAATGTCAAGCAAAAAATTCATATTTAACAAAATTTTATATAAACTTGCCTAGACACCCTATTTATATTTTTTAGGGTAAAAGCAATTGAATGAACAATAATTAATCCCGGCCATTATACTGTATATGGCCAAAAACCCATGACATTAAACACATGAAAATGCGAGCATAATAGGAAATGAAACGGATAATGGTACATTAAGAAGGCCAGTCATGGCTGAGAAATCAAAAGGATTTGGTGGAAATCCAGATTGTGCATCAGGAATTCCCCTTCTCTGTCCAGAATGGTGCTCCATGGCAGATGCTTCGTTGGAAATTTTGCTCTCAGCTGGCCCCTTTTCTTCACCTGAAATATATTATAAAACCAAAGCTAAAATGAAGCCATGCAAATTTATGTAAGAATAACAGAATATCTTTTTGTGCAGGGAATTGAGATAGCTTGGTGAATGAGAAGCATACAAATCCAGACACAAGAATAACAAAGATTGCATAACACAAAATACCTTCCAATTGCTAAAATTAAACTGAAGAAAGTAGGAAGAATGACAAATGTGTTTTGCAGTAGAAAGATTGCATTAGAAAGAGTGTTGGCCCTTCCCCTAGATACATGTGCAAGTGGTAATGATTCTAGATTGTGATGGTGTGGCAATAGTTGAGCATCTGACAAATTGTCATGGATTAAATATATTCTAATGTCAAAGAGAGTAATGATAAATCATTTGATTTTCCTGGTAAATGCATGAATCACTTCACTAAAACACACATGTGAACACCTAATTCCTTAAGGTTTTAGGCGTATAGATATTCTAATGTGAAAGAGAGCCAATTTTTTGTCAGGTTTGATCATTAAGATTTAAAGGCCAGGAATTTCAAAATTTCATTGAAATTTTCATTCGATCTTCACAAACAGTGTGATAAGGTTTGTGTTGCATCATATCTGCTAATAGTGCTCCTTCTCTTTGGCCTTTCAGAAAGGCCCCTTACTTGCAAATTGAGAAGGGCAAAATTGTTCCACTTTTATCTGATGTCACCAAAGGACGGAACTGACGAGTTGAAGAATGAAATTCACAATCATTTCGTGCTTTTAAAGTACAGAATTTCCAATTTCCAAGCCTTGTCTGTCACAATGATGCTAAGCGAATTCAACTATGACTATCGGCATGAAAAGATGGCAGCTACTACCTCGAAGCTTAGTTTCATCAGAGATCACTATGCAGGAAAGGTTGGGGAGACTGCGCAAACTCACATAGGAATTACACAAGCGACTAGACTTACCCGCGGTGCAAGATGATGGAGCATCCTTCAACGAATTTGAGGCCATGAAAACGCCTGTCAAAATTCTAAAAGTTTGCAAAAGACAAGCTTAGCTGGTGCGAAACAGATCACAAATTAATCCCTAATAAAACGTGGAGATATAATTACACAAGAAAACCTAATTCTCAACGATACTCACCGACTCCCTGTTGTAGAAGGAAACTCAAATCGCCCTCGACCGTAACGCCTGGCTTGGATTCAGACCTCAATCGCAACAGCAGAAGGTAACGAAAGCCAGACCTTCAGGGGGCCAAAACAATTTCCTCCCCACGAAATGAAGGGCTTGTTCAGATAAGTGAAAGAAACAAAGTGCAGCTAATTTACCGGCCAAAATAAATAAATAAACAGGTATATCTTATTTCCCCACTCTTCCTCTGTCTTTTCCTCCCTCTAATTATTATTATTTTTTAACAGCTTTAGATACATTTTTTCAATATAAAAAATATATATATCAAAAAAAAAATATCTAAACACAGATACAAAAATATATATTAAAGTATTTGAGAAATTAACAGACCGGTATGAATGACTCATACAAAATGATCTAAATTTTCATTTCAACTGATTATAAGATTACACTAACAAATATCGCAATGGCTAACAGTGATAACTATCGCTCACCAATTTTTCTCTTGTTTTTTGCTATCCATATATAATAAGTACAAGCTTTGAAAAAATATTTGAAAACTCTATTCCGTTTAAGTAGATGTCTAACTGGGGATAGCAGGATCTCTCGAATGCCTGACGAAGATATAGGAAAGTTCATAGGTATATAGTTCGTTATGGTTAATCTTCAAATCTCCCTCGAGAAAAAGTATCAAAAGAAAAAGTGAATAAGGGTCTCTCTCTGATTTGCACAACATGTTGACGAGCTCAAAAGCCCACCTGAACATGAAATCACTCGTCTAAATTTGCTCCATGAAGACTATATACCTGGTGAAAGCAAATAGAGGGATCGTTCCTAGAAACCATACCAGATCTACCCATGGAACATGATGCTGAGAACATCTAAGGTGCCTCTAATATGACATAATAAAAAAGTCTTTACTAGACCTGATCATCCACATAAGCCGAGACAACCTCCCAAATACGAACAAATAATGCCCTAAACAGTCTCGAAGTCTGCTACTCAATTACTCGAACATTTTTTGTCCCAAAAGCGTTTGAAAATACATCTCGAACAAAGCACCTAACAGTAAAACCTGACCTCTCTATATTATGTATCCCAAAGACCTCTATCGAGGGGTATACGAGCGACCAATCGTCATATTAGAATGATATATGGCTACTATCAACTATCTTCCATGCCACTAGGTCATGAACCAGGTGTTGTAAAGAAAAAAGGGTTTGGGATTTGGGAGTCGAGTTTAGGGTTTGGGATTTGAGGTTTAGGGTTTAAGATTTAAAGTTTAGGATTTTGGATTTCGGGTTTAGCGTTTAGAGTTTAGTATTTAGTTAGATTTTAGGGTTTAGGATTAGAGTTTAGGGTGGATTTAGGGTTTAAAGTTTAGGATTTAGCGTTAGGGTTTAGATTTAGGGTTTGGGTTTGAGTTTAGGGTTAGAGTTTAGGGTTTAGAATTTAGGGTTTAGGGTTAGGGATTAAGGTTTAGCATTTAGGATTTAAGATTTAAGGTTAGAGTTTAAGATTTAGGGTTTAGAGTTTAAAGTTAAGGGTGTAGTGTAGGGTTAGGGTTTATAGTTTAGGTTTTAGGGTATAAGGTTCAAAATTTAGGGTTTTGGGTTTAGGTTTATATATATACATATATATATATATAAAGAATATATATCATAAAAAATGAAAGAATGCATAGGTATCAGGATATGCCCTGGATACCTAAAGGATCAATAGGCCGACATGGCCAAACAAACAAATAAACTAAGTCCTAGTCTCTATTGACGGTAGGACTCCACTGATAAAAGCCGCAAAGATACGCGTCGATAATTGATGCTTGCCTATCTCTCTTTTATTCCACTTTAGGGGGTACCCCGCTGGGGAAAGCAGGATCCCACGAATGTCAGACCAAAAGATGGAAAAATTACTAGGAACATGCTGAGTCATTGTCAATCGCCATATCTCTTTCAAGAATGGACAACAAAAAAATTTGTAATCAAGGGTCTTTCTTTGACTAGAACATAGATGACAAGCCACAAAATAAAAGTCGAAAAAGTCAAAAGTCTAAGTCTGAATAAGTGGTCACTCATCTGCAACCGCTTCATAAAGACAAGCCACAAAATAATAGCAAATTGAGGAATCACTTCTGGAAACAAAACCAAATCAGTCCATGAAACATGGTCATACGAACATCTGAAATGCCTCCACACTGAAGCAATAGAGAACTCCCCACTAGGCGTGATCGTTCACACAATCCTATCATGACCAACGGAAAGAAGATCAGATTTCGAGATACACTCTCGGATATTATCAAAAAAGGCTCGCATCGATCTTGAAATCTGCTGCCTCTGAACATACTCCAACAAATGGGTGCTGGAAAAGATGTCATGTACAGTTCAAGTATCAATAAAGCTTAACCTATCCATAGTATGTCTTCCTAGGGTCTCTATCAAAGGACCTATAGACAACTAAATGTCATACCAGAAAGAAATGTGACTGCCATCATCCATCTTCCAAACCACAAGCTCCCAAACTAAGTGCTGAAGAGATAAGAGTTTCCTCCAAATCCATGAGCACTTATTTGGAACCCGAACGTACTAGAAGCTACGATTTCGCATAAGGTGAGTCCACACCCATCTAGTCCACACATTATCCCTGGGTTCTGAAAGCAGATGCTAGATATGCTTGAGCTGGATTGTCTTATTATAATCTGTTACTCTTTTCAACCCTAACCCCCTCCTTCCTAGTGCGACATACAAGAGACAAGGCTACTTGGCTCTATGGTTGTCTAAAGATGGACCAGACCATAAAAATCAAGACATAATTAGCTTAAGCTCCTTGCAACCTGCCTTCGGAAGGAGAAACATCGAAAACAAATATGTTTGAATTGAAAAAAGTATAAAACTAATCAACTATAACCTTCCAGCATAGGATAAATGATGACTCATCCGATGCTGAATCCGGACTGTCATCCTCTGGACAAGCTGAACATACTATGTTGCCGAGAGTTTAGTCGACAAAAAAGGAACTCCCAACTATCTGACCGAAAGGTGACCTTGTCGGAACCCCGACATCCTCAAAATATCCTCCCACACCCTTTACTCAACCACCTCAAAGAAGATCTCAGACTTTTGAGGTTCATCCATAACCCAGAGAGAGACCTAAACTGAGCAAAAACATCCAAAATACACTATATAGAGACAAGACTACCCCAAGAAAATATTATCAAATCATCTGTAAAGCATAAGGGGGAAAGACCAACCTCCTGACATCTTTAGTGATACTCAAATAATGACCCCAAAGTGAATCAGTGCATCATGCCCAAAAGACCTCCATAACTATCATGAAAAGCCTAGATGACAAAGGATCACCCTGCCGGAGTTCTCTTGAGCTCTGGAAGAAATCCGTCAACTCTAGTTTAGGGTTTAGCGTTTAGCGTTCAAGCATCATTAATTTGGACAAATGTCATGCATCAAAACAAATATAACATTAAATGTAATACTTAAAAAGGATTTAGGTGATAAGTGAGGTGACATATATGCTATTCAACTCTAAAGCACATGTTTAATCCTAAGATATGTTTTTTGCAAATAAAATTCCCAAAAACAAGTGTCCAAAAGCTGAACAAATGTATCTCAAAGAAAATTTAAGTGGCACACATACATAATGTGTACCGCACATGCACTTCAAGTGTCACATATGCATAAAATGAGCATACAAATGTTTGTCATGCGTGAATGGGGTATGAAAATATCCATCTATAAATAGGTATAACTCACTTCCTATTTTAACAACCCAAAAATCTCAATTCTCTCTCATCCGCTATCTCCTAAAGTCGTTCTCTATTAATATTCAAGTGTGCTTTACTCTTTACCCATCTTAAAAAAATTTTCAATATGGCACATAAGCAAATCATAAGGGGGAGCTTCATTCCCCTAACAATAGGTTAATAATCTCAATCTTCAGTTATTGTTTGCCCTCTTGGTTTTAAATCGGCCTCCCTTTGTATTGATGACAAAAAGGGAGAGAAAAACATTTAGAAATAGGGAGAGAAACCTTCAAAAATAGACAGAGAAAATTTAAAGATTGATAGAAAGATAAAAAGAGGAGAAAATTGGAAAGATAATTTTCAATTTATTAGAGGTTTTGTCATCATAAAAAATGGGAGGTGATTGTTGACAAATTAAAAGGAAATTTAAGTGGGAAAATACATTATAGAGTTAATGAAAAATATTTTGAAAATTGGGTTAAGCATAATCTACGAGCAGACAACTGAATGAGCCCAAATGGCTGACCATATGCATTTGTGGTCAACTGAAAAGCTCATGCAGCCAACTGCATGAGCAACTCGACCAACTGTGTGCACTTAAGGCACACAGCATGGTTAGCTGCGCATATTGCATGGCTGACCACTGTGCCAGGTGCAAACAGGCGATCAACGTAGTCGGCCGTGCGTGTAGCACGGTTGACCGCGTGCACACATGTACATGGGCAGTTAGCCGCCCGCATAGTGCGGTTAATCGCACATATGTGCAGTGTGTAGGAGCGGCCAGTCATGAGCGCTATAAAGTGCTCAAGTGGCCAACCGCATGCGCTTAAGCCACATGAGCTATAGACCGCGAGCTGCGTGGTAGATTGCAAGCGCACAAGTATGCTCAAGTGGGAGACCGTGAATGCCTTTTGTAAAATCAAGTGGTCAACCGCTTAACATTAGCAGTCAAGCACAGGGTCTTAGCATGCATGAACAATCAACCGTTGAACATGAGCAACCAACATAATATTCTTAAATAACCAACCATAAATCTAAATGGCAAACCTACTTTACTTGTTCAGTCGACCGGTGACTCAAATGGTCAACCACCAAATCATCCAAGAAACCAAAATTGATTCTCTGGTCGACCGAATTAAATCAAAGCTGACCGAAACATTCCATGTTCCAGAATCCAGTCAATCTTGATCAATCATTTATTCAAAGACAATTTAAAAAAAAAAACAACGTAAACATTAAAAATATTTATTGACTATTTAAAAAACCGATGACATAGACCAATCAAAATTTTGAATTCAAAGTCATCATGCTGCGTTGTTTTTAAAATCTTTTTTGTTTGTCAAGTTAACATTCCTGTTATAGCAAAAAGACACTTCAAATCTTCTTAAAATAAGATTTGCTTGACAGAAAGAATTAAACAGCTGCTTTAAGAACGATAACGGGCAAATTTATTAATTGAAAAGCAGCCAGAGTCATTAATTGAGGAAGGTGGAGTACATTTAATTCCAAATGTTTAAATCCACATACCACTCAATGGTATTCTTGAAGAGAGCTTTAAATGTTGAAGTGATGAAGAATAGAGTGTTGAAAGAAATTAAGAGAAAGAACAATTATTGCGAGTAAAACACAATCTCATAAAACACTCTTACTCTGTCATTCAAGAATACTCTGCATTAAACTCGCACTGTATTCTTTTTGTGTGTTTTTCATTTACTATACATTAAATTCTTCTCATTCGAGGAACAGACTTTATAATATTCTTTGTGCGCAACTTTATTACATCCGAAAATTAACCTTACACTCGGTAACACTTCTGTATTCTAACAGAAGTTTGTAAATCGTATGGATTCACGATTTGGGTTTTGAAAGAGAAAGTATTTCGGGAAGAAATATTTGAAAGGTTTCAGTTGCACTTATAAGCAAGTGGGTTGTAAAGATTTCAATTGCATTCGGTAAGCAAATAGGTTGTACTATTCAAAATAACAATGAAAATTTAGAAGAGTTGTCTGGGAGTGGACGTACACTAAATTGGTAGAACTACCATAAAAATCTTTGTATCTGTTGTTTTCCTTACTCTCAGTTTGCTTAATTTTGTTTCTTCAATTTTAATCACTTGTAAATCACAAAAAAGCCAAAAAATAACTACTCACCAATCTATAGTTGTTTTACAATAACTGATAATCATTATTAATTGATATTAGTTTTTGATTATTTAGCTGATATCAACTTCTAAAAAATCTAAAAGGATAATTTCATATTATTTTTAAGATATATATTTTTCATATTATTGTTATTTATTAAAGTATAAAATTTATAAATATAATATCAATTTTTTAAAAATAATTAACTCAAATATATACTATAAAAAAATTTTATACAAATCATATAAACCTTGACTTATAAGAGAAAACAGTTTTCAACTATTAAAAAAAATCTAAAAAGAGTTTTTGATATCAGTGGTTTTTCTTGTCTTTTCTATCATTTTTCTCCGTCATTTCTTTTTCCTCCAAACTTCTCCCTTTCTCTACTATGGTTGTGTCATTTTTTCCGACATTGTATATTGTTTTTATACCTTAAATTCTAAACGCATGTTAAATTATATTTAAAAATGTGGTTTAAACTTATTTGCATGTACTTTAATTTATTTAAAATTTAATTAAATTTATTTATAATATTTTTAACTAAGCTTGTAATAGAATATAAAATTTTACAAATATAAATCAAATTTCACTGAACAAAACTTAATTATAACTATATTTTTATATTTAGTTTCAATAAAGGTGGTGACCTCACCGTAGATAAGGCTACCTAAGGGTCCAATATTGCTAATCAGAGTTCGCCAAAATTGGTTGTCTTTTTTTATGAAAAAATATTTTTAATATTTTTCTTAAATTATTTTAGTGGCAAGAGCGAAAAATTCTTGATAGAAGGATCAATTTTGTAACTATCAGAAATTTTTGTAAAAAGTTGAGGGATAAATTTGTACATGACACCAGTTGAGAGTGTGATTTTTGCACTCCTTTTGATTTTTGATTTCTTTTTTTTCCTTTTTCTCGAACGACCATTTATCAGAACTTACGTGTTAGCCTTGAAATATATTAGCTAATGACATCTATTTTTGCCTAAACGGGGTTGCAGCAACCCTCAAACAAATAAATTTCTTTTATTTTTTGAATCATCTCTCCAATTAACTTTAGTCAAACAACTAATGAACCTTCTAGAAAAAACTTCTATCAAAATAGTTTTTTAATAAAAAAGATGTCACAAAACCTCTACCGTGTTGAGATTTGAGAGGCTAAAAATTCGTCAAAAGCCCTAGCCAAAACAATTTTCCTGCTACAGGCTCTACAACATCGTAGGGTTTGGTGTTCACTGACCCATCTTTACCCAAAATGTAACACCGCATTGATGAACCTTTAAGAAGTTTTGGTACTCCCTTCCGATCTGACTTGCAGCGTCAAATTAACCCCAGGAAATGACTCAATCCCGCGGCTTATATCCACGGGGATGCGCACTCGAGCGGAGGCCATAATGAGCCCAAAACAGAAGATCCACTTTCATAAAACCATCTGAGGGACAGTTTGGTTTACGATGAGTACAAAAATGTAGCGCAGTAAATGCGGCAGAAATGGCATACGCAACAGCACCATGCTGATAAAAGAAAATTGGTTCTAATTCTGCTTCGGATCCGGCAAAAAGCATGAGACAGCACACCAGAAAATCCCTATCTATACAGTTACTGACAGACTTCTCACGAATTGAAAAAAGAAAAAAAGATGTACCATGAAATAGTAATCAATAGACTAAATAAACATGATACATAGTGCAAATAGAACAAAGTTTGGCAACAACATTTCTGCTCTGGTGCTGACTGCGGAGAATCTGTCCAACGCACTTATGGCAATGCTATATAAATATGACAACAAAAGTAGGAACACATACGCCCACCACACTCTTTAACATCATAGAAATGCATCCTTCTCCAGCAGTTTCAGCACCTCATGCTGGTTGTTCAACTTGGCAACATCAATGGGAGTCTTCCCATCTAAATTCTGAGGCGTACTGCAGAGTTAGGACAAGAAAGGGGTAAAATATATGGTGAAGATCTTGTATTGTAGCCAAATGAAGAAAAGGAGGCTGTTGACTTACACGGCAGCACCATTCTCCAGCAGAAGAGCCACACAGTCCTTCCTACCATAGCCAGCCGCATAATGAAGAGCAGTGTTCTTATTTTTATCCAATGCGTCCACTGTAGCTCCAGCCTCGAGGAGAATCTGAGCACATTTCACCTGTAATGTCCTATGCCCATTAGGAACCGAAGAGTAATCAAGTAAAAGCTTCATAGGGAAGGCAGCAATGTGCCTACAAAGAACTTTGTGATATACAAATGTGAATAAGGGGCTTTTAAACCACAATGGGATATACACATTAAACAAAATTTCCCTACTAAATGGCAGCTAACTACATTCCTTAACCTCCTACAAAGTGCAACGTCCAGAAGCAGATTTGGTTTAATTACACTATTGGAACCCCCAACTCTTGTCATCCTCAACCAATTTTTTTAATGTATCCCAAGCCATAACAAAACTGTGGAACTTGCACCTTTCAATAACAATTATACAAACAGATGGTATGCATGGACATCTTTAGATAGATGTGTAGGAAGTAAACAAAGATATACTAATAGAAGATGTATATGCAAGCTCCTAGTGAGTTCCTCCTCTTGTGCCCTTTCTTTCTAAGGTTTGAAAAAAAAAAAAAAATCGGCTAATGATATAGTTTCCTTCATCCACCCAGAAAAGAAAAAGATTATTTTCATTGGACAAGTGCCTAAACATATATGCATATCAAATAACCAGATTACAATACCTCAGTACAAGAGTTTACATTTCGTGTAATTTATTAAGCTAAACAGATGATTCAATGCTGAAGACAACTGATAGACGGAAACTATGATACCTATAATTTCCAACTACCATACTTTGAAATTGCACAACCCATTAGAATCCAAATGCAGTGAGCATGATAAAAATTTAAGTGAATCATTCGATGAATCCTTATGGAACTTGATTATAATTTAGGATAGTCAAATTGGTCAATTCTCTGTCATGTAAATTGTTTCATTTCGCAGTGCCTTGGTGCTGCTCATGAAATTATCATCTTTACTGTAAAAAAGAAAAGGATTAGCTAACGACGCAATGAAGAAATCGTGTAAAATAGTTTTCACAAAGTTCTGAATCAATTAAAGTTATTTGATAAGAATAGGGTTGTTTAATTAGGGCAGATTAAACATTCTGCATATGCTGTCTTAAATTTGTGTACCTTCTTATTCTGCTGTAATCCTCCAGAAAATAATATAAAATAGCGAAGGGAGTCAAAAAGAATTAGGTTATGGCTTGACAAACCCTCGCTCCCTCCTTGTCAATTCATCCCCCTGATTGTTCGGACGCGCATCAGTGGGCATTATGTAGAATTACCGCATAAGCGCATACATACAAAGTTTAATATCATTTTTTTCCCTCATCTAGAAGCTGAAACTGATAGTTCGGGGCCAACTCTACATATATATGAACATCACTTTTCTTCGATTGATCCGACGTGGGATTCACCTATCACAAGTAAGATACCATGTTTGACATGCTCATAATTACCTCTAAACAGAGAGTTAATTATGAGCAGCTATTTAACAAACAATAGAGCCAGCCACTTAACAGTGGAGGGGGCCGAAGCCATAGAAGTCCTGCTCTCATGAGAATTATTTGGAAGCAGGTCGACGGAATTGCTCGAAATAAATTACCACAAGAGGGTGTATATGCAAAATTAAACTCGGTAGTGTTGGACTAACTTTATATATATGCACATCACTTTTCTTCCATCTATCTAATCCATGTTCACCACTCACACATGGAATTCCAACAATTACTCCATAATTTTCCTTGATGTCGGGGCTGATCAGTTGATTTAGATCTAGGTTTTCCCTGCCTCTCTTTTCACTAGCAGGGAGCAACCTAGAACCGGCTTCAGGCTGATGAAGTTAGGCATCCAACCTAGTATCTTTCAAAGTGGGTGGCAGTTCTTGTATTCACTTTCACAAGGATTCCTGGATTGAATACTCTCAGTTTAGGTGCATTCGAACCATAGGCGAAAGCAAACCAAGACTAACGAACACCTCTAACTTGAAAGAGGATAGTGAGGGAAAAGAATCGATGAAGGCTACCAAGAGAGTGCAAGGCTGTGACATCCCAAGTAATAATGATCTTTCCCATAGAACCACAACAGCAACAACAGCCTAGGCCTTCTATCCCAAAATTTGGGATCAGCCAAACCTTAAACCGAGAAGGAAAACACTCCCAACCTTAAACCTAAAATCCCAAATAGAGTTAACACGATTAGCGTCCACCTCTTCTAACTTTTAAGAATGGCTCCTTTAACCTTTCTCTTTTGCCCTCTTATCACCTAATCTCTGATATTTTTACAAAGAACCCACATTTGACACTTCACAGTCTCCTTTCAACAATCTAGAATCTCACCTCTCCCTCAGAGCTTTCTAGGTCTCTTCATTTTAGTTATAAAAACCATGGAGATCGAATATAAAAACCAAGGAGAACGAGTATAGGGGCACTAGGCCCAAATAACCTCATAAGAATTGATAGTTCCTGCCTATCCACCTCACCTTCTAGGGCAATAACTATGAGTGGAATACCCATAAAACTCAACCACGTAACTACTGTTGAATCCTTCATCTTCAAACTCATAACCACCCACAAAACCCACTATCAAAGGCCTATGCCGCAACTGACGTGCAGTATTTGGAACCACTTGTATATAATTAGGATGCTGGCTGGATGCATCTTGTGGTCTTCTTTGTAATAACTGAAGCACCTCCCCCCTGATTCCACAATTAAGGTTACAATAAAGCTAGAGCTTTACAAATCATCCTTCCTCTAAGATAAAAGAAAAAAAAAAATTGTTTAGATCTCATAAATGACTTTAAAGATTGGTACATTGCCTCTGCAATGGTCGAAGCCCCTGCATAAATTTTACCTGGAGCTTCAAGGACCATTAATGGATTATTCTTATCTCCTTTGTCATCGAAGATATATTTTTCCATCATTTCTTTCATGTGTCAACAAAACCTTCTCATATTGTGCCTTACCCCATGGATTGTAACCTTTTGTCACAGTGGTAGAAAATCTCACCCAATAAACATAACGAGACCCATAAGCTCTCGGACTCACTTTCAGAGCAAGAACTACATTCAACCCCTTACCATCCATCTTCTATTTCAAGTGTCACCCTCATCTTTACTGTTAATTAAATCCCTTGCTTCTAGCCACCGAATCTGACATAAACTTGGTTACTTTCCTTACCCTACCTAGCTTTAGCCAAAAATAAAAAAAAAACTAGTTTGCCCGAGTTTCCTTCACCATGAATCTGCTTTTCTCGGCCACACCCACCCTTCACCGTGCCAACCCAAGAATCCAGTTGCCACCCACTGTCCTCTGCCTGTTGTGTTGATGGAACCTCCTCTTCCTTTGGAATGCCTCTTTTCTCTTAACTTCTACAACTTTAATCTCACCGTGTACATCTTACAAAAGCTTTCAGCTGTTCCTCCTGGCACAATGTCCTTGAGTTTGTGACACAGGTCGCAGCAACCTTGGTGCCCATCACCACAAGGCAAACTGATATTTTCATCCACTATAGTAACACGTGATTTCAAAGAACAGACCATGATCATTGCTGCATCTACTTGCCCAAATGAGTCAACCTTTTTTTTTTGGAATGCGTCTCCTGAGACAGAGTTCCCAAGTTGCCTAAGATCTTATCCAACAAATCGACCAACCACCGGGTGCAAATCAGGCCAAAAGAAATCAAACTACAGCTTTCATTCAACTTGAAACATATGCATCAAATCACAATCAGAGACCAAATCTTAAAAAAAAAAAAAAGAAAAAAAAAACAATGAAAAAAAAAGAACAAAAGGTTGCAACAGAGTTGCTGGAATTATAGACTCCGATCAGGTTTGTGAGATTAGAGTAGTGGATGAAATTCATAAATGTTCGTCCAAAGCATATCTAAGAGGTAGTACTTTGACTCTTAGTAACTTGGCCACTCATAAATACCAGTCCCGCTCCCCCTTTACTAACACTGGATAAGGATGGATCCTAGATCATGGATTAAGAGGAGTACATTAAATGTATTATGTAGGTTGTTGACTCACCTTTCAAAGAGTTCCTTCGCTCCTATATTGATATTACATATTTATGTATATACATATTGTTAACTCACCTTTCAAAGTGTTCTTTGGCTCCTATAGTGATATTATACATTTATAAATATCCATACACACACAAACACACTATAGTAAACCAGTGATTTTCATGCCTCCTCTACTTCCAACTTTTGTTCATTAACTAGGTTAACAACTGAAGACGTTGTTTTTACATGAAGTGAATTCAGATGCAATTTTGCTTTACATGCAATTGATATTTACTATTGTCTTGCTGGCTTGCATATGTGTATTAAGACAATACACCCTTGGAATCTTGCATGCACAAAAGCTACATAAAGAAGAACTCTACAAAGGATATTTTACCCAAAGGATCTGTCAGTTGAAGATCCCACAGTCCGTGTGTCCTAAATATAGTCACATCAAATACAAAAATAGAGGAAAAAGATGAGAACTATGAAGTTTCATTAATGAATATTGAATCTTGGGGAATATAGCGTATGCTGTTCCAGGTGGTAAATTATACACCAAAAGAACTCAGCATGTCCTTAGAAGAAGAGCCATGGCCATTTAATACCTTAACCCAGGTATCTTTTACATGGAATCTCTCCAAGTGCTAGCTCAACCATGCCCCATGACCCAATTATGAAGGTTGGATGTTAACCAGGTAAATCATGTAAGATTAAGATATCATTAGGTTGGATGTTAACCGGGTCAAGCATGTAAGACTAAGATATCATTAATCTTACTAATGCCCATGATGAAAAAAGGAAAGGAAAGTTGGTGTTTAGGAAATTCATACCTCGCCATATCCACAAGCAAAATGCAATGCTGTTCTTCCCTCTGAATCCTCTTCATCTTTGTTAGCACCTGATGCTAGTGCATTCTTTAAACCCTATATAACAAAATTCAATCAAGAAGTTCCCTATAAATGAGCAAATCAACTCTTAAATTCAACAGTTATATACCTAGGCTTTGCTCTGGGTACTTCTAAGAGAGTGCAAAAGCCACAAAAGTAAAGAAACAAGAGGTACTGGTACTAGTTCTAGGCCTGTAAAGTACATGGCTTTTGGTAAATGAATAACAGAATTTGCCCTTATACTATGCGCGTGGAAATACATGAGCAATTTGCCCTCATACACGGTCGAATCTCCCACCATTGTTGGGTTTGAGGAGGGCCAAATCCATCTAGAGACGTCTTTGTGGTTTGACCAATGGCCTCCATGTCATCATTGATGCAAAATTCAGTAGTATGAACTTCAAAGACTCCATATTGGATATGCATTAGAATCTAAAAACTCAAAAAGGAAAGAACATAGACTAAGAAAATCACCAGTTCTACAACAAATAAATTTCTCACAATATGACTCAATTACAATCAAAATCTTAAATGGCTACAACTAAGCTAATTAAACAACGCTTCCGTGAACCTCAAATGGTGTTTGGGAAGTATCAACTTGCCTCTATTTTGTCTTATTCGTCAAGTAAAATTTTTGGCAACTAAAGTCAAAAGTTTGTTTTTGTTTTTTGTTTTTTGTTTTTTGTTTTTTTGTAGGAAATATAGGATTTTGCAAAAATAAATCAAAATTTTCTGTAAAAAAGATTTATATAATCATAATATCAATGATTTTTCCCCCCTTGAAAAGCCCACCTAATCGTAGTTGAGCCTAACCACAACTTTCGCAAATAGGACCTAGAAGAAAAAAGTGAAAAACTTAAGATAGCATCTTCTTTATAAAGCATTCTAAATCACATCTTCCCTTAGCATAAACTAACAAAAAGAATATAAAAACTAGGTCAAGCTCCCAAAGACAAGAGTTTTGAGTGCATATTATTTGCCCATCAGCTACTTATGTGCAACATCTACTCATCCACAAAACGACCGTGGGCACCAACTATTGAGAATCTGAGAGGCTGAGTCAAAGATGGCCTCATTTAAACAGCAACAAAAAATAAGAATTCCACCACTGCAACTGCATTCTTCTCCTATGGTCAATAAATTAGGATCTAATTTTCTAAGGCACCTCTAGTTGACAAGTTTAAGGCTTAGGGTTTATTCCCAATGGAATGTTAACGTCATAAACACTCACAAGTGCAACAGTTCTGTCAAGTTCCAAAGATCCTTATCAATAAAATCTAGATATAGCTTACTCAATGCTGAATTAAATTTCTTTACTACCAATCACACATCAAAGTGCGGAGACCCATATTAAAGGATCTTCCTTTTCCCAACAACTGACAAGATGGCTAGCATTTTAATCCTACGAAATCAATAATTGGATCAATTTTCCAGACAAAACAATGCAGCATGATTTTGGACATAATTGTCAGTTGTATCCTTGCCCATTAGTCTCATGGGATCATGTCAATATTTTTTCAATTGTGATTATTTCCTTTGGAAACTTCTAAAGCTACCTCCTGCATTTTCTTTATATGGTGAAACTGTGAATCAACTCTTTCCGGAAAGACTCTTATGGAATTCCTAAACCCGGATAGTTATAGAAAACGTACCAGAGACGAGAGACTTCAACCAATTTCAATTTTAGCTTGGTCAACATTCCCAAGTACAGCACAATAAAAAAGTCAAGCTAGGAGGTTCTTGCCTAAGTAGGTATCGAATAAAAAAGTGATCGCTTATAATGCTATCACACTTTTGGTGTAATTGGGCACTAAACTATAGAAACCTTAAAGGTAGAAGCATCTATGTTTAACTGCTCTAAAACACCAAGGCTTCAGAGCTATGGATTTAAACAATTAGACAAGGCTGTACTTCACTCTAAGACATAGTAAGCCAGCTCACAGACCATGCATTTTGATCCCTGAAGATGCCACCACGAAAAGCAAACCTACCAAACTTAGTGCAGGAATTCCTGAATCGAGAAGTTTCCACTAACAGTTGGTTGATGATTACAATGAATTAGTTCTTTAGATTGTTCTCCACCAAGTACACATGGCAGAAGATCCGTTTTTGGTGTTAGGAATAGGAATGAAGGAGTGCAGTACACTAGTCTGACCGCTGTTACTAGGCTGCAGATTAGTCAATCTACCCCCACATCACCACTATGAATAGGACTCATGGAGTGCAGTATACTAATTTGACCATTATCAATTTGCAGCAGATTAGTCAATCTACCTCCACATCACCAACACTAGCAGTGTGGTGAACAATTGACTCATCCTTGTCATCAAAATCATCCGCATCATCTGGTCCAGAATATGAGTTTGGCGCTTCTCCTGAAACAGCAAAGCCCATAGCTTCACCTAGTTTTTGCATAACCTCTTTATCATTCCAGTACCTAACAATGGCCATGCATTGAACGACAAGATAAGACATGTTATATTTACAATCTAAAATATGTCCAATATCTAACATAAGTAACCTCATCATGGCTGCAGGTCCGCCTGCCTCAATCTCATCTAAAATAGGTTTCAAAGATGGATCTTCTTTGATGCATGCCATGTGCTCCTCAAGCCGGTCTCCATGTGATGATGGATTAGTCAGGTTCTCAAACATGCTTGACATGGATGGATCCTGCAAGAAAGCTATGACTAAGATTTTCACATGATAGATTATAATTACTAAAGACTTGGTCGATTTTCACATGATAGATTATAATTACTAAAGACTTGGTCAAGCCAGCCAAGGTTCACAATTACCTGCATTAATGCATCACCAAGGCGCTCAGCCATTGTCATAAACTGGGGATTTTGCATGACCTGTTGCATGGTGGATAAATACTGTTGTGAATCAAAATGAGGGATGCCGTCTTCAGGAGGTGCCCCATGAAATGTTTTCTGAAGTTGCTCTGCCATCTGATTGAATGCAGGATCCTTGCCTATCTGCTCAGCCAGTTCTTTTATGCTCGGGTCCTATAAAAATTGCACCATTAACATTTTTAATCAAAAAAACAAAAGATACCGGAATTACAAACTACATGCATCATGTTACCGCCTTTTGGAAGGGAAAAAGTTTCTTTTATTATTATTATTTTTCCTTGTGTGTATTGAGTTCATAAACATGGCACAAAAAATAAAAGTTCGAGGAGCGAAAATGCCTCCAATATCCAATTAAAAATTGAGTTTCTTTTCCAATAACTGGCCAAGCCAGTGCATATGGCTCATGCCACTGTGGGGTTTGGAGAGGATTGGGCAAAAGCAGCCTAAAACCATGACTAATTTTCTGATTTTTATCCGTGACCTCTAAATGGAGACCAAGCAACTTTATCATGCCAGCTTTAAAATAAAATAGAATGAATAGGAAGCATGTCAAGTATGTGAATACAATCATAAGCTTCCAACAGTATTTGCAGCGTGGGCAACAGCGAATGCAGTCCACATGGTAGGTGGATTAACTCGTGGTGACAACAAAGGATGGGAGGACAACCATAGAAGGGATAGCCCCTCTGCTACCAAGCAGACTTTTGCTTAAGCAGCATAAAAAAGATGCCTACATGGACAACTTTTTCCATAGCCATCCCTCATGCTTCCATTTAATACAACAAGGCTTCTACATAAGCCATGAAATGGGCATCTTAGTAGGAAAGGAGTAGGCCATTTAAGCCCCCGAATCAGGTTGGGAAAAGGTTCAGATAGCCAATGAAGAAGATAAAGGAAATTCCTCTCTGATTCCTTTATATTTTATGGCACTTGCCCCAAGAAGAGAACTTGATAAACAATAACTTGTGAATGACCTACTACTAAGAGATCATGCCCAATCAGCAATCATGTACACAAGAATATGAGATGACCTCTGTTCTAATAAGGAATTTCTTGTCCATGGGCTGTCTTCGATTATTTTTAAAGATGCACAACAGAGTCCCAATGATCCTTATATGATGTAGAAACTGACTCACAACACTCTTGCCAAATGCAATACCAGAGTAAGATGATAAAGCTGACCAAGAAAACATCAATATGCTTCTAGTTAGCTAAGGGCTCTCTGCATTTAGCATAAGGCAAACATTAGTATTCATGGGACACTGCCAGCTTATTGCTGAGGATGTCAGCCTCATTAATCATAATGTAGCTATGTACCCCACTTTGATCTTGAAATTGCAAAACACCTAAGAAGAGACACAAAGGACACAAGCCTTGGTCTATGCAAATGTTATTTTAAACTGTTGCCCTCAAAATCATCTCGTATAGTAGCAATGTCATCAGCACATACCCCGATCAGGAATGTCTACAGAAAACTGAATAATCCTCACCCCCATCCCAAGTTTGCCAATCTGAAGGCACTCTCCCAGTAAATTAATCAAACTATGCCCTCCAAGATTGCTTTAGCCTATATAAGGACTTATTAAGTCCACATAGGAGTGGCTCATGTAAATGTTATTTTAAAATGAAATGCCCTCAATTATTATCTCATCAAATAAAGATCCCGCCAACATACAAGCCAATCAGGAATGCCTATGGAAGAGTGAATAATCCTTCCATGTGTCAATCTGAGGGTATTGTTGCAGTAAATTATCCAAACTAAGCCCTCCAAGATTGTTTTACTCTATATAAGGAATTCTTAATTCCGTGTACCAGTTCAAACTCTCCCTGAGCAACAAAACCAATGTCAAATGTGGTTCATCAATGTAGATCATCACCTCTAAATCATCATATAGGAATGCATACTTAACATCAAGCTGGTGCAAGAGCCAATCACCGTTGCTCAGAAGAGAGATAAAAAAATTCAAGATCAATTTTGGCCAAAAATGTAACAGTAAATGAAACTACAAATCTAAGTGCATCCTTCGTCATTAAATTAACTGAGCGCATGTCAAAGGTGTAATTGTAATCCAAACCATAATTCTAAGTGCAGCCCGTTGTCGATAAATAAACCATAAACATGTCAATGGAACATTCAGGCTCGTAAACACCCACCCACCCACCCTTTGACATCCTACTTTAAAACTTAACCAACAGGGAGGATAACCAATTCCCATGTGACAATAAAGATCTCACTCAAAGCATGTTGCCAACACTGAATGTACCACTGATCTTAGGCAATTGATTCAAGTGCCTCTGAGCATATATTTGGTAACTGATCTCTTTTTTATCTCAGGATGATCACAACCTACCCCACAAGAGTTAGCGTGACCTCAAAAGTCACCCATCTCACCCCCTTGCCACAAAATCATAATAGCTTGAGCAAAAAGAGTGAGTAGTCATCCAGCATGGGAATGTGAAGTATTCAATGGCACATAAAACACATTCATGAGCTTCTTGAAATGCAGGGAAGACCTTATCAGCTGAGGATCAATGCACGAATAGGCTCATGTGCAGAGGCAAGCAACCAAGAATACAAATAGCACATGTTGTTTCTTTTGCTCTATGCGTCTCCAGATCTAGTTTAGAAGGTTGTAATTTTAGAAGATCCTCAAGAATATTACTCAATCTGCACTGGGGTCATCCATTCGTGTGGAAACAGCAGGAGAAACCATTAGTCTAGAGTGTTTGAGCAGCATCCTAAACTGGCTTGCAAATCCAATATGAGCAAAAAATGGAAAGAATGGAGAGGTCAATCCACTGCAATAGTCAACCATGGATAGAGAATGTGCACCTCCAACATATATAATCAGTTGAGGTCTGCTGTGAAAAATCATTAGTGAGATGGTTTACAGCACTGTCTGAGAAACCCGAACATTTGTACCTATAGTTGTCTGAGGTAAAATGGGAGTGATGATAGTGTTGTTTCCACCAAGATTGGTTATTAGATGTATAGTAATTGTGAGAAGATTTCTTCCATTGTAGAGGAAGTCCTAAACATCTGCATAATAACGGTAAGAGTAGAGTTACTCAAGAAGCACTAAGGTGAGCTACGGTTTGATAATGGGAGCCGGAATGCAACACGCCTATATTGTTTTGGCAGATAGACGGATAGCTTTTGAGAATGGAAGCTTGAATGATACATGGGATATTGGATTGGCGGGTAGATTTGTTAATAGGTGGAGTACTGTGTTGGATTGGCATCTATGGTTAGGGGTCATGGAGTAATGCACACAATATCTCAAATCTGATGCCATGTAAATTATGAGAAAATCCCTTTATCTACATCAATTTCATTAATATCTAGCCAATGTGTACAAATAGAAACAAGTTTTCCAACCAATGTGACAAGAAATGCATATACTTGCATACGCTCTCGAAACTAATCAGAAGGAATGGGCAGGCAAAAACTAATATGAATGTCAAGCAAAAAAATTCATATTTAACAAAATTTTATATAAACTTGCCTAGACACCCTATTTATATTTTTGAGGGTAAAAGCAATTGAATGAACAATAATTAATCCCGGCCATTATACTGTATATGGCCAAAAACCCATGACATTAAACACATGAAAATGCGAGCATAATAGGAAATGAAACGGATAATAGTACATTAAGAAGGCCAGTCATGGCTGAGAAATCAAAAGGATTGGGTGGAAATCCAGATTGTGCATCAGGAATTCCCCTTCTCTGTCCAGAACGGTGCTCCATGGCAGATGCTTCGTTGGAAATTTTGCTCTCAGCTGGCCCCTTTTCTTCACCTGAAATATATTATAAAACCAAAGCTAAAATGAAGCCGTGCAAATTTATGTAAGAATAACAGAATATCTTTTTGTGCAGGGAATTGAGATAGCTTGGTGAATGAGAAACATACAAATCCAGACACAAGAATAACAAAGATTGCATAACACAAAATACCTTCCAATTGCTAAAATTAAACTGAAGAAAGTTGGAAGAATGACAAATGTGTTTTGCAGTAGAAAGATTGCATTAGAAAGAGTGTTGGCCCTTCCCTAGATACATGTGCAAGTGGTAATGATTCTAGATTGTGATGGTGTGGCAATAGTTGAGCATCTGACAAATTGTCATGGATTAAATATATTCTAATGTCAAAGAGAGTAATGATAAATCATTTGATTAGCTTGGTAAATGGTTGAATCAATTCACTAAAAGACACATGTGAACACCTAATTCCTTAAGGTTTGAGGAGTAAAGATAGTCTAATGTGAAAGATAGCCAATTTTTTGTCAGGTTTGATCATTAAGATTTATAGGCCAGGAATTCAAAATTTCATTGAATTTTCATTCGATCTTCACAAACAGTGTGATAAGGTTTGTGTTTCATCATATCTGCTACTAGTGCTGCTTCTCTTTGGCCTTTGAGAAAGGCCCCTTACTTGCAAATTGAGAAGTGCGAAATTGTTCCACTTTTATCTGATGTCACCAAAGGACGGAACTGACGAGTTGAAGAGTGAAATTCACCATCATTTCGTGCTTTTAAAGTACAGAATTTCCAATTTTCAAGCCTTGTCTGTCACAATGATGATAAACGAATTCAACTATGACTATCGGCGTGAAAAGATGGCAGCTACTACCTCGAAGCTTAGTTTCATCAGAGAACACCATGCAGGAAAGGTTGGGAAGACTGCGCAACTCAAATAGGAATTACACAAGCGACTCGACTTACCCGCGGTGCAAGATGATGGAGCATCCTTCGACGAATTTGAGGCCATGAAAACACCTGTCAAAATTCTAAAAGTTTGCAAAATACAAGCTTAGCCAGTGCGAAACAGATCACAAATTAATCCCTAATAAAAAGTGGAGATACAATTACACAAGAAAACCTAATTCTCAACGATACTCACCGACTCCCTGTTGTAGATGGAAACTCAAATCGCACTTGACCGTAACGCCTGGCTTGGATTCAGACCTCAATCGCAACAGCAGAAGGTAACGAAAGCCAGACCTTCAGTGGGCCAGAATAATTTCCTCCCCACAGAATGAGGGGCTTGTTCAGATAAGAGAAAGAACAGAGCGCAGTTAATTTACCGAGCAAGACAAATAAATAAACTGGTGTAGCTTATTTCTCCTCCCCCCCCCCCCCCGGCCTTCTAATTATTATTCTTTTTTTTAACAGCTTTAGACACATTGGGATTTAGGATTTTGAATTCAAAATTTTGATATAAAAGAACATATATATATATATATATATTATATATATAAATAAAGGATATCTAAATATGGATACAGGCTTATATATTGAAATACTCGAGAAATCAACACATCACTATAAATGACTCATACAAAATGATCTAAATCTCAATTTCAACTTATAGATTACATTCACAAATACCACAATGGCTTACAGTGATAGTTGCCGCTCACAAATTCTTCTCTTGTTTCTTTTTATTCTTATATAGTAAATATAAACACTTTGAAAGTATTTAAAGACTCTATTCTGTTCAAGAGGATGTCTAGTTGGGGATAGAAGGGTATCTTGAATGCCTAATCAAGATATAGGAAAGTTCGTAAGTATATAGTTTGGCATGGTCAATCTTCAAATCTCTCTCAAGAAAGAGTATTGAAAGAAAATGTGAATAAGGGTCTCTCTCCAACTTGCACAAAGATGACATGTTGATGAGCTCGAAAGCCCAAGCATGGACATGAAAATCACTCATCTAAAGTTGCTTCATGAAGACTATCCACATGAAGAAAGCAAATGGAGGGATCGCTCCTAGAAACCATAACAGATCTACCCACAGAACATGATGATGAAAACATCTAAGGTGCCTCCGATCTGACACAATAGAAAAGTTCTTACTAGAGCTGCTCATCCACATAGGTCAGGATAAAACCTCTTGAATATAGTCAAAGAATGCCTTAAATAGTCTCAAAATTCGCTACTCAGTAACTCAGATATACTTTGTTCAAATGTTGTTTGAAAATACATTCCGAGCAAAACACCAACCAGTAAAACCTGATCTCCCCATAGTATGTCTTCCAAAGACCTCTATCAAGGGGCCTACGAGCAACCAATCATTATATTAGGGTTTAGGGTTTAAGATTTAAGGTTTAAAATTTAGGGTTTGGGGTTTTTTTTTTTTTATATGAAAAGAATATATACAAAAAAAGACTATACAGGTACCGACTATGCCCTGAGATATCTGAAAGATCAGCAAGTCAACATGGCCTTACAAGCAAATAAACTAGGTCCTAGTCGCAGCTGGCGAAAGGACTATGCTAACAAAGGCTGCAATGATACACGGAGATAAACGGTGCTCTCTTACCCTCCTTTTATTCCTCTCCATCCAAATATAGTAAATACAGCCACTAAGGAGGCAATTAAAGACCTTGTTCCTTTGGAGGGGGTGTTTCGCTGGTAAAAGCAGAATCCCATGAATACCAGACTAGGAGATAAGGAAAGTTACTTGGCACATGCTGTGTCATCGTCAATCGCCACACCTCTCTCGAGAACGGACAGCGAAAGAAGAGGTGATCAAAGGTCTCTCACCGGTTGGAGCATAAATGGCAAGTCGAAGAAGATGCAACTCCAATCATGAATAAGTGATCGCTCGTCTGCAATCTCTCCATAAAAACAAGCCACACAATGAAAGCGAAATGAGGAATCGCACCTGGAAACCAAACCAAATCACACCAAGGAACGTGGGCATAAAAACATCTAAGGTGCCTCCATGTTGAAGCAATAGAGAATTCTCCACTAGAAGTGATCGTCCACACATTCCTATCATGACCAGTGGAAGGGAGATCAGATTCTGAGATACACTCTCGAATATTATCAAAGAAGACTCATATTAATCTCGAGATTCTCCATCCCTGAATATATTCCAACTAATAGGCACTGGAAAAGATGTCCTAAACAAAGCAAGCATCAATAATACCATATCTCTCCATAGCCTGTCTCTCCAGAACCTCTATCAAAGACTCTGTAGATAGCCAAGAGTCGTACCAGAAGGAAATATGACTACCATCATCCATCCTCAAAGCCACAAACTCCCGAACTAAGTGATGAAGAGAAAGGAGTTTCCTCCACATCCAAGAGCATCTATCCGGAATCCGAATATACCAGAAACTACGCCCTCGGAGAAGATAAGTCCTCACCCATTGACTCCACACATTATCCTCAGGATCTGAAAGAAGTTGCTAGATATGCTTAAGCTAAGCTGTACTATTCCACTCCGTTACCCTTTTCAACCCTAAACCTCACTCCTTCTTAGTGCGACAGAGAAGGGACCAGACTACCTTGATTATATGGCTGTCTAAGGATGCACCAGCCCATAAAAATCGAGACATAACCTACTCTAGCTCCTTACAAACCGTCTTCGAAAGGAAAAACATCGAAAACCAATAAGTCTGAATGGAGAAGAGAGTAGAACTAACCGACTGCATCCGACCGGCGAAGGATAAATGATGACTCATCCAATGCTGAATCAGAGCCGTCACCCTCTGAACAAGCTGAACACACTCTATAGCAGAGTGCCTGGTCAACGAAAGAGGAACGCCTAAATATCTGACAGGAAGATGACCCTGATGGAACCTCGAAATCTTCAATATGTCCTCCCGCACTCTCAACTCAACCGCCCCAAAGAAGATCTCACTCTTCTGAGGGTTCATTTGTAACCCAAAAAGAGACCCAAAATAAGTCAAGACATCCAACATACACTGCACAGAAGCTAAACTACCCCTGAGAGATTAACATCAGATCATCTATAAAGTAAAGGTGGGACAGACTCACCTCATGGCATCTCCAGTGATACTCAAACGTCGGCCCCTCAGTAGCCCTTCACATTATGCCCAAGAAAACCCCCATAACTATCACAAAAAGCATGAGCGACAACGGATTCCTTTGCCGAAACCCTTTCGAACTCCGAAAAAACTCCGTCAACTCCCCATTAATAGATCAAAACTCGTTGTAGACACATACATCATGATCCTATCAATAAGCCAGGTAGGAAAGCAAATACACACCAGAATTAGTCTGAGGAAATCCCACTCAATAGAATCATACGCTTTCATAATGTCAACCTTTATCGTATATCGAGGAGAACCATGATTCAAGTGATAACCATGAAGAAGTTCGTGAGTCAGAATAATATTATCTCCAATTCTCCTATCTCTCACAAAAGTAAACTGCTCACTACCAATGATGCTCGGTAATACCTGGCTCAACTTCACTGCAATAACCCTAGAGATGCACTTATACACCGTATTGTAGCAAAATATCAGTCTAAATTCTGTCAAAGAGGTCAGGTTATCCTTCTTCGGGATAAGTGAAATGATAGTACTATTCACCTCCTTCAGAAGACTCTCGTGAGTAAAGAAATCCATGACTGCCCTCGCAACATCAGGACCCACTGTGTCCCAACTATCTCAGTAAAACTCCATGCTATACCCATCCGGACCCGGAGCCTTATGCCTCCCTAATGAGAACATCGCCTCCCTCATCTCATCCACCGTCACCGGAGTCTCCAAGGCTTGAATTTGCACTTTTGAGAGAGTAACTCTAATCCTGGAAGCAATAAATCAACATCTAACTGTCCTACCATAGGCTTGCTCGTAAACAAACCCCTGAAATATCTGACAGCCTCTCATTTAATATCACCCAAATTAGAAATCCGAGTGCCATCCTCCCGGACTAAAGAGCAGATAGAATTCCGATTCCGCCAGCACTTAACCATACCAAAGAAGAATGCAGTGCTCCGATCACTCAACTAGAACCATCGGATCTTAGCCTTCTGTCTGAGCATTATCTCCTCCATATGAGCTAGCATGTGATAGTGAGAAGCAGCAGACCTCTCCTCCTCCCCTAAATCGTCCTCTGGACCACCTGATAACAACTCTCGTTGAATCTGGAGAAGTCTCTCTTAGGCCTCCTGTGCTCGGACAGACAAATAGCTGAACTCCCGATGGTTTAGTTGTCTCAATCTCTATCGCAATCCCTTTAGTTTCCTGCAAAGGCGATACATCGAGATTCCATAATACATATCCTCCCAAGCCTCCAATACTATCTTACAATATCGAGGATGCTCTATCCAGAACTTGAAAAACTTGAAGGGCACCCAACGACGTTGCTCCTCCCTCTGAATTCTAACCACACATCGAGAATGATCAAAATCACCAGGCGGAAGCAAAACAGCCTCAGAAAAAGGATAAGAACTTAACCAATTAGCATTAACCAATACACTATTCAATTTCCTTTTGATCGGATCTTCAATCTGTCTATTCCACTAAGTGAAAAAGGCCCCGGTGTATCTCAAATCCTCTAACTCCGTCTGCTGCATACACTCGTCCAGCACATAATCAACAACAGACTATCCAGCTGTACCCTCACTCCTCTCAGATGGACATCTAACAGCGTTAAAATCTCTGAGAACACACAAACAGATATCCATCCTCCTACCTACAGATCTCAAGAAATCCCAAAGCATATGCCGGTCTCCTATCATGTTAGACCCATACACGACTGTAACTTGCCAACGAAAAGTAGAACGGACAGACTGAACCCTACAATAAATCCACTGCATCTCACAGGCCAATATATCCACCCTAATTTTCATCGGATCCCAATACAACCATATACAACCAGTAGAATAATAAGTATAAGTTGCAGTAAAATACCAGTGAGGTAATAGAGACTACTGAATACGTACCTCATTAGCAACTCTTACCCAAGGAGAATTGGGTGAAGGAAGAACTCGAGGGGAAGAAGATAAAGAATAATCACTGAGTCCGGGGCCAATCTCCACAGTGTCATTCAAAGCACCATGACCCATACTCACACTCAAAATACTAGTGCGATCTGTAACCGGTGCACACTTCTGAATAGGTGTCAAACACGCTGGAGTCTCCTTTTAAACCGCCAGAGCTTGACTATTCTTAACCTCTGGGGCTCGACTATTGTCAATTACTGGTGATCAAGCTGCGTTCTCCTCCCGGACAACTAAAGCCAAACTATCCATCTAAGGTGCCACTGATCCGCCATCAACATCCTCTCGATTAATCATCACTTCCTGTGGAGTAACTAGGTCCTGCTTAGCTCCCTCCTTAGGGGTCTCCACTTGTTGTCCCTTCTCTGTATTTTCTTTCTACCATTTCTACCCCCAACGTCGCTATTTTCTACTAACTGTCTGGAAACCCTCATCGTCCGTCCTCGGAGCAGAAGGCATCGAGCTTTCCTGTACGGGAGGGTTTTTTGGGCACTTAGCATGACTATGCCCAAAAACTACGCAAGTAGCATAATGAGGAGGATTGTATGAATACTCTACCTTCACGGTAGCATCGGTCCCTTTCGGAAACACAAACACTGCCTCCCTCCTAATGGGACTCCCTACTTCAATCTCAATGGATACCCTGACATAACTAAATCTAGTACCCGACGCCGTAATACCATTAATAGACAATGGCTTCCCAAAAGCAGAAGCAACAAAACTCAACCCTGCCCTGTTATACAAACAAAATGGAACATTGTGCAACTTAACCCACAGAGGAATTCTCGTGGATTCAAATTCCATCATATTCATGACCATAATATATTTACACATAATAAATAGAATACCAAATATTTGTCAATGACTTCTATTTAAGATATCCTCGAAATGATCATCAGAGTTAAATCTCAACATAAAACATTCAGGTCCAACTACAGCCACATTAGATAGATCTAATTTATCCTATATTAATATAGCAATATGCTTTACCTCCTTATATGAGAACCACTGCCCAATGAGCTTCCCAATCAAGCAACAATGATAAGGGCGTGTCCCATTATCTACTAAAGGTGGGGGAATAGACAACTTACTACTCTCGGTGTCCGGATTCAACCTCTCCAGCAATACAGACTTTTGAAAGTCCCTCATCTCTAAGGGGTTCTTCTCCCCTCCTCTAACACTGAAGCATAGGTTTTCGGTGAAGGGGGATGGCCCTTGGCACCTATGCCTTTCTCCATCCGCAAAGAAGAGGATAAAAGCGTTTTTTTTCCCGGCTCTTTTGCTTTACTGTACAGTAACCAACAGGTTATTGTGAACAGTAGCCCGACCTTTTTTTTTTTTTTAAAAGAACCCTAGCTTCCTACTGTTTCCAACGTAGCCTCACGTCTGCCGTCCAATCTACAGAAACGCCAGACTAATCTATCGGACTAATCCGATTACTGGGAAAGGAAGATCAGACAACGGTGAGTGCAGGTCTATCGTCCGATCACTGAGATCCCTTCAGAAACTGGTCGATTCATAACAAAATCTTTTGCGACTTTTGCCTAATGCTTCACCTCGATAAATCGTAGATGTTCGAAGTTCGATTAACTTTGAAATGATCCAAAACACTTCCTTCGATCACCGATGATGAAAGATTCATTGTCTGTGCGACTTTCCGAGTCCCTCGAGCGTAAACAGATGCAGACACAGATTAAAATCCACGACAACACCTCAGTTCGTGTTTTGCAGTCGTTGTTCCTTATCTGATTTGAAGCAGATAGCTGGTCACAGGCTGGGAACACAACTCCTACTAGTGGGCGTAGCTGTTGCGAAGTCGGCAATGCCATTTCCGGCGGTGGACGGCGGCGGTTGAGCTTGATTTGTGTGTTTCACCAAGGAATCACCTTGTTTCACCTTGGGGTGAGAGAAAAGTTACTATAGAGGGTTGGGGTTTTTTGGGTTTAGGGTTTTATGGTTTAAGTGTTTAGGGGTAGAGGCTGAGGGCTTAGAGTTTGAGATTTGGGGTTTGAGGTTTAGGGTTTAGCATTTAGGGTTTTTGGGTTTAGGGTTTAGAGTTTAGGGTTTAGGGTTTTGGGTTAGGGTTTAGGGTTTAGGGTTTAGGGTTTGGGTTTAGGGTTTAGAGTTTAGGGTTTCAGGTTTAGTGTTTAGAGTTTCGGGTTTGGGGTTTAGGGTTTAACATTTCGGGTTTAAGGTTTAGGGTTTTGGATTTAGTGTTGTGGTTTTAGATTTAGAATTTAGGGTTTAGGGTATTTGAGAAAATTACCAGGAGAGTTAGGAAAACATATAGAAAAAGAGTTTAGGAAACAAAATTATGATAAAGAAATAGGAGTAGGACCAAGAATATAGTTTATTTATGAAGTTTTAAGAAATAAATGTACAGACTATGAAACTCAAAGTATCAAAAAAAGACAAATTTGAGAATTTTGTAAAAGTGTATTTACACTACAATACTATGATAAACCAGTCAAAAAGAAAAAGAAAATTTTAAAACGTAGCATATATGATAAAAGCAAAAAATTTAGACAATCTAAAAAACCAAATAGGAGAAAATGTTATTGTTGCATATGTGGAGATTTTAGTCACTTGGCAAACAACAGTCCCAAAAGAGGCAATAATTCTTATAGAGCCAACTTAGTAGAAGGATTAGATGATTTAGAAATTGTAAGTGCCAGTTCAAATGATGAAGAAGTATTAGAAATTACAGAAATGACAGAATTAGATGAAAATGATTTAGATGATCAAGCAACCCTAGAAGTTTTAGGAAAAATCAACAAAGAATATCTATGTATGATAAAATTAACACCAAATAGATGTTTAGAAAACCAGCAACATGAATTTATATTAGGAAAAGGATATCTTGGTGCACCCTATATACATTGTAATTATTTTTCATCCATAGAACATAGATATAAATGCGAAATATGTTTATTAGAAGTTTGTAGTAATTGTATAACTTTATATAATATTCAACACGTAGAACAAGTTAAAACAAAAAATAAAAACAAGGAACAGTGAACTCACAGGAGTTAGCATTGAAAGTAAAAATTTTAGAATTAGAAGTTGAAAAATTACAAAGTCGAGTCTCAATTTTAGAAAAACAAGATAGGAGTGTTAGTAAAACAAATCTTTTTTTAAAAAATAAAGGGATAGTAATAGACGATGAAAATTTAGAACAACAAAATGATGAATCAAATGTTATAGATTTTGAATCAAATTTCATAAAAATTATAAACCTAGCACCAAATAATTATACAAATTTACTCACAGTACAAATCAAACTCACCCTTGAAAATAGAAGAGAATTAGTAGTAAATGTTTTAATTGATTCGGGAGCAACACAAAATATTTTAAATGTCAAACTTATTAGGCAAAATGATATAGTTCATCAGACAAATGCACAAGTTAGTTTAGTAGATCAAAGTACAGTTCAAGTAACAAAAACACTACACAATAACAAAATACAATTTGTAAATGATAGATATCTTAGTAGATTTTATAATTTACCACAAGTTTTAGTATTTCCAATAAATTATGATTTTATCTTAGGATTAAATTTTATGTTAAGCTTAGAAGGATTCTTTGAAATAAGTAGAGAAAACATAATTATTAGCAAACAGCTCAATCTAATACCAACAAATAAACATCCAAAAAATTTTGAACGAGGAAAAATAGGTTGGATAGATGATCAAATAGAGAAAAGAAATCTAGAAAAATTTAAAAGTGCAGAAACCTTAGACGAATCAGATGAATGAAATAGAAATTTTAGAAGCATATAATAGTTTAGACCTTGAAATAGCTGATGATGTAATTCAAAATATTGAATACATCTATAATTTAGAAAAAGAAAGTCTTTCAATCCTAGATTACATAAACTTTTACAAAAATTAGAAAAATATCAGATAATAGATGAAAATCCTTGATAGAAGGATTTTGTCTTTCAATCATAAACTTTTTGTGAAAAAATATTTTTAATATTTTTCTTAAATTATTTTAGTGGCAAGAGCAAAAAATTCTTGATAGAAGGATCAATTTTGTAACTATCAGAAATTTTTGTAAAAAGTTGAGGGATAAATTTGTACATGACACCAGTTGAGAGTGTGATTTTTGCACTCCTTTTGATTTTTTATTTCTTTTTTTTTTCCTTTTTCTCGAACGACCATTTATCAGAACTGACTTGTTAGCCTTGAAATATATTAGCTAATAACATCTATTTTTGCCTAAACGGGGTTGCAGCAATCCCCAAACAAATAAATTTCTTTTATTTTTTGAATCATCTCTCCAATTAACTTTAGTCGAACAACTAATGAACCTTCTAGAAAAAACTTCTATCAAAATAGTTTTTTAATAAAAAAGATGTCACAAAACCTCTACCGTGTTGAGATTTGAGAGGCTAAAAATTCGTCAAAAGCCCTAGCCAAAACAATTTTCCTGCTACAGGCTCTACAACATCGTAGGGTTTGGAGTTCACTGACCCATCTTTACCCAAAATGTAACACCGCATTGATGAACCTTTAAGAAGTTTTGGTACTCCCTTCCGATCTGACTTGCAGCGTCAAATTAACCCCAGGAAATGACTCAATCCCGCGGCTTATATCCACGGAGATGCGCACTCAAGAGCGGAGGCCATAATGAGCCCAAAACAGAAGATCCACCTTCATAAAACCATCTGAGGGACAGTTTGGTTTACGATGAGTACAAAAATGTAGCGCAGTAAATGCGGCAGAAATGGCATACGCAACAGCACCATGCTGATAAAAGAAAATTGGTTCTCATTCTGCTTCGGATCCGGCAAAAAGCATGAGACAGCACACCAGAAAATCCCTATCTATACAGTTACTGACAGACTTCTCACGAATTGAAAAAAGAAAAAAAGATGTACCATGAAATAGTAATCAATTGACTAAATAAACATGATACATAGTGCAAATAGAACAAAGTTTGGCAACAACATTTCTGCTCTGGTGCTGACTGCGGAGAATCTGTCCAACACACTTATGGCAATGCTACATAAATATGACAACAAAAGTAGGAACACATACGCCCACCACACTCTTTTAACATCATAGAAATGCATCCTTCTCCAGCAGTTTCAGCACCTCATGCTGGTTGTTCAACTTGGCAACATCAATGGGAGTCTTCCCATCTAAATTCTGAGGCGTACTGCAGAGTTAGGACAAGAGAGGGGTAAAATATATGGTGAAGATCTTGTATTGTAGCCAAATGAAGAAAAGGAGGCTGTTGACTTACACAGCAGCACCATTCTCCAGCAGAAGAGCCACACAGTCCTTCCTACCATAGCCAGCCGCATAATGAAGAGCAGTGTTCTTATTTTTATCCAATGCGTCCACTGTAGCTCCAGCCTCGAGGAGAATCTGAGCACATTTCACCTGTAATGTCCTATGCCCATTAGGAACCGAAGAGTAATCAAGTAAAAGCTTCATAGGGAAGGCAGCAATGTGCCTACAAAGAACTTTGTGATATACAAATGTGAATAAGGGGGCTTTTAAACCACAATGGGATATACACATTAAACAAAATTTCCCTACTAAATGGCAGCTAACTACATTCCTTAACCTCCTACAAAGTGCAACGTCCAGAAGCAGATTTGGTTTAATTACACTATTGGAACCCCCAACTCTTGTCATCCTCAACCAATTTTTTTAATGTATCCCAAGCCATAACAAAACTGTGGAACTTGCACCTTTCAATAACAATTATACAAACAGATGGTATGCATGGACATCTTTAGATAGATGTGTAGGAATTAAACAAAGATATACTAATAGAAGATGTATATGCAAGCTCCTAGTGAGTTCCTCCTCTTGTGCCCTTTCTTTCTAAGGTTTGAAAAAAAAAAAAAAAAAATCGGCTAATGATATAGTTTCCTTCATCCACCCAGAAAAGAAAAAGATTATTTTCATTTGACAAGTGCCTATAAATATATGCATATCAAATAACCAGATTACAATACCTCAGTACAAGAGTTTATATTTCGTGTAATTTATTAAGCTAAACAGATGATTCAATGCTGAAGACAACTGACAGACGGAAACTATGATACCTATTATTTCCAACTACCATACTTTGAAATTGCACAACCCATTAGAATCCAAATGCAGTGAGCATGATAAAAATTTAAGTGAATCATTCGATGAATCCTTATGGAACTTGATTATAATTTAGGATAGTTAAATTGGTCAATTCTCTGTCATGTAAATTGTTTCATTTCGCAGTGCCTTGGTGCTGCTCATGAAATTATCATCTTTACTGTAAAAAAGAAAAGGATTGGCTAACGACGCAATGAAGAAATCGTGTAAAATAGTTTTCACAAAGTTCTGAATCAATTAAAGTTATTTGATAAGAATAGGGTTGTTTAATTAGGGCAGATTAAACATTCTGCATATGCTGTCTTAAATTTGTGTACCTTCTTATTCTGCTGTAATCCTCCAGAAAATAATATAAAATAGCGAAGGGAGTCAAAAAGAATTAGGTTATGGCTTGACAAACCCTTGCTCCCTCCTTGTCAATTCATCCCCCTGATTGTTCGGACGCGCATCAGTGGGCATTATGTAGAATTACTGCATAAGCGCATACATACAAAGTTTAATATCATTTTTTTCCCTCATCTAGAAGCTGAAACTGATAGTTTGGGGCCAACTCTACATATATATGAACATCACTTTTCTTCAATTGATCCGACGTGGGATTCACCTATCACAAGTAAGATACCATGTTTGACATGCTCATAATTACCTCTAAACATAGAGTTAATTATGAGCGGCTATTTAACAAACAACAGAGCCAGCCACTTAACAGTGGAGGGGGCCGAAGCCATAGAAGTCCTGCTCTCACGAGAATTATTTGGAAGCAGGTCGACTGAATTGCTCGAAATAAATTACCACAAGAGGGTGTATATGCAAAATTAAACTCGGTAGTGTTGGACTAACTTTATATATATGCACATCACTTTTCTTCCATCTATCTAATCCGGGTTCACCACTCACACATGGAATTCCAACAATTACTCCATAATTTTCCTTGATGTCGGGGCTGATCAGTTGATTTAGATCTAGGTTTTCCCTGCCTCTCTTTTCACTAGCAGGGAGCAACCTAGAACCGGCTTCAGGTTGATGAAGTTAGGCATCCAACCTAGTATCTTTCAAAGTGGGTGACAGTTCTTGTATTCACTTTCACAAGGATTCCTGGATTGAATACTCTCAGTTTAGGTGCATTCGAACCATAGAGAGGGAAAAGAATCGATGAAGGCTACCAAGAGAGTGCAAGGCTGTGACATCCCAAGTAATAATGATCTTTCCCAAAGAACCACAACAGCAACAACAGCCTAGGCCTTCTATCCCAAAATTTGGGGTCAGCCAAACCTTAAACCTAGAAGGAAAACACTCCCAACCTTAAACCTAAAATCCCAAATAGAGTTAACACGATTAGCGTCCACCTCTTCTAACTTTTAAGAATGGCTTCTTTAACCTTTCTCTTTTGCCCTCTTATCACCTAATCTCTGATATTTTTACAAAGAACCCTCATTTGACACTTCACAGTCCCCTTTCAACAATCTAGAATCTCACCTCTCCCTCAGAGCTTTCTAGGTCTCTTCATCTTAGTTATAAAAACCATGGAGATCGAATATAAAAACCAAGGAGAACGAGTATAGGGGCACTAGGCCCAAATAACCTCATAAGAATTGATAGTTCCTGCCTATCCACCTCACCTTCTAGGGCAATAACTATGAGTGGAATACCCATAAAACTCAACCACGTAACTACTGTTGAATCCTTCATCTTCAAACTCATAACCACCCACAAAACCCACTATCAAAGGCCTATGCCGCAACTGACCTGCAGTATTTGGAACCACTTGTATATAATTAGGATGCTGGCTGGATGCATCTTGTGGTCTTCTTTGTAATAACTGAAGCACCTCCCCCCTGATTCCACAATTAAGGTTACAATAAAGCTAGAGCTTTACAAATCATCCTTCCTCTAAGATAAAAGAAAAAAAAAATTGTTTAGATCTCATAAATTACTTTAAAGATTGGTACATTGCCTCAGCAATGGTCGAAGCCCCTGCATAAATTTTACCTCGAGCTTCAAGGACCATTAATGGATTATTCTTATCTCCTTTGTCATCAAAGATATATTTTTCCATCATTTCTTTCATGGGTCAACAAAACCTTCTCATATTGTGCCTTACCCCATGGATTGTAACCTTTTGTCACAGTGGTAGAAAATCTCACCCAATAAACATAACGAGACCCATAAGCTCTCGGACTCACTTTCAGAGCAAGAACTACATTCAACCCCTTACCATCCATCTTCTATTTCAAGTGTCACCCTCATCTTTACTGTTAATTAAATCCCTTGCTTCTAGCCACCGAATCTGACATAAACTTGGTTACTTTCCTTACCCTACCTAGCTTTAGCCAAAAATAAAAAAAAAACTAGTTTGCCCGAGTTTCCTTCACCATGAATCTGCTTTTCTCGGCCACACCCACCCTTCACCGTGCCAACCCAAGAATCCAGTTGCCACCCACTGTCCTCTGCCTGTTGTGTTGATGGAACCTCCTCTTCCTTTGGAATGCCTCTTTTCTCTTAACTTCTACAACTTTAATCTCACCGTGTACATCTTACAAAAGCTTTCAGCTGTTCCTCCTGGCACAATGTCCTTGAGTTTGTGACACAGGTCGCAGCAACCTTGGTGCCCATCACCACAAGGCAAACTGATATTTTCATCCACTATAGTAACACGTGATTTCAAAGAACAGACCATAATCATTGCTGCATCTACTTGCCCAAATGAGTCAACCTTTTTTTTTTGGAATGCATCTCCTGAGAGTTCCCAAGTTGCCTAAGATCTTATCCAACAAATCGACCAACCACCGGGTGCAAATCAGGCCAAAAGAAATCAAACTACAGCTTTCATTCAACTTGAAACATATGCATCAAATCACAATCAGAGACCAAATCTTAAAAAAAAAAAAAAAGAAAAAAAAAAGAATGAAAAAAAAAAAGAACAAAAGGGTGCAACAGAGTTGCTGGGATCAGGTTTGTGAGATTAGAGTAGTGGATGAAATTCATAAATGTTCGTCCAAAGCATATCTTAGAGGTAGTACTTTGACTCTTAGTAACTTGGCCACTCATAAATACCAGTCCTGCTCCCCCTTTACTAACACTGGATAAGGATGGATCCTAGATCATGGATTAAGAGGAGTACATTAAATGTATTATGTAGGTTGTTGACTCACCTTTCAAAGAGTTCCTTCGCTCCTATATTGATATTACATATTTATATATATACATATTGTTAACTCACCTTTCAAAGTGTTCTTTGGCTCCTATAGTGATATTATACATTTATAAATATCCATACACACACAAACACACTATAGTAAACCAGTGATTTTCATGCCTCCTCTACTTCCAACTTTTGTTCATTAACTAGGGTAACAACTGAAGACGTTGTTTTTACATGAAGTGAATTCAGATGCAATTTCGCTTTACATGCAATTGATATTACTATTGTCTTGCTGGCTTGCATATGTGTATTAAGACAATACACCCTTGGAATCTTGCATGCAAAAAAGCTACATAAAGAAGAACTCTACAAAGGATATTTTACCCAAAGGATCTGTCAGTTGAAGATCCCACAGTCCGTGTGTCCTAAATATAGTCACATCAAATACAAAAATAGAGGAAAAAGATGAGAACTATGAAGTTTCATTAATGAATATTGAATCTTGGGGAATATAGCGTATGCTGTTCCAGGTGGTAAATTATACACCAAAAGAACTCAGCATGTCCTTAGAAGAAGAGCCATGGCCATTTAATACCTTAACCCAGGTATCTTTTGCATGGAATCTCTCCAAGTGCTAGCTCAACCATGCACCATGACCCAATTATGAAGGTTGGATGTTAACCAGGTAAATCATGTAAGATTAAGATATCATTAGGTTTGATGTTAACCGGGTCAAGCATGTAAGACTAAGATATCATTAATCTTACTAATGCCCATGATGAAAAAAGGAAAGGAAAGTTGGTGTTTAGGAAATTCATACCTCGCCATATCCACAAGCAAAATGCAATGCTGTTCTTCCCTCTGAATCCTCTTCATCTTTGTTAGCACCTGATGCTAGTGCATTCTTTAAACCCTATATAACAAAATTCAATCAAGAAGTTCCCTATAAATGAGCAAATCAACTCTTAAATTCAACAGTTATATACCTAGGCTTTGCTCTGGGTACTTCTAAGAGAGTGCAAAAGCCACAAAAGTAAAGAAACAAAAGGTACTAGTACTAGTTCTAGGCCTGTAAAGTACATGGCTTTTGGTAAATGAATAACAGAATTTGCCCTTATACTATGCGCGTGGAAATACATGAGCAATTTGCCCTCATACACGGTCGAATCTCCCACTATTGTTGGGTTTGAGGAGGGCCAAATCCATCTAGAGACGTCTTTGTGGTTTGACCAATGGCCTCCATGTCATCATTGATGCAAAATTCAGTAGTATGAACTTCAAAGACTCCATATTGGATATGCATTAGAATCTAAAAACTCAAAAAGGAAAGAACATAGACTAAGAAAATCACCAGTTCTACAACAAATAAATTTCTTACAATATGACTCAATTACAATCAAAATCTTAAATGGCTCCAACTAAGCTAATTAAACAACGCTTCCGCGAACCTCAAATGGTGTTTGGGAAGTATCAACTTGCCTCTATTTTGTCTTATTCGTCAAGTAAAATTTTTGGCAACTAAAGTGAAAAGTTTGTTTTTGTTTTTTGTTTTCTGTTGTTTGTTTTTTTGTAGGAAATATAGGATTTTGCAAAAATAAATCAAAATTTTCTGTAAAAAGATTTATATAATCATAATATCAATGATTTTTCCCCCCTTGAAAAGCCCACCTAATCTTAGTTGAGCCTAACCACAACTTTCGCAAATAGGACCTAGAAGAAAAAAGTGAAAAACTTAAGATAGCATCTTCTTTATAAAGCATTCTAAATCACATCTTCCCTTAGCATAAACTAACAAAAAGAATATAAAAACTAGGTCAAGCTCCCAAAGACGAGTTTTGAGTGCATATTATTTGCCCATCAGCTACTTATGTGCAACATCTATTCATCCACAAAACGACCGTGAGCACCAACTATTGAGAATCTGAGAGGCTGAGTCAAAGATGGCCTCATTTAAACAGCAACAAAAAATAAGAATTCCACCACTGCAACTGCATTCTTCTCCTATGGTCAATAAATTAGGATCTAATTTTCTAAGGCACCTCTAGTTGACAAGTTTAAGGCTTAGGGTTTATTCCCAATGGAATGTTAACGTCATAAACACTCACAAGTGCAACAGTTCTGTCAAGTTCCAAAGATCCTTATCAATAAAATCTAGATATAGCTTACTCAATGATGAATTAAAATTTCTTTACTACCAATCACACATCAAAGTCCAGAGACTCATATTAAAGGATCTTCCTTTTCCCAACAACTGACAAGATGGCTAGCATTTTAATCCTACGAAATCAATAATTGGATCAATTTTCCAGACAAAACAATGCAGCATGATTTTGGACATAATTGTCAGTTGTATCCTTGCCCATTAGTCTCATGGGTTCATGTCAATATTTTTTCAATTGTGATTATTTCCTTTGGAAACTTCTAAAGCTACCTCCTGCATTTTCTTTATATGGTGAAACTGTGAATCAACTCTTTCCGGAAAGACTCTTATGGAATTCCTAAACCCGGACAGTTATAGAAAACGTACCAGAGACGAGAGACTTCAACCAATTTCAATTTTAGCTTGGTCAACATTCCCAAGTACAGCACAATAAAAAAGTCAAGCTAGGAGGTTCTTGCCTAAGTAGGTATCGAATAAAGAAGTGATCGCTTATAATGCTATCACACTTTTGGTGTAATTGGGCACTAAACTATAGAAACCTTAAAGGTAGAAGCATCTATGTTTAACTGCTCTAAAACACCAAGGCTTCAAAGCTATGGATTTAAACAATTAGACAAGGCTGTACTTCACTCTAAGACACAGTAAGCCAGCTCACAGACCATGCATTTTGATCCCTGAAGATGCCACCACGAAAAGCAAACCTACCAAACTTAGTGCAGGAATTCCTGAATCGAGAAGTTTCCACTAACAGTTGGTTGATGATTACAATGAATTAGTTCTTTAGATTGTTCTCCACCAAGTACACATGGCAGAAGATCCGTTTTTGGTGTTAGGAATAGGAATGAAGGAGCGCAGTACACTAGTCTGACCGCTGTTACTAGGCTGCAGATTAGTCAATCTACCCCCATATCACCACTATGAATAGGACTCATGGAGTGCAGTATACTAATTTGACCATTATCAATTTGCAGCAGATTAGTCAATCTACCTCCACATCACCAACACTAGCAGTGTGGTGAACAATTGACTCATCCTTGTCATCAAAATCATCCGCATCATCTGGTCCAGAATATTCAGCAGAGTTTGGCGCTTCTCCTGAAACAGCAAAGCCCATAGCTTCACCTAGTTTTTGCATAACCTCTTTATCATTCCAGTACCTAACAATGGCCATGCATTGAACGACAAGATAAGACATGTTATTTTTACAATCTAAAATATGTCCAATATCTAACATAAGTAACCTCATCATGGCTGCAGGTCCGCCTGCCTCAATCTCATCTAAAATAGGTTTCAAAGATGGATCTTCTTTGATGCGTGCCATGTGCTCCTCAAGCCGGTCTCTATGTGATGATGGATTAGTCAGGTTCTCAAGCATGCTTGACATGGATGGATCCTGCAAGAAAGCTATGACTAAGATTTTCACATGATAGATTATAATTACTAAAGACTTGGTCGATTTTCACACGATAGATTATAATTACTAAAGACTTGGTCAAGCCAGCCAAGGTTCACAATTACCTGCATTAATGCATCACCAAGGCGCTCAGCCATTGTCATAAACTGGGGATTTTGCATGACCTGTTGCATGGTGGATAAATACTGTTGTGAATCAAAATGAGGGATGCTGTCTTCAGGAGGTGCCCCATGAAATGTTTTCTGAAGTTGCTCTGCCATCTGATTGAATGCAGGATCTTTGCCTATCTGCTCAGCCAGTTCTTTTATGCTCGGGTCCTATAAAAATTGCACCATTAACATTTTTAATCAAAAAAAACAAAAGATACCGGAATTACAAACTACATGCATCATGTTACCGCCTTTTGGAAGGGAAAAAGTTTCTTTTATTATTATTATTTTTCCTTGTGTGTATTGAGTTCATAAACATGGCACAAAAAATAAAAGTTCGAGGAGCGAAAATGCCTCCAATATCCAATTAAAAATTGAGTTTCTTTTCCAATAACTGGCCAAGCCAGTGCATATGGCTCATGCCACTGTGGGGTTTGGAGAGGATTGGGCAAAAGCAGCCTAAAACCATGACTAATTTTCTGATTTTTATCCATGACCTCTAAATGGAGATCAAGCAACTTTATCATGCCAGCTTTAAAATAAAATAGAATGAATAGGAGGCATGTCAAGTATGTGAATACAATCATAAGCTTCCAACAGTATTTGCAGCGTGGGCAACAGCGAATGCAGTCCACATGGTAGGTGGATTAACTCGTGGTGACAACAAAGGATGGGAGGACAACCATAGAAGGGATAGCCCCTCTGCTACCAAGCAGACTTTTGCTTAAGCAGCATAAAAAAGATGCCTACATGGACAACTTTTTCCATAGCCATCCCGCATGCTTCCATTTAATACAACAAGGCTTCTACATAAGCCATGAAATGGGCATCTTAGTAGGAAAGGAGTAGGCCATTTAAGCCCCCGAATCAGGTTGGGAAAAGGTTCAGATAGCCAATGAAGAAGATAAAGGAAATTCCTCTCTGATTCCTTTATATTTTATGGCACTTGCCCCAAGAAGAGAACTTGATAAACAATAACTTGTGAATGACCTACTACTAAGAGATCATGCCCAATCAGCAATCATGTACACAAGAATATGAGATGACCTCTGTTCTAATAAGGAATTTCTTGTCCATGGGCTGTCTTCGATTATTTTCAAAGATGCACAACAGAGTCCCAATGATCCTTATATGATGTAGAAACTGACTCACAACACTCTTGCCAAATGCAATACCAGAGTAAGATGATAAAGCTGACCAAGAAAACATCAATATGCTTCTAGTGAGCTAAAGGCTCTCTGCATTTAGCATAAGGCAAACATTAGTATTCATGGGACACTGCCAGCTTATTGCTGAGGATGTCGGCCTCATTAATCATAATGTAGATACGTACCCCACTTTGATCTTGAAATTGCAAAACACCTAAGAAGAGACACAAAGGACACAAGCCTTGGTCTATGCAAATGTTATTTTAAACTGTTGCCCTCAAAATCATCCCATATAGTAGCAATGTCATCAGCACATACCCCGATCAGGAATGTCTACAGAAAACTGAATAATCCTCACCCCCATCCCAAGTTTGCCAATCTGAAGGCACTCTCCCAGTAAATTAATCAAACTATGCCCTCCAAGATTGCTTTAGCCTATATAAGGACTTATTAAGTCCACATAGGAATGGCTCATGTAAATGTTATTTTAAAATGAAATGCCCTCAATTATTATCTCATCAAATAAAGATCCCGCCAACATACAAACCAATCAGGAATGCCCATGGAAGAGTGAATAATCCTTCCATGTGTCAATCTGAGGGCATTGTTGCAGTAAATTATCCAAACTAAGCCCTCCAAGATTGTTTTACTCTATATAAGGAATTCTTAATTCCGTGTACCAGTTCAAACTCTCCCTGAGCAACAAAACCAATGTCAAATGTGGTTCATCAATGTAGATCATCTCCTCTAAATCATCATATAGGAATGCATACTTAACATCAAGCTGGTGCAAGAGCCAATCACCGTTGCTCAGAAGAGAGATAAAAAAGTTCAAGATCAATTTTGGCCAAAAATGTAACAGTAAATGAAACTACAAATCTAAGTGCATCCTTCGTCATTAAATTAACAGAGCGCATGTCAAAGGTGTAACTGTAATCCAAACCATAATTCTAAGTGCAGCCCGTTGTCGATAAATGAACCATAAACATGCCAATGGAACATTCAGGCTCGTAAACACCCACCCACCCACCCTTTGACATCCTACTTTAAAACTTAACCAACAGGGAGGATAACCAATTCCCATGTGACAATAAAGATCTCACTCAAAGAGGGAGATTGGAAAAGAGACATGAGAAAGCAGCATGATACAGACAAAGTAAGAAGTGACAGTGTGTAAGACAAGAGCATCGCTCTCTCTCTCTCTCTCTCTCTCTCTCTCTCTCTCTCTCTATGAGTATTCAAGAGAAAAAGTATTTGATGCACCAAGTAGACAACTTGCCTTATCCAAGTTAGAGATAATGGATAAAATACAAAAAACCAAAAAATACAAAGGGAAGATAGTGGAAAGACTATGGTAAACAAAAATGAATGCAAGATTTAATCTTGCAAAGGCAGGCAGTTAATAAGATAACATTCACTAGAGCAGCATTAGACTAGTAAATTGAAGGAAGATGCATATCTAACAATAAAACACGTGCAGCATTAATGGTATGTTACTTTTTCTGTGTTCAAAAGATCTGACAGTTTGATGAACAAGTAATGACCAACGCAACTCCAAACCTACAAGCATGTTGCCAACACTGAATGTACCACTGATCTTAGGCAATTGATTCAAGTGCCTCTGAGCATATATTTGGTAACTGATCTCTTTTTTATCTCAGGATGATCACAACCTACCCCACAAGAGTTAGCGTGACCTCAAAAGTCACCCATCTCACCCCCTTGCCACAAAATCATAATAGCTTGAGCAAAAAGAGTGAGTAGTCATCCAGCATGGGAATGTGAAGTATTCAATGGCACATAAAACACATTCATGAGCTTCTTGAAATGCAGGGAAGACCTTATCAGCTGAGGATCAATGCACGAATAGGCTCATGTGCAGAGGCAAGCAACCAAGAATACAAATAGCACAAGTTGTTTCTTTTGCTCTATGCGTCTCCAGATCTAGTTTAGAAGGTTGTAATTTTAGAAGATCCTCAAGAATATTACTCAATCTGCGCTGGGGTCATCCATTCGTGTGGAAACAGCAGGAGAAACCATTAGTCTAGAGTGTTTGAGCAGCATCCTAAACTGGCATGCAAATCCAATATGAGCAAAAAATGGAAAGAATTGAGAGGTCAATCCACTGCAATAGTCAACCATGGATAGAGAATGTGCACCTCCAACATATATAATCAGTTGAGGTCTGCTGTGAAAAATCATTAGTGAGATGGTTTACAGCACTGTCTGAGAAACCCGAACATTTGTACCTATAGTTTTCTGAGGTAAAATGGGACTGATGATAGTGTTGTTTCCCACCACGATTGGTTATTAGATGTATAGTAATTGTGAGAAGATTTCTTCCATTGTAGAGGAAGTCCTAAACATCTGCATAATAACGGTAAGAGTAGAGTTACTCAAGAAGCACTAAGGTGAGCTACGGTTTGATAATGGGAGCCGGAATGCAACACGCCTATATTGTTTTGGCAGATAGACGGATAGCGTTTGAGAATGGAAGCTTGAATGATACATGGGATATTGGATTGGCGGGTAGATTTGTTAATAGGTGGAGTATTGTGTTGGATTGGCATCTATGGTTAAGGGTCATGGAGTAATGCGCACAATATCTCAAATCTGATGCCATGTAAATTATGAGAAAATCCCTTTATCTACATCAATTTCATTAATATCTAGCCAATGTGTACAAATAGAAACAAGTTTTCCAACCAATGTGACAAGAAATGCATATACTTGCATACGCTCTCGAAACTAATCAGAAGGAATGGGCGGGCAAAAACTAATATGAATGTCAAGCAAAAAATTCATATTTAACAAAATTTTATATAAACTTGCCTAGACACCCTATTTATATTTTTGAGGGTAAAAGCAATTGAATGAACAATAATTAATCCCAGCCATTATACTGTATATGGCCAAAAACCCATGACATTAAACACATGAAAATGCGAGCATAATAGGAAATGAAACGGATAATAGTACATTAAGAAGGCCAGTCATGGCTGAGAAATCAAAAGGATTGGGTGGAAATCCAGATTGTGCATCAGGAATTCCCCTTCTCTGTCCAGAACGGTGCTCCATGGCAGATGCTTCGTTGGAAATTTTGCTCTCAGCTGGCCCCTTTTCTTCACCTGAAATATATTATAAAACCAAAGCTAAAATGAAGCCATGCAAATTTATGTAAGAATAACAGAATATCTTTTTGTGCAGGGAATTGAGATAGCTTGGTGAATGAGAAGCATACAAATCCAGACACAAGAATAACAAAGATTGCATAACACAAAATACCTTCCAATTGCTAAAATTAAACTGAAGAAAGTAGGAAGAATGACAAATGTGTTTTGCAGTAGAAAGATTGCATTAGAAAGAGTGTTGGCCCTTCCCCTAGATACATGTGCAAGTGGTAATGATTCTAGATTGTGATGGTGTGGCAATAGTTGAGCATCTGACAAATTGTCATGGATTAAATATATTCTAATGTCAAAGAGAGTAATGATAAATCATTTGATTTGCTTGGTAAATGCGTGAATCACTTCACTAAAAGACACATGTGAACACCTAATTCCTTAAGGTTTGAGGAGTAAAGATATTCTAATGTGAAAGATAGCCAATTTTTTTGTCAGGTTTGATCATTAAGATTTATAGGCCAGGAATTCAAAATTTCATTGAATTTTCATTCGATCTTCACAAACAGTGTGATAAGGTTTGTGTTTCATCATATCTGCTACTAGTGCTTCTTCTCTTTGGCCTTTGAGAAAGGCCCCTTACTTGCAAATTGAGAAGTGCGAAATTGTTCCACTTTTATCTGATGTCACCAAAGGACGGAACTGACGAGTTGAAGAGTGAAATTCACCATCATTTCGTGCTTTTAAAGTACAGAATTTCCAATTTTCAAGCCTTGTCTGTCACAATGATGATAAACGAATTCAACTATGACTATCGGCATGAAAAGATGGCAGCTACTACCTCGAAGCTTAGTTTCATCAGAGATCACTTTGCAGGAAAGGTTGGGGAGACTGCGCAACTCAAATAGGAATTACACAAGCGACTCGACTTACCCGCGGTGCAAGATGATGGAGCATCCTTCGACGAATTTGAGGCCATGAAAACACCTGTCAAAATTCTAAAAGCTCGCAAAATACAAGCTTAGCCAGTGCGAAACAGATCACAAATTAATCCCTAATAAAAAGTGGAGATACAATTACACAAGAAAACCTAATTCTCAACGATACTCACCGACTCCCTGTTGTAGATGGAAACTCAAATCGCACTTGACCGTAACGCCTGGCTTGGATTCAGACCTCAATCGCAACAGCAGAAGGTAACGAAAGCCAGACCTTCAGTGGGCCAGAATAATTTCCTCCCCACAGAATGAGGGGCTTGTTCAGATAAGAGAAAGAACAGAGCGCAGTTAATTTACCGAGCAAAACAAATAAATAAACAGGTGTAGCTTATTTCTCCTCTCCCCCCGCCTTCTAATTATTGTTCTTTTTTTTAACAGCTTTAGACACATTAGGATTTAGGATTTTGAATTTAAAATTTTGAAATTTTTTTATTTTATATAAAAGAACATATATATATATATATATATATATAATATCTAAACATGGATACTGGTATATATATTGAAATACCTGAGAAATCAACACATCACTATAAATGACTCATACAAAATGATCTAAATCTCAATTTTAACTTAATCTCTCATAAATACCACAGTGGCTCACAGTGATAGTTGCCACTCACAAATTCTTTTCTTGTTTTTTTTTTTTTTTTTTATTCTTATATAGTAAATATAAACACTGAGAAAGTATTTAAAGACTCTATTATGTTCAAAAGGATGTCTAGTTGGGGATAGAAGGGTATCTCGAATGCCTAATCAAGAAATATGAAAGTTCGTAAGTATATAGTTTGTCATGGTCAATCTTCAAATCTCTCTCAGGAAAGAGTATCGAAAGAAAATGTGAATAAGGGTCTCTCTCCAACTTGCACTAAGATGACATATTGATGAGCTCGAAAGCCTAAGCATGGACATGAAAATCACTCATCTAAAGTTGCTTCATGAAGACTATCCACATGAAGAAAGCAAATGGAGGGATCGCTCCTAGAAACCATAGCAGATCTACCCACAGAACATGATGATGAGAACATCTAAGGTGCCTCCAATCTGACACAATAGAAAAGTTCTTACTAGAGCTGCTCATCCACATAGGTCAGGATAAACCTCTTGAATATAGTCAAAGAATGCCTTAAATAGTCTCAAAATTCGCTACTCAGTAAGTAACTCAGATATACTTTGTTCAAATGGTGTTTGAAAATACATTTCGAGCAAAACACCAACCAGTAAAACCTGATCTCCCCATAGTATGTCTTCCAAAGACCTCTATCAAGGGGCCTACGAGCAACCAATCATTATATTAGGGTTTATGGTTTAGGATTTAAGATTTAAGGTTTAAAATTTAGGGTTTAGGATTTTTTTTTTATATGAAAAGAATATATACAAAAAAAAGACTACACAGGTACCGAATAGACCCTGAGATACCTGAAAGATCAGCAAGTCAACATGGCCTTACAAGCAAATAAACTAGGTCCTAGTCACAACTGGCGAAAGGACTATGCTAACAAAGGCTGCAATGATAAACGGAGATAAACGGTGCTCTCTTACCCTCCTTTTATTCATCTCCATCCAAATATAGTAAACATAACCACTAAGGAGGCAATTAAAGACCTTGTTCCTTTGGAGGGGGTGTCTCACTGGGAAAAGCAGAATCCCACGAATACCAAACTAGGAGATAAGGAAAGTTACTTGGCACATGCTGTGTCATCGTCAATCGCCACACCTCTCTCGAGAATGAACAGCGAAAGAAGAGGTGAACAAGGGTCTCTCACCGGTTGGAGCATAAATGGCAAGTCGAAGAAGACGCAACTCCAATCATGAATAAGTGATCGCTCGTCTGCAATCTCTTCATAAAAACAAGCCACACAATGAAAGCGAAACGAGGAATCGTACATGGAAACCAAACCAAATCAGACCAAGGAATGTGGGCATAAGAACATCTGAGGTGCCTCCATGTTGAAGCAATAGAGAATTCTCCACTAGAAGTGATCGTCCACACAATTCTATCATGACCAGTGGAAGGGAGATCAGATTCTGAGATACACTCTCGAATATTATCAAAGAAGACTCGTATTAATCTCGAGATTCTTTGTCCCTGAATATACTCCAACTAATAGACACTGGAAAAGATGTCCTGAACAAAGCAAGTATCAATAATACCATATCTCTCCATAGTCTGTCTCCCTAGAACCTTTATCAAAGACCTTGTAGATAGTCAAGAGTCATACTAGAAGGAAATATGACTACCATCACCCATCCTCAAAGCCACAAACTCTCGAACTAAGTGATGAAGAGAAAGGAGCTTCCTTCACATCCAAGAGCATCTATCCGGAATCCAAATATACCAGAAACTACACCTTCAAAGAAGATAAGTCCTCACCCATTGACTCCACACATTATCCTCAAGATCTGAAAGAAGTTGCCAGATATGCTTAAGCTAAGCTGTTCTCTTCCACTTAGTTACCCTTTTCAACCCTAAACCTCACTCCTTAGTGAGACAGAGAAGGGACCAGACTACCTTGATTCTATGGCGGTTTAAGGATGCACCAGCCCATAAAAATCGAGACATAATCTACTCTAGCTCCTTACAAACTGTCTTCGGAAGGAGAAATATCAAAGACCAATAAGTCTGAATGGAGAAGAGAATAGAACTAACCGACTGCATCCGACCGACGAAGGATAAATGATGACTCATCCAATGCTGAATCAGACCCGTCACCCTCTGAACAAGCTGAACACACTCTATAGCAGAGTGCCTAGTCAACAAAAGAGGAACACCTAAGTATCTGATAGGAAGATGACCCTGATGGAACCTCAAAATCTTCAATATGTCCTCCCGCACTCTCAGCTCAACCGCCCCAAAGAAGATCTCACTCTTCTGAGGGTTTATTTGTAACCCAGAAAGAGACCCAAAATAAGCCAAGACATCCAACATACACTGCACAGAAGCTAAACTACCCTCGAGAGAATAACATCAGATCATCTGTAAAGTAAAGGTAGGACAGACTCACCTCATGGCATCTCTAGTGATACTCAAACGTCGGCCCCTCAGTAGCCCTTCGCATTATGCCCAAGAAAACATCCATAATTATCACGAAAAGCATGGGCGACAATGGATTCCTTTGCCAAAACCCTTTCGAACTCCGAAAGAACTCCCTATTAATAGATTAAAACTTGCTGTAGACACACACATCATGATCCTATCAATAAGCCAGGTAGGAAAGCGAATACACTCCAGAATTAGTCTGAGGAAATCCCACTCAACAAAATCATACGCTTTCATAATGTCAACCTTTATCGCATATCGAGGAGAACCATGATTCAAGTGATAACCATGAAAAAGTTCATGAGTCAGAATAATATTATCCCCAATTCTCCTATCTCTCACAAAAGTAGACTGCTTACTACCAATGATACTCGGCAATACCTAACTCAACCTCGCTACAACAACTCTGGAGATGTACTTATACACCGTATTATAGCAAAATATCAGTCTAAATTCTGTCAATGAGGTTAGGTTATCCTTTTTCGGGATAAGTAAAATGATAGTACTATTCACCTCCTTCAGAAGACTCTCGTAAGTAAAGAAATCCATGACTGCCCTTGCAACATCAGGACCCACTGTGTCCCAACTATCTCAAAAAAACTCCACACTATACCCATTCGGACCTGGAGCTTTATGGCTCCCTAATGAGAACATAGCATCCCTCGTCTCATCCACCGTCACCGGAGTCTCCAAGGCTTGAATTTGCACTTTCGAGAGAGTAACTATAATCCTGGAAGCAATAAATCAGCATCTAACTGTCCCACCCTAGGCTTGCTCGTAAACAAACTCCTGAAATATCTGACAACCTCTCATATAATATCACCCAAATTAGAAATTCGAATGCCATCCTCCCGAACTAAAGAACAGATAGAATTCCGATTCTGCCTACACTTAACCATACCAAAGAAGAATGCAGTGCTCCGATCACTCAACTAGAGCCATCGGATCTTAGCCTTCTGTCTGAGCATTCTCTCATCCATATGAGCTAGCATGTGATAGTGAGAAGCAACAGACATCTCCTCCTCCCCTAAATCGTCATTTGGACCACCTGATAACAACTCTCGTTAAATCTGGAGAAGTCTCTCTTAGGCCTCCTGTGCTCGGACAGACAAATCGTTGAACTCCCGATGGTTTAGCTATCTCAATCTCCATCGCAATCCCTTTAGTTTCCTGTAAAGGCGATACATCAAGATTCCATAATATATATCCTCCCAAGCCTCCAATATTATCTTACGATATTGATGATGTTTTATCCAGAACTTGAAAAACTTGAATGGCACCCGACGATGCTGCTCCTCCCTCTGAATTCTAACCACACATGGAGAATGATCAAAATCACCACGCGGAAGAAAAACAGTCTCAAAAAAAGGATAAGAACTCAACCAATTAGCATTAACCAATACACTATTCAATTTCCTTTTGATCGGATCTTCAGTCTGTCTATTCCACTAAGTGAAAAAGGCCCCAATGTCTCTCAAATCCTCTAACTCTGCCTGTTGCATATACTCGTCCAGCACATAATCAGCAACAGACTATCCAGCTATACCCTCACTCCTCTCAGATGGACATCTAACAGCGTTAAAATCTCTGAGAACACACAACCGGATATCCATCGTCCTACCTACAGATCTCAAGAAATCCCAAAGCATATGCCGGTCTCCTGTCATGTTAGACCCATACACGACAGTAACCTGCCAATGAAAAGTAGAACGGACAGACTGAACCCTACAATAAATCCACTGCATCTCACAGGCCAATATATCCACCCTAACTTTCATCGGATCCCAATACAACCATATACAACCAGTAGAATAATAAGTATAAGTTACAATAAATTGCTCGTGAGGTAATAGAGACTACTGAATATGTACCTCATTAGCAACTCTTACCCAAAGAGAATTGGGTGAAGGAAGAACTCGAGGGGAAGAAGATAAAGAATAATCACTGAGTCCGGGACCAATCTCCACAGGGTCATTCGAAGCACCATGACCCGTACTCACACTCAGAATACTAGTACGATCTGTAGCCGATGCACACTTCTAAATAGGTGTCAAACACGCTGGAGTCTCCTTTTGAACCGCCAGAGCTCGACTATTCTTAACCTCCGGGGCTCGACTATTGTCAATCACTGGTGATCGAGTTGCGTTCTCCTCCCGGACAACTAAAGTCAAACTATCCATCTGAGGTGCCACTGATTCCCCATCAACATCTTCTCGATTAATCATCACTTCCTGTGGAGTAACTGGGTCCTGCTTAGCTCCCTCCTTAGGGGCCTCCACTTGTTGTCCCTTCTCTGTAATTTCTTTCTACCCTTTCTACCCCCAACGTCGTTGTTGTCTACTAACTGCCTGGAAACTCTCATCGTCCGTCCTCGGAGCAGAAGGATCGAGCTTTCCTGTATGGGAGGGTTTTTTGGGCACTTAGTCTGACTATGCCCAAAAACCACGCAAGTAGCATAATGGGGAGGATTGCATGAATATTCTACCTTCACGGTAGCCTCGGTCCCTTTCGGAAACACAAACACTGCCTCCCTCCTAATGGGACTCCCTAATCTCAATGGATACCCGGACATAACTAAATCTAGTACCCGACGCCGTAATACCGTTAATAGACAATGGCCTCACAAAAGCAAAAGTAACAAAACTCAACCCTGCCTTGTTATACAAACAAAATGAAACATTGTGCAACTTAACCCACGGAGGAATTCTTGTGGATTCAAATTCCATCATATTCCTGCCAATAATATATTTACACACAATGAATGGAATACCAAATATTTGCCAATGACTTCTATCTAAGATATCATCGAAATGATCATCAGAGCTAAATCTCAACATAAAACATTCAGGTCCAACTATAGCCACATTAGATAGACCTAATTTACCCCATATTAATATAGCAACCTCCTTATACGAGAACTGCTGCCCAATGAGCTTCCCAATCAAGCAACAATGATAAAGGCGTGTCCCATCATCTACTAAAGGTGGGGGAATAGACAACTTATTACTCTCGGTGTCTGGATTCAACCTATCCAGCAATACAGACTTTTGAAAGTCCCTCATCTCCAAGGGGTTCTTCTCCCCTCCTACAACTTTGAAGCATAGGTTTTCGGTGAAGGGGGACGACCCTTGGCACCTATGCCTTTCTCCATCCGTAAAAAAGAGAAAAAAATCTTTTTTTTTCCTAGCTCTTTTGCTTTGCTGTATAGTAACCAACAGGTTATTATGAACAGTAGCCTGACCTTTTTTTTTTTAAAAGAACCCTAGCTTCCTACTGTTTCCAACGTAGCTTCACGTCTGTCGTCCAATATACAGAAACTCCGGACTAATCTGTCAGACTAATATGATTACTGGGAAAGGGAGATCAGACAACGGTGAGTGCAGATCTATCGTCTGATCACTGAGATCCCTTAAAAAACTGGTCGATTCGCTACAAAATCTTTTGCGACTTTTGCCTATTGCTTCACCTCGACAAATCGTAGATGTTTGAAGTTCGATTGACTCTGAAATGATCCAAAACACTTCCTTCGATCACCGATGATACAAGATTCATTGTCTGTGCAACTTTTCGAGTCCCTCGAGCATAAACAGACGCGGACACAGATTGAAATCCACGACAACACCTCAGTTCGTGTTCTGCAGCTGTTGTTCCTTATCCGATTTGAAGTAGATAGCCGGTCAGAAGCTGGGAACACAACTCCTACTAGTGGGCGCAGCCGTTGCGAAGTCGGCGCAGCCGTTGCGAAGTCGGCGATGCCATTTCCGGCTGTGGACGGCGGCAGTTGAGCTTGATTTGTGTGTTTCACCAAGGAATCACCTTGTTTCACCTGGTCACTATCGACAAGGTCATGAGGATTTAGGGAAAGAAGAGTATCGACAACAGGGAAAGTGCATCCAAGGAGGGATATAGTGATGTACACCCTATTGCTACTCTGGTTCCTAAAAAGAAGAGGAGAAGGTTGGTGGTCTCTAGCGCCAGTGGTAAGGAGTTAGAGACCACTGAGAAAAAAGAGTCTCCAGCACTAGTTTTGGCTATTATGGGTGTCGAGAGACCGGATCTAGAGGTTAAGCTGCCAACGTTGAGGGATAAGGTACCTCTCATAGTGCTCTGGACATAGGAGAAGAAAAGACCAATCCAAGAGGTGAAGTCGGATCATCCAGTGCCCTTCTAGAACACGTATATGTTTGGAAGGGCAAGGAGATCATGTCTAGTGAGATGACACTACTTCTCCCGGTTTTTGAAAGGTCTTTTGATCGTTTAAAGGATTTGAAGGAAAGAGGCATCATGGCAATCGACTATGGTAATAACTATTTTAGTTTTATAGATATTGTTGAGGCGAGAAAGTTCACCGACAGATTGGACTTCCATTACTCTGAGTCAGAACTGAATCGTCTAACGGTGGAGCAGGGCGATAAGACAATGAGTGCCCTCGGTCTCTAGGTATACTTTCTTTGTTAAATGTTTTGGCGAGTTTAGTATTCTAACTATGGCTTACATTAATTGTTGTGTTATTTGTTGTTGCTGTTATAGCTAAATTTTAGAGGTTAAGGAAGAATCAACCGATAGATCACTTGGATGACCTGGAGAATCGACGAGGGGAGGAGATCTTGTGACTCCAAGCCGTGCTAGCTTAGAAGGAGAAGGAATAGGAAGAGGGGTAGGGCGTCCAGTGCCATATTGCTCAAAAAGGAAAAGGAGATAAAGTGGTTGAGAACTAACTATGATTCGACATTTGAGCAATATGATACAGCCCTTGTGAAGTGTGAGTGGTTGGAACCCTACTGAGCAAAACCAAGGCAGAATGACTATCCACCAAAAAGTTGGCCCAGGAACAAGGACAACTCTTCTTGTATCTGAGAAGAAGATTGCAGATCTGGAAAGAAAGATTGCTGAGCTTCAGGAAGACCATCAACATGATCTCCACGAGCTTAATGAGAAGTTGCATCACGTGGAAGAAATCATCCGCAAGGTGGGACTAATAGAGAATTTGGCAGATAACGTTGATGGGTTGACACTGGAATGGAGGCCCGAGTGTAGCTAGTGATCTTGGGACAAGCTTTTCCCATGAAGTGGTTGAAGCAAATGCCTATGTTGCCGCTTTGCGGGATGATTTTGAGGGTTTGTGACAGAGGATTGCTCCCCCTCCATCTCCTTAGTTATGATATATGAATTTCCCTTTAGCCCCCTTCTCCTGATGTACCTTGTTCCGAGATTTTGTATGAGCCTCCTTATTCTGTGTATTTTTATGGTAGAATGAATTTCACATGAGTTTCCTCAAACTTTTTTTTCCCTTTAACTGGTTTGATTATGTAAAGGGTTGAATAACTTGGCCATTGAGTTGTTCATGGCCTCATAATAGTTGAGAGGGCATATATGGAGGTAGAGACGTAGTTTGTAAAGAATAGTGCTAAGAAGAAGAGAATTAGACCATTCCTTTATGTTTGCGCTCGTATCGAGAGAATTCCCAATAAAGCTTAGGACTGAGGGAATACCAATATGGATTATATATCTGAGAGCATATTCCAAGAATATCCGGCATGCGGTGTATAGCCAAGAAATCGAGCAAGTAACATAGGATGTAGAATCAAGAGAATAAGTATGAAATCCATAGATGGTGTAGAATCGAGGGATAATGGGTGTCACATGCTTGGGAGTTCGATCACTTATGATAACAAAGTTGGGTATGGAACTCATGTGAGAGATGCGGAGCCAAGAGATAGTGGGAGCCACTTGCTCGAGAGTTTGATTCCGTATGTTGGCTAGAATGGGTGTGAAACCCATATATAAGGCGTATGGTTGAGAGATAGTGGGAACCACCCGCTAGAGAGTTTGATCTCGTATGTTGGCTACATCGGCATGAAACCCATGTATAAGGCACAGAACCGAGAGATAGGAGAAGCCATCTGCTCGGAAGTTCGATCCGTATGTTGGTTAGGATGGGTGCAGAACCCAATATAAGGCACAGCGTAAAGAGATAGTTAGAGTTACCTGTTTGGGAGTGGGAGTCACTTGTTTGGGAGTTCGATCCCATATGTTAGAAAAGTTGGGTACGAAATCCATGTAAGAGGCATGAACCTAAGAGATAGTAGGAGTCACCAGCTCGGGAGTTCGATTTCGTATGTTGACTAGGATGGGTACGGAACCCATGTATAAAGTGCAGAGCCAAGAGATAGTGGAAGATGCAACAAAATAGGGAAGCCCTGGGGCCTTGATTGTTGCTATTATAGAAGATATTATAAAGAAATAAAATCAACATATTATTATGAATATGAACCTAGAATCAAGATGACATAGTAGGAACAATAAAGAGTGAATATAATTAGCAATGACTTAATTTTCATATGCTCGATACTAGGCAGGACTTCCAAGTCCTCTAGGCCAGGGGGAACGTTAGCTACACCACATTGAATGTGACCAGTACAGTGGCGTGATCAGGTGACATTTTTAAAATTATCAGAAGCTAAATAATGCCTTTTGGATACACCCATTCGCCAAAGAGTCCTTTCAGAGGTCCAACATGGGGTCGGAGGTCAACGTGTCTAAGGCCCACTGCCCAAAGACATCCTAGTAAAGGATGTCACAAGCCGCTCCCAAGTCAACGAAAATTCTTTTAACGGTGAACAACCCAATCTTGGTAGTGATAACCAAAGGATCGTGTTGTCCCAGACAGGCCCTTATCAACTCCTTGTCATCAAAACTAATTATCGGTCTTTTCTTCTTTTGCTCCCTCTCGATGCGAGTAGTGAGTACTTCAATGGATGAGGGGATCTCTATTCTCTGGAGCATTAGGGTGACCCAGTAGTTAGTAAAACATGATGAGGGACATTCTCTTTATACCTAGAGGATAACTCACCGAGGTTAGTTTCAAACGACACTTGTGACTAGGGTTCTACTAGTTTGACATGGCTGATTTCTGGTTGGTCTCTTTCTCTCTGCCTCCATAGGGGATTACCTCATTGACTTGTATTAATAAACCTCTACAATCTTCCTTCCCTGATCAAAGCTTCAAGCACATCACTCAGCCTTCGCATTCATCCGTCGTGTGTCCAAGCTCCTAGTGAATGTTGCAATACTGAGTCAGATCTCTTTTGGAGTCGTTTTCTCTTGAGGGAAGAGGACAGTTGACGTAAGGCCGATTTCTGGTTTACATTAAGATCTGGCCAGGACTGTCCTTAAAGGGGGTGTAGTTGGTGAACCTATGAGAAGCATGGGGTCTTGCCCGAGTCCTTTTTAACGAAGGCTATCACAGTAGAGGTCGGTTACGTTTATTCCTGTCATTTCTGCTTCAGTGTTTGCCAAATGCCTTAGCTTTTTTAGCAGCGATGTACTTCTCAACTCAGGCGTAAAACTCTTGAATAGAGACCGAAAGATTCTTGGCAATCAAGTTTTCATTCCCGAATGCCACAATCTAGTAAGCAGTGCTGCCAATGCAATAGAATATTCTACACCCAAGACCTTCATCATCTCAATCTTAAATTTGTTGAAAAAGTCCCTCAAGGGTTCATTATCTTTCTACTAGAGGGATAGGAGGGAAGTGAACTTCCGCTTAACCCCTCGGTTAATTACAAACTATGCCTTGAACTGCTGTCAGAGTTGTGTTGGATGGCGGGAACGAGTTAAACTATATTAACACATTCCCCTTTAGGGTTGTGAGGAAATGTTTACACATGGCGGCATCTAACATGTTTCTAGAGATCATGATCATGACAAAATTAACCCCGTGATCTTGGGGATTAGTAGTGCTATCATAAATCTCCATATAGAGAAGACAAATGTTAATCTCGAAGTTAAAAGGCGATGATTTCAAGAAGTAAAGACTGGGGTCATTTCGTTTTACGTTAACATGAAGTTCAATGTTACAAGTTCTTCAACTTGTTTTCTCAAATTGTATAGCTCCTATCGGGATGTTACTAAGGGCTTTGGTTGTGTGCGAGGTTGGAGTCTATGTGACCATGAGTGTGCCGAATTCTGAGAGAGAGGTGGTGCTTCTTGTCAAAGAACTCGGCTAATGTCTTCTAGGTGCTTACTCATTGCTTGGATATGGGATTCTAACTTCTCTATCTAAGAACGATGGACCAAGTCAGGAGAGGCCCGAGCAGGGGGAGAGGTAGGGCCAATTAGAAGTTCAGTCTCTAAGGGTTGAGTCACTGGGGGTTGAGGATTTTCCTGTAACGGTTGTTCTATCTAATGCTGCGAGTGGGCAATTGAGTTGTCCGGCCATGTAATCATAAGCATCGTCGGGGGTAACTCTATGGGATTAGACGTCTGTCCTCTTACCTTGGAAGTTATCTTTGAAGTGTTATCTCTGTTCTTTCTTTTTGACAACATTGTGGTGGAAGAGAGAGAGAAATCAAAACAGGGCATGAATATCTCACAGATGGTGCCAATCTGTTGAAGCAAAAAATAACTCAATAGTAGATCGTT